>CM055640.1:107153184-107497982 GCA_029378325.1 Elaeagnus macrophylla | reverse complement strand
ATTACCATAATTTTATACATTGGGTTGGGACTCCTCACCTTATTGAATTTTTAAGGTTTATTTTTTTTTATTTCTCTTTCATTGCTTGGAACGTATAATTATGATTTATGCTGCAAATTTTTCATGAAAATAATATAAATATAATAATATTTCCCACAATGTCCCTTGTCATGTAAATATTTTTCTCTAATATTAATATAATAATATAAATTGAAGTAAATGTGCTCATTTTTAAAAGCAAAGTGACTTGAAGTGAACAACTAAAAATAAAAGTGACTAGAGTGCTCCACTTAAAAAAAAAAAAGTGTCTTCTAATGCATTTTATCCTTATGAAAAATGTTATGAATTTGAGATATATCACAAATGACATAGCACAATTTTATTAATAAATACATTCGAGCCCACCAAACTATAATAAATAATAAATTATCACGTCAGTTAAAATTGTAATATATTTGTGTATATAATAGTGTTAATTTATTATTCAATTTGTCAATAATTATAAGAATAAACAAAAGTGTATGGTTAATTAGACATGTTATTAACACATGATTTTGATTTAATTTTAATAAATATTGATAAAATTAATAATAAATAGCTATATGTCTTCTTAACAAAAAAATAATTATATATTTAAAAGTCAAAATGTGAAATCATGTAATTTTATAAAGTTAGTTTATTATTTTTTTTTTAAAAAAACTTGTATATATTATAAGATATTTGTGAATATAAGATTATTATGTTAAAATGTAAGGAAATGAAATAGATTAATTTATTTCTAACAATACTCCTTATGTACTTTTCTTTAATTTAAATATAATAATATAAATTGAAGGAAATTTGCTTATTTTTAAAAACAAAGTAACTTAAGGTGAATTACTAAAGAAAATGACTAAAGTGTTCTACTTGTAAAAAAAGTGACTTTTAATGTTCTTCATCCTTTTAATAATAAATAGTTACATTCTCTCTTAAACAAAAAAGATTTAATTGCATAGCATAACTCATTTCTTACATGGAGTTTTATTTTAACCGCTCAGAAAAAAATATGCTCATTTTTCTTATAATATAATGAATACATATTTTTTAACATTGTAAAAAATGAACATATATTTTTTAACGTCATAAGAAAACCAAAATATAAATTTTTATTGAGAGAGTTAAAATTAAAAGTAGTTAAAATAATTAGATTATTTATGCACCAGAGACAAAAAAAATATTTATATGCTAAAAAAATGTGAGATATTTGTGAATAAATAATTCTTGTGCTAAAATAATGACAGCAAATGAGAGAAATTAGTTTGTTTTCTACAATGTCCCATATCATGTAGGCATTTTTCTTTGATATGAATATAATAATATAAATTGAAATAAATTTACTCATTTAATAAAAGAAGTGATTTGAAATGAACTACTTAAAAAATAAATGACTAAAATATTCCATTTATAAATGATAGTAACTTTTGATATAATTCATCTCCTAAAAATAAAAATGCCTTATATACTATTATACGTTGTTAAATGTTATTTATTGTTATTAAATAAAGTAAAAAATGATTTTATTATCGCTTATATAGTAAAAATTAATTAAATATATGATATTAAATTTTATATTATATTTACGGTTGAATTTATACTTTAATTAATTATAATTTATATTTAAATTAATTACAAATTATTACTCTTTTGTATATATTACCTGGCATTTTTAATTGAAACTAAGGCTACCAAAATGCCAAAATATTTTCTTGGACATACAGAAAATATTTATATATTGTTGACTAATTAATTTTGCACGTGTTGATAAGAAAAGGCATATTCTTATATAAAGAATTATAATGTACAAAAAATCCAGCGAAAGGTTATGGGTTGGATACAAAAGTTTAAATTATATAAGAACTACACTACAACAAAGTGTATTTTGATATAAAAGGAAATGCACTTTTTCCCCTAAAAATCACGCATTTTAAGTTTAGAAAAGGAAAAAGTGCTATTACTATAACAGAGGAAAGTGCCACCGTCCACCGTCAAAATATCAGTACTCCTGCAGTTGGTTATAATGATAAAGAAACTGTTGTACATATAGCGTACTCTTTTCTTTATCAAATAATATTATATAAATTGTAAAAAAATATATATATATATATTATATAAAGTGAAGAGTTAAAATGATACTTTTATTTATTTAATAAATATTATTTAACTTTTAATTTATAATAAATATCTTTAAGTTCATTTCCTTATAAAAAAGATATTCTGAAGTTCCTTTATTTATAAAAAATATGTCAGATAAGGACAAAATTAAATTTATATCAATTTTTAATTAAATTTAACGAAATAATATATGTATCACATGCATGTTTATATTTTTTGATAGATATATATCAAAGTAAATAATTTTTAATTAAAAAATTACTATAATTTTTTATAATTTATTTTTATTAAACTTAAATAAAATTTTCATTGTCTAATTTATGATTTTAGATATTAAACAATGAAAATTCTATTTAAATTTTATTGAATTAAATCATTTTAAACTAAAAAAAATTAAGTAATTTTTTAATTAAATATTAATTTTTTTACGTGTATATATATATATATATATATATTAAAAAATATAAATATGCATGTGATACATTTACTACGCAGTTAAATTTAAAGGAAAATTGAATGAAAAATTAACTTTATCCATACTTAACACATTTTTTACGAGTAGAATGACTTAAAAATATATTTTTTAAAAACAAAGAGATTTAAAGGCACCTTTTATAACTTATGGAGCTAAATGCTATTTTTTATAAAAATAAAATGATCTTTATTACATTTGTTCCTATTATATACCTTAGACCCAAATGTACAATGGGAGGACGGGCACATGTTTTCTTTCAACTCTAAATTTTTGGGTATAATATATACGAAATATTAGATAAATTATATTTATAAAATAAAATTATTTTTTACTTGAATTTTAATTTTTAAATTTTTATTATTCAAAAAATTACTAATTTTTTTTTAAAATTAAATATATTTATATTCAAATAATATATATATATATATATATATATATAATTTTTTTTAATAAAAAAGAAGTGTAATATTTTGTATTATTTATATGGTCCATCAAAATGCTATATCTACTAGGGGTGGCAATTCGTGTCATTCGTGTCGTGTTCGGGTCAACCCGTTTCTGACCCGACACGAACATGCTTAACCCGAACACGACCCGAACAGTAAACAGGTTATGTTTTGCAAACCCGAACCCGTACACGAACACGACCCGAATTTCAATCGGGTTCACCCGAAACCCAAACCCGAACATTTTCAAAACTGGAAAAATCCCTTTTACCATCTAGGTTTACTTTCTTCCATATTTTCATTACAATGAAGTAAAGCTTCACAGAAGCTTAAACCCCAACTCATCACACAAAATTGAAATAAAAAATATAACAATACGAGAAACAGACTTCAGAGTGGTGAAGTAAAGCTTCACAGAAGCTTAAACCCCAACTCATCACACAATATCCTACTAATTTTCATAAACTTGAGCAATTTTGATGATGAAGGGACTTTCAAAGACTGAATAATATTTGGACAGACTTCAGAGGAGGGCAGCGAAATAATATTTGGACAGACTGAATAATATTTGTTACTCAATAATTAAATACCTACCATAATCTCATCGCCGAGCGCGAATGGCTGAATAGGAGGACTGGAGGTGGTTGGCTGCTTGGGCCTTGGCGAGGGCCGAGGAGACGAGGAGACGAGCGCCGACGTCGAGTGCGAATAGCCGAGTAGGAGGGCTGAGGGGGTTTAGCTGCTTGGGCCTTGGCGAGGGCCGAGGAGACGAGCTGTCGGAGCTGATGACTTCACGAGCGCCGACGCAGAGCGTGAAATCGTGAATGGCCGAAAAAATGTTGAACGCTAAAGCTGAATTCGAGAGTGAAGTGTGATATAATGATATTAGGGTTAGTACTTAGTTCAGTTCATGTATTTATATTTTTTATTATATATATATATATATTAAAAAAAAAAAAAAAAAACAGGTTGAACGGGTCAACCCGAAACCGACCCGAACCGACCTGTTTTTTTCGGGTCATTTTCGGGTTGACCTGTTTTTGACCCAAAGTTATTTCGTGCGAATTCGTGTCGGGTTTCGTGTCGTTTTTTCGTGTCGTGTCAAAAATTGCCGCCCCTAATATCTACCACTGAGAAATGAACTTCAAACTTCGAGTTTGTGCGTTTTACAATGAAATGTTGATGACAACTTCTCTTTTCTATTATTATTTTTTTCAAACTGTTCTCTTTTTATTGATGATTTTAAGTAAATGCTTGCATTTGACTGAGTACAATTTACAACAACGTTGAAGGTATCGCATCTTTTATGGACGCCGCGAACAATTAGCACTACCACAAGTTTTGACGATCAAAGCATTTCAAATATTTTAACCTTTTTTTTTACAACAAAAAACGGCTGTTCGAAGGAAGACAAATAAAGCCTTTTTTCTTATTCATTTAAATTAATATTGATATTAGTATTAATAATAATATTTGAGGTTGTTTACAAAGGATATTTGTATATAATCACAACTTTTCACCTGTTAAATATATAACTTATTGCATGTAGTTTAATTACGTTATTAATTGAATTATTGACTACCGATCAAATATTTAACCTTTTGCATACCAAATTTTTTGAAAAAATAACAAATATTATATCTTAAAATTTATCACAATAAAAATAATAATTTTAGTATGGCCAAAAACTATCTTATATATTCTCAATTCAAAAAATGGGATTTGCTATTTTATTATTATCATTTCATTTTTTTTACTCTTTTTTACCCTTATTATTAATTAGTATATTAGTGATACCTACATTTAAAAAAAATACCATTTTGATGCAATTTTCACATGTCACCGGCACATACAATTTTAATGAATGATATTTTTAGCATTTTTATCTTTTTTCTTTCTCTACAGCAAAAATAATATTTTTTCAACCAGTTTTTTTTATCTCTTTTATCCCATACATTTTTAACTGATTCACACTCCATAAAATATGGATTACCAAAGTTGGTCAATACTTACTTCATGCATTCTTTTTTGATGAGTTTTGATTATAAAATATAGTTTCTGACTGCAAAAATATTAATAAAATTTTCAATCTTATTTCCCAAGTAAAAAATATATAATGGACTAAATAAAAATAAAAGTATGATACTATTCATTTTTGTAGTTAACTAAATCACTCAATTATTTTAAATATCTACCTTATCACCTCTCTTTGCTTTATTTTTTAATATAAATATCTTATTTTATTTTGTATTTTTACAGTTAGCTAAAATCACTTATTATTATTATTTATTATTTGACTTAATTTTTTTCTTCATAATCTGAACTTATTAAATAAGAATGTATCAAATTATTGACTAATTATGGTAATGTATCATTTATAGAGTATGAATTAGTTAAAAATAAAGAGTAAGAAAGAGACGAAAAAATTAGATGAAAATACAAAAAATGGCTAAAAACAAATTTGTTTCTATTGTAAGGGAAGAAAGTGATGAAAAAATTAGTTGAAGATGTCAAATTGTTGAAAAAAAATATTGATTTTATTGCAAAGGAAGGAAAAAAATGAAAAAAAAAAAAAAAAACTTGTTGAAAATGTCAAAAATGACTAAAAAATATTGTTTTTGTTACTAGGGAGGGATAAGACAAAAATGCTAAAAATAGCATTAATTAAAATTGCATGTAATGTTACATGTGAAAATTGCATCTTATATTTTTTAAAATATGAATATCACTAAAGTACTAATTAATAATAAAAATAAAAATAAAAATATAATATTTTTAACATTTAAATTATAAGGATATATTATTTTAAATAATTTTTAATTTTTTTTTAAGCCGTTAACTTAGAAGTCAAATTAACCCGTTAATAGAGACCAAAAATTTGATGACTTCATTATTGAACTTACTGAAAAGTAAACCTCTTTTCACCTTAGTAATATTGAAAAAAAAAATTTGTCATTGTTTTACATATCTTTAATATTAAATATATACAAATGTTTTTGTTTAGCCTAATAAGTAAATGAAGGCTTGAATTAGTTGGATTTCAAAGTTTTCATGTGAAAGTGTTGTATATAAGACTGCTTTTAATACAATTCTGGGACATATGGATTTCAAAGTTTTCATGCGGTGTCTATATGCTTTTAAGTTGAGCTTAGGCAGTGCATAATACACATTGCATTTCCTCTAGTAAATTTTTATTTTATTTTATTTTGTATTTTTAGTTTATTGAATGGAATTTTGAGTCAAAGGTCTAACATTGAAAACAGTTTAAACTTTAAAGTTTCCAGGAAATATGAAAAATGAACCACACGGATTTGGTCACGTTTAATGCATTGCACAGTCCATCCTCACGCATACAAACTATATGTACCCGCAGAACTAGAAAATTAGGTACAAATATTGAATTTGTATGTGTATCGTAGTGTCAATTTATTTGAACTCTTTTCCTTTAATAGCTTTTTTGAAATGACATACAGTTATCATAGCATCAAAGAAAATTAAAGTGTGAGAATTTGATCCAAATTCAAATTTAGCATGAAAGTGTGTATTAAATTAATATTTATATGTCACGTTGTTAATTTATTTAATAATTATAATATTTATATGTAATTTAAAACTTCATAAATTAATTTTTAAGAGTGAAACTCAATCTATTTAACACTTTAACCTTTTAAAATTAGGATCCCCAAGTGTCCCCAAAGATCCACTCTTTTGAAAATCTATAATAGAATTAGTGTTGTCAATTTTTTCTAACAAGATGGATAATCGTGAAAAAAAATTATAAAATGATTTAAAGGATCACATTTTTCAATTTATTAAATTCTCAAACTCGAATTTCTTATTGTAATATAATTTTTTTATATATATTTTTTATTTAAAAGAATACAATATTATAATTTAAAATATGTTTTATTTATATATATAAATTTTATTAATTTATAATATAAAATGTATGATTATATATTATTTCTTAACGAAGAATACTCAATTTTCTTAAGTGGACAATCATTTTAGTAGGGTAGAACTAGAGTTGAGTGATATCCTAACTGAATGGACGGTGTGATTAGGTTCATATCTTGGGAAAATAACAAAACTAACACCCCCTAAAAATTATAATAACAAAACTAGCACCCCTGTGTTCAATTAAAATTAAACAACGATAATTTAGACTCGTTCAATATTGAACGTTCAATATTATCCGTTCAATTAGAATTGAATGACGACAATTAGACCTATTTAATATTGAACGTTCAATATTTTACGTTCAAATTGAATATTGAACGTTCAATATTAAACGTTCAATTTTAATTGAACACAGGGGTGCTAGTTTTGTTATTATAATTTTTAGGGGGTGCTATTTTTGATAATTTCCTTCATATCTTTTGACATCATCAAGTAAACTTATCACGAATGCCGAGAAAAATGTGATATATAGGCAATTTTATCACTTAAATTAAAAGTGTTATTATTTAATTTTTTAATTTTATAAAAATATAATTAATTTATAATAAAATATATTATTTTAATATTTTTTTTAAATATTATTTTTAAGAGAAAAAAAAATTTACAATCATTTTTACATTAAAATATTACTTTAAAAAAAATATTTTAATTAAAAATTTATTAAAATAATATATTTTATTTAGGATTGATCTCTTTTTTAAAGCGAACTAAGTAACAGCACTAGAATGGTGCTTTACGACTCCGCTCTTGCTGTGAAGAAAAAGAAATATCAACATAATACAAATAATATTAACTTCAAATAAAATACAGAAGTTCTTGCACTAAGCAGAGACATTAAAAAATATTAAGCATAGCATCAAAAAAAGGAAGAATCCCCAATAATTTTTATGGACTATCACAAAGAACGAAGCAATGCTCAAAAACCCTGACTTTTATGGACTATCTTTCTGATTTTTGACGCATTCTTTTTCTTGAAATCAAAGAAAAACTCCATTCCGACAAACTGATGACTGCTTGATTTCATTCTTCCACCACATACTTCAAGCAATGCATTGGATAAAACATGTTTTTGCATATAAACACTACTAGAAAAACTACCAATCTCGGGCTTTTCTTCTTCTAAAAATATAGTTTTAGCTGGTTCAAATCGGCAAAAAGTTGAACTGTTTTTAGGATTCACAATTTTGTTTCTTTACTCTTGCTAGATCTTACTAATTTAAGAAAACAACAGAACTAGTTCTTAACTTCTTCAAACAGAACTATTTCTCAACTTCCACCACATCTTAGAAATTTACTTCACGTCTCTCTGCAAAAAACTTTCCAGATATAGCCTGGTCTGGAAGCAATGCAAGCCAAACTCCAGTATCAGCTCCGTCTTCAGCTGAAATGTTGCCAGCATAACCTGTCATAGCAGTTTTTACCCAACCTGGGCAGTAACAATTAATGTAGATCTTTTGTCCCTCTGGTCTGTCAGATAGTGTTTTTGCCATTAGTCTGGTGTAAGCGTTAACTGCAAGTTTCGATACTGAGTAGTCAGTAAACACTTGAGGCCACCCGCCTGATTGCCATGTACTATCTTCTACTTGTTGTAAAAAACTATCAACAGTCTGGTCAATTAATTCCTCAGAAAGTGAATCCAGGTCACTAAGTTTTTGTCTCATTGCTGAGTCATCTACTTTCTGTTAGTTATAAAATAGTTAGTTTGGCATAAATCCAAAAATGCTTGAAACTACAAGCAAAAAGGAGAAGAAAAAAAATGGATAATGTCTGTGAATAATCTGAATCCTAAAAAGAACAAAGAAAATTGAGCACAAAATAGTTCATTGTACTCAAAAAGGCAAAAATGAATGAATGAGCCTTGTTTGCAATTTTGTCATATCGCAGTCGACAAGGAAAAAGAGAGTGCTCTGCTATGAGGTTAAACGGGTTTGGACATTGCATAAGATGGTAACATAGAAATGAAAATTACCACATTGTTGTTCTTCTGAATTGATAACTAGAATAATGAGGTATAAGGTAAGGAATTTGAAGAAAAGGAAAAAGGGAATTAAAAAAGAGTTTACTTACATTTCGTTTTCCATGTACTCTTCCTAATCGTGAGCTCACATTGACAATACGACCACCAGCAGTAGAATGTTTCATCAATGGGATCATAGCTTTTGACATATTTTTAGTACCATTATAATTTGTGGCAATGACCATCTTTGCATTGTCGACAGAATTTTCATCCCCAACATTGAAATTAACAGCTGCATTGTTCACCTGAAAATATTCATGTTTAAAGGATCAAAGATTACAAATGTTGCTGATTTAACCAAGCATTATGACATTTTAAGGATCTATTTACTTGCGCTTGTGTTAGAAATGGTATCTGTCAAAAGCAATTTTAAAAAAACTCTATCAAGAAGAAGCACAACTAATTTGTTTATGACAGTGAGCACGAAATGCGCTCTTAGGATAAATTTTCTTCTGTTTCGGTTCAAAAATACTTTTTTTTTGCTATCAAAAGTACTTTTTAAAATGTCAAAGGCAGCATCAAACAAACAAGCCCTAAGAGTTGCAAACCAAACTACTACTGTCTTGATAGATTTAAAGGAAGATCCTTTCTCCTCAGGGAAAAAGAAGCAAACTTGATATATTTTAGTTAGATAGATAGAATTGAAATGGAGAACAAAAATAGCTGCGTTACAAATCCGCGGATAAGACTTGAGGTAGAAATAATGAAAACGATAATTTACCAGAATATCCAAACCACCGTAATTATGCTGCAACCAATCAGCAAACTCTTTGATAGATGAGGGGTCTAAAACATCTAGTTGATGAGAGGCCACATTAAGACCACCTTCTTGTAAGACCTTTGCTGCTTCAAGGCCAACAGCACTGTCTCTTGACGTGAGTACAACGGTCAATCCATGGCCTGCTAGCTGCCTTGTAATCTCAAAGCCAATTCCCCTGTTACCCCCTGTTACTACAGCTATTGTTTCCGCAGACCACCACCTATTGACTCATAATTTGTCAAAATTTAAAATTGCTTTCAACTGACAAATGAAAATCAAGGATAAGTAGGGGTGATTATAGTGTCGTATTATGTTATGTTAAGTTCTCAACTCTTGTCAGAAAAATGGTATACTCCCATTAATGAAGTAATCATAGTACAACCACACATAGCAGAAATTACAGATCGGGTGAATAAAAATATATAATTTTTGTGCAAGTTCATTCAAAAAAGAAAAAAGGCAAAATTTTACACATGTTTATATAAGCTGAAAAACTTAAAAAGCTCTTGATTTTTTAGCTTCAGGACAATATGGATGCCATTAACACTTGACAGGTGTTGAATCAATGTTCTTATAACATCTATGATTGAATTCAGAGAAAACGACAATGTCAGTTTTTACCGCCAAAAAAAGAGCACAAAATTAAACCTAATTTGATAATGTAGGGGTTTGCACACAACAAGAATAAAAAGGAAATTGAAGAAATAAAAGATGAATGGAAACAAAAAGGCAAAGTAACCTCTGATGATCAGAATAAGGAATGGTCCGAAGAAGAGATATTTCTTGCCGCCTCTTCTCTTTTCGATCGCCTTGTCGCTCTTCCCCATTTCTTTGGCGCTAGAATTTCTTACTGGAGCTAAGTTCGTAGAGAGATAGACACCATTACAAAATCATATAGCATTAATTGATGAGCCTCATCAATAACGCGTGTATCAAATTTACGATCTAGTTCTCAACTTCTCATTATGGAATATGAAGTTACCTAATTTTTCAATATTAGGAAAGTTGAATTTTTTTTCCCTTAAAATTTGGATTTAAATTATAATAAACAAAACCAATGTATTTTAATGATCGCTTATTACTTAACACTACGGGTTTTCTTGTTATAGTATCCATTGAAGTGGGTCTTCGCAGTGCTGGTCAAGAGCCTTGTCCTACGTTCTCGGTCAAAACTTATCATTCCCTTCAATGTTTTGCCATTTTTTATCATTCTTTTTACCATTTTTTATGCAAATAGTACTGTTTTAAAAAATATAAACCTGTTTATCAGAACAATTAATTAATAAATGTTACATAAATAAGTAATCTGAAAGTTAAATATTGTAAGTAAAGTAGTCTTGTTAGACAACAAAATACAAATTCGAGATTTAAAACTTAAGTTCTAATGTTAAGTTTGAATACGATCTTAACCGTGCCCTATAATTAGCATATAAATTATTTTGTGATCGGAGTCTACCCAATTGTGGATGAATGGTGATGTGTAACAGTTATTATATTCTTTATTTTGATTAAACTTATTTATGAAAAAAATTAATTAATAAATATGATTTAGTATATTTAATTTAAACTTAAATGTTAAAATAATATTTATTTGTTATTAAGTTTGTAGTGTAATAACATTTAATGTAATTAAGAATTTAAAAAGTGGTACCGTAATTTAAAGAAAAAAGAGAAATTATTAAAAATAACACCTTTAAAATTTATAGTAATAAAACTAACACTTTCAATAATATTGAACGTTCAATTTGAACGTGAAATATCGAACGGATTTAAATTATAGTCGTTTAATTATAATTGAATGGGTGTTCAAAGAAAAATGACATATTAATCAATTTTTTTAATTATAAAAATATAAATTTGAATAAAAAGTGCTAATTTTATTAATACAAATTTTAAAGGACGTTAATTTTGTTGTTTTTTGGAACAAAAAAAAATAGTGGTTAGATTATTTTATGTTGCGTTGGAATATTTCTCCAAACATTGCTTGGATCTCAACAAGACATCTGGCGGATTCTAGACAACCAACATTTAAATGGCGTGACTCAAAGCTCATGCTAATATATATATATATAATGGCTGAGCATCGGTTCGAAATTGCTGGTTTTTAGGCAATCCGAATCCGATCCGATCCGAAGCGGATTTGAAACTTGTCAATCCGAATCCGATCCGAAGTGAACATCAATCCGAATCCGAATCCGAATCCGAAGCTAATTAACAATCCGAATCCGAATCCGAATCCGATAAATAATCCAACATACATCTCGTCAACCAACTCATCTCGTGCACTATCTTTATCTTTCTTGAGATTATCACTGATTTTGTCTGAAGATTTCATATCTTCCATTGTTTCTATCTGATCCTTGTTCTTAACAGATTACTTTATCTAAATAAATGCCTACAACACATCTAGCAGCACAATCAAGAAGAGAAACATAGATCATAATTTTTGACAAGAAATTCATAAGAATTTTTTTTCTAAAAACATGAAACTCATTTCATTACTGAGGAAGCAAAGAAGTCTCGGGAAAACAAAAACCCCTTTTGAACATAAGATTATTAATTCCCTAGACAAGATTTTATTGAATCCTACCTCTTCTGTTTACTCAACTAACAATGAAACAAGGACTACCATGTATGACACTCACCAATTAAACCAGACACAAGTAATAGGGTTCGCGATGGCGCTGGCGAGACTGCAGAACCGCAGGATGGCGTGGCGCTGGCGATGGCTTCGGCAGGCGGCGAGACACTAGGGTTCGCAGCTTGGCGCGAGTCTGGGCTTCGACAGACTGTATTTATTTGCTATATCTATATATATATATATATATATATATATATTAATAATAACAGAAAATAATCTTTCGGCCATCTCGACCCTATTTCTCTTACCGTTTTCAATGATCATCCAAACCCTTTTTATCTCAGTATCCGGTTGTCAGCTCGCATTTTCCAAACTCTGTAAAATATAATTAATACAAACAAATTGAAAAAAACTCAAAGAAATTGCTAGGCAGCTAATCATAAAAGATCTCATGATTTATTTTTGACTAATCTACTTTCATAAATCACACCTAACCCTTTCCCTTCAATCGAAAAATGCTCTAACTTACATCATGCAATAGTGACTAGAGAACCCCAACTTTCCAGTCAAAGGTTTTTTAACCTTTTCACATTAGATATATTCACAGCAAGTAAGTATCTAATGCGGCGCAAGTTATAACATGACACGGCATTTATAACAGAAAATAATTATTATTAATATATATAATATTATCGGATCGGATCGGATTTACACGAATTTGAAAATTTTTAATCCGAATCCGAAACCGAAACCGATCGAATTAGTTATAATCCGATCCGAATCCGATCCGAATCGGATTCGAAACCAATCTATAATTTCGGATCGGATCGGATTTTTCGGTTTTTTCGGATTGATCGGATATTTTGCTCAGCCCTAATATATATTATAGAAAAGCTCGTGATAATATATGAACGATATATATACTCGTGCTATAATTTATCTATCTTTATATTATAATTGACTATTTATGTATTTTCAATTTCAAAATTTTTTTTTTTGCTTTTATAGAAAACTTATAAGAGTTTGTAAAATAACTCAAAAATAAAACAGAGAAAGGCTTTTATATAAATCTATTATTCTTTTTTTTTTTCTAATGATATAAATCTACTATTCTAGCTTGAAATAAAAATGGATATTTTGTCCATAAAAACTGTTAACGTTGCGGTTTATGAAGGAAAAGAAAAACATGATTCTTTGATCTTCCTCCTCCATAAAAATATAAATAAATTTTATTTATGTGGAAAACCGTCCATACTCCATAAATATAATAATACATTGAATAAAATATTTTATATAGTGGATATTTATATCTAACAATAAAAATAACATATTTAGAAAAAGTAAAATACATATTTTAAAAAACAAAATCATTATTTTACTTAAAATATTTTTTATTAATTAAGGTTAGTAAGTGAATCAATTACAACTCTAATTAGTGAAGAGATATTTTAGATAAAATAATAACTTTATTTTTTAAAATATTTATATTTTATTTTCTAAACATATTACTTTTGTCATTTTTACTGTTCCTTATGAATAGCCGCTATATTAATTATTCACTCGTAATACATTAACAAAAGAAATCAATACAATAATGTAATAGAATTGGCCCAGCATATACTAGGGTGTGCAAATAATTGAGTTGAATGTTTTAACCAAACTATTTTTTTTAAGCAAATAATAAGCATTTATTTTGGGTATAAATTTGACCTTTGATCAATGACAGATTTTTGCCTCTGTCAAAACTCAAGCTTATAATTCTTTGAATTTTGAAAATGAAAACCAAACTTATTCATTAATAATGTAATATAATGTGATACAAAATTAATAATTATTTTTATTGAATTTATTTTTGTATTTTTGTGCCTTCTTAAAAAATTGTAGCCAACTTATTTTAATATTTAATAAATAACTATTTATTGTGTTATTATTATTATTATTTTTTTTTTTTTATGTTTTCAATATATAGATTTAGTTATATGCCAATTAACCACATTTTATAATCTAAATTTTTAATATTATAAAGCAATATTTTACTTTTTAAGTTTTTTTTTTTTTATCTATATAATAAATTTTAGACACACACTCCCTAATTACTCTAAATTACGGACATTTAAACTCATATCTAATAAAATATGAGGCACCACCTCTACAATCAAGTTTTTGAGATGATTGGGAAAAAATATAAAATATAAAAATACATGAAAATTGTATCATTTTGAGTCAATCATGCATGTGATTTGCTTAGTGGTAAGACTCGTCAATGATTCTATTTAAATCACATATTTAAATTATACTAAAATAATTTTTAATTTAAAAAATAATGCATATTAAAAAAATACTTAATTAAAACAATAATTATGTAATTCAATGAATACAAATGAGACTTACATGTATTTTCTTTTTCTCTTCAAATCCATGATATTTGCAAAAGATATTCAAATGATGCCAAGTAATCCTGCAATAGGAAAGAATTGAGAAGAAAAATAATTTTATTATTTCTTCGACATAGATAATTGTAAAATATTTTTTTAATTAAATAATATTTTAATATAATTTAAATTTTTAATTGAAAATAAAAAAAAGAATGAGTTTTAATATTTTATCACTAGATCGTTAAGTGAATCACCATAAAACAATACTTTAACTAGAAGGCTTGAGAAGAAAAATAACAATGTGTTAATATGTGATAAAACACATACAGAGAAAAAGTTAATTACTCCCTACAAGTTCAAATGACTTCAACTGTTTTTGGTATATATTTTTTTTTGAACAGATTTTTGGTGAAAAATAAGTTTAATAATTGATATTAATAAATTATTATAACTATAAAATAATATAAATCAATGGTGTAGATGTTATTGTATTTTTAAATTTAAATTTAATAAATAACTCATAAAATCAAACAAAAATATATATTTACTATTAAATTGATTTAAATCAATGATTAAAAATAATTTATTTTAAAATTTTGTCTAATTAATTTCTGTGGAAACAATCGCCTGTTTGAAAAAACTTTTGTAAATGTAGATTAGTATCAAATCACTAATTTTACATTTATATATTTTATAAAATTTTAATGTTATTGAATTACAATTATATAATTAAATTAAATAATTTTTGCACTTAACCAGACGAAAAATTATTGACTCATTCTAAACGATCGATAGTTCATAGTTTCATACCTATTAAAGCGTGTGGACCAATTTTCTCCTTTTTTATAAGTTCCAGTAGTATCTTTTTGTTTCATAATTTTTATGTGCAAACGTCCCTTTAGTACTAAATATTTCAAAATGCTTTAAATATCCTATTTTATGTTTTTTCTATTAATTTAATTCCATAAAAAATTGACATATACTGCACATAAAAAGTACAGCAAATATCTTTGACATTTTAAACATTAAATTAAAAAAAAAGTACAACTCACGTGTTCCATTACTCCCTTTTCTTCCATTTCATTTTCCTTCTTTTTGGTAATTCATCAATCCAAATAGCAAACAACCACGACCAACTCGCCGCACCACCACAATTACCTTGCCTCAACTCAACCACCTCGCATGGCTCCACTGCGACACCAACCAAGGCCAACGCAAAAAACAGCCAAAAAAAAATTGCAAATTGTGCTATCTTTCAACATGTTAATTTTCATTTGCGATTTGTGCTATTCAATTTTTCATTTTAATTACAATTCATCCGAGTTATGACGGAGAAGTACAGAAAAAAAGGAAGAGGAAAAGGAATAAAAGGGTGGGACACGTGGTTTATTATTATTATTTTTAATTCAATATTTTAAAGAAAAAAAATACTTATTGTATTTTTCAAGTGCCAGCACATAATTCTTTTTTAACAAAAATATCAAAATAATTGTCCTTTTAGACTACTACATGACTGTGATGACCAATAATTTTAAACTATTATACAAAAAGGTTTTTTATATTTTACTTTTTAAATCTAACTTATATATTTTTAATTTAAAAATTAAATATTATTTCTTATTAATAAATTTAAATTCATTGCATCGAATATAAAAGAAGATAATTAAAATTTAAAAACAAGCATTAAAAATAAAAAAATAGAAGTTCATAATCCAAAAATCACGAAAAGAAGAATGTAGCGAAATATGGTCAAATAAACCAAATTTATATTTTTTACTGACTTAAAATTATGTAGAGTAATATAGTAATTTTGAAAAAATGAATAATTTTTTTATTTTAAAATAAACTATCATATTTGTCACAAACTCACGGTATAAAAATGAAGGTGCGGTTTGCAAATTGAAGAATATCCAATTCCACGACGATGCTCCTTCCTCTTTGTCTCTCCCATTTTTCTCGTTTCATATATTTTACTACTTGCACTCATTCTTTTAGTTTTAACATCATAGCCCTTTGACCAACCAAGACAAAATCTACAATTTACCAATTTTACATTGACCCTTTGTCCTCTCTCCTTCATCCTTGGCTCGTCGATCAATTCAGAGCTTTTTCGATTGAGATTGTGGACTCTTCTCTCTTTCTCTACCCTAACAAATTATTTCATAGCACCAGCTACTCATAAATTCCATGGAATTTTGCTGGTTTACATCTTCACTGGTCCCAACTTAATCGCAATTAGATCTCTGAAACCAAACGTCGTTTTCGATTTCCCTATCGTGTTAGCTCTTTATTGAAAAACAAAAAGGAGAAGGGGGAGAGAAAGGGGTTTCTTAACTGCTCGGAGTAATGGTCGGCGCTGCTGGACCTGGAGTTGAACATCGGCATGTGGACTTTCCGAAGGCGAAGATGGAATCCAAATCCAATCCTATTACAGAGTCTGTCAAGAAGTCAGGTGCTTCTGTTTCAATGGATCATGTTCTTCTAGCTTTGAGAGAAACAAAGGAAGAGCGAGACCTTAGGATTCGAAGCCTCTTCAATTTCTTTGACGCTGCTAATGTTGGGTACTTGGATTATGCTGGGATTGAAGCGGGTTTATCTGCCCTTCAGATTCCATCCGAGTATAAGTACGCTAAGGACCTTTTTAAGGTTTGCGACGCCAATCGCGATGGACGTGTTGACTACAATGAGTTCCGTCGCTATCTGGACGCTAAGGAGATGGAGCTTTATCGAATTTTTCAGGCCATTGATGTTGAACACAATGGCTGCATTTTACCTGAAGAGCTCTGGGATGCCCTTGTCCAGGCTGGTATTGTATTCCTTATGCCCTTTTTAACCCTTCTCTTTAAATATAATTTGTGACATCAATAAATTATGGTCAGAAAAGATAGGCTTTAGAAACCAAGACACCAATTAACTTTTTTTTTTTTGGGGTGGGTAATGCATGACACAATTAATTGACTTTAGTATAATTATCTGCTCCATTTTGGTCTCATGAAGTAGAGTCAATCATGAAAACTAGCCCTTTTGTTTTTGTTACTAATTTTGATCTTTTGTTGCCAAAAGACAAATGTGTATTTGTATTTTTTCGTGTAGGATAATTTACACTTTAGTTAGTCTTATATCTCAATATTCCCAACTCGTGGCACATTCACATTTTTATGGAAGATTATCGTGGCACATTCAGATTTTTTGTAAAGTTTTTGAGATGATGTCTTAGGGATGTTGGTTTTCCTCCAAAAAGATGATCCATGTAAGAGAGGGTATAGAGTAGGACAATTCTTCCTTCACTGCCCTAGAATAGCAACTAAGTTCATTCAATAACTTACTCATTGAAGAATGTTTGAAACTTATAGTTTTTACATCTTGAATGAGCGTGTTATATAGAATCTACCTATGTTTTCTTCATGCCATAGTGAATCATATGGGTTTGGGTAGGTCTATAGAAGCTTATTATGTCGTTGTACTGGGGCTAAAAATTATTTTTTATTCTTCTTTGAAATTTTGTGTGATATTTCGGCTTTGGGATGTCGAGTTTTTATCTACCTTGTTTCAGCAATCTGAAGAGCTTTGTGTTTTAACTGCTTAAGGAATGTCTTGCAATTTAGGTAGTTAGTTTTCTTGATTTTTCGAGAAAGCTTTTGGTTTTCTTATTGTCAAGTGTTGGTCATATGTAATGATTTAAGTTGTGCATTCTAAGGGAACTTGATGGTGAAGATTTTGTGATGCCTCTGAATAGGTTTAAAAATGATCAAAAATATGCAATTGTCTGGATGACTTTTAGGACTTCAAGAAAGTGAGGAGATAACATGAATTTGATTTGTCTGTGCAAGTTGTTCACAAAGTTGACATGGATTGTCTGCTTTCACAAGGAGCTTGGAGCTCTGCTGTTATAATTAGGTGGGTTTGGAAAAAAGTGTTTTCTAGATCGCTGAGGTTCAAACTTGATAGTTGATAGGAGTTGAGTTTATTATTCTAGTCACTGACTTATTCGTATTATAATTGATACTAGTTATTACTTACTTCTCTAATGAGATCCTGGTTCATTCCATTAATGGCATACAGCATTAGTGGACTTCACTTCACCATCTACTTATTCTTTAGTAATCTAACAGCCAGTTCCTTGATATGCACTACTATTTTATAACAGTTGCGAAGGCAATTTGCCTCATTTTTTTCTCTGTTAGGAAACAAAGATCATGTTGGCTTTGGGATGCTATGAAACTATTTAACTATTACCAATTTTACCTTTTTCTTTGAATTTGTTTGCTTTTAATTCTTTAAGCTAGAGCATTACCATCCTGCCATCTTATAAGCCCTGGCAGTTTATGTTTTATAGGGATTAAAATGGATGATGAGGAGCTTGCCCGTTTTGTGGAGCATGTAGATAAGGATAACAATGGAATAATCACTTTTGAGGAGTGGAGAGATTTTTTGCTGCTCTATCCACATGAAGCCACTATAGAGAACATATATCAACACTGGGAAAGGGTATGCCTCGTAGATATTGGGGAACATGCTGTTATTCCAGAAGGCATCAGGAAGCACGTACACCGAAGCCGGTATTTTATTGCTGGGGGTATAGCAGGTGCTGCCTCTCGAACTGCAACTGCCCCACTAGATCGTGTGAAGGTGGTTTTGCAAGTTCAAACAACGAAGGCCTTTATCATGCCTGCCATAATGAAGATATGGCAAAAGGAAGGCATTCTAGGATTTTTCAGAGGTAATGGGATAAATGTTATTAAGGTGGCGCCTGAAAGTGCCATCAAGTTTTATGCTTATGAAATGTTCAAAAATGCCATTGGAGATTACAGAGGAGAAGCCAAGGGTGATATTGGTCCTTTTGGGAGACTTTTTGCGGGAGGTATGGCAGGTGCTGTGGCACAAACAGCTATCTATCCACTGGATCTTGTGAAGACAAGGTTACAAACTTTTGAAGGTGGACATCACCCTACATTGGGGAAGCTAAGTAAGGGTATATGGATTCAAGAGGGACCTAGAGCTTTTTATAAAGGTCTTCTACCTTCTCTTCTTGGGATCATCCCCTATGCTGGCATTGACCTTGCCGCCTATGAGACCTTGAAAGACATGTCAAGGACACATATACTTAATGATAGTGGTACTGTCCTCCTTGCCAGTAAATTGTTTATTTATTTTGAACCCTTTCTTTTTATGTGTACATAATGTGATGCATTAATTTTTTACTTAAAAGTCTTAAGATATTTAGTTCATTTCTGCAGAGCCTGGACCTCTCATCCAACTGGGTTGTGGTACAATATCTGGAGCTCTTGGAGCAACATGTGTTTATCCGTTGCAGGTTATCCGAACCAGGTAAGATAACATGGTGAAAGTTATAAAGTATTTAAAAATTGGTTTTGTTATTTCAATTTGTTGATACAAGTGTTACAATACCTGTGTTTATGTACTGAGTTTAATTTATTCTTGCTTTTCAGAATGCAAGCCCAACGTTCTAATGCTGCTACCTATGAGGGAATGACTGATGTATTTTGGAGAACCCTTAAAAACGAAGGTTACAGAGGTTTCTACAAAGGACTGTTTCCAAATCTTCTCAAAGTTGTACCAGCTGCAAGCATTACGTATATGGTTTATGAAGCAATGAAAAAGAGTCTAGATCTTGATTAGAGGGCTGATGGTGAATTAGTTGATTTTTGATGAAGATAAAAAGAATACGAATACTGATCAAGTAGGTTACTGAATCTTACAGTTTTAAGTCATAAAATAGATGGTTATCTTCCCCCCCGGTTAATGGGCACATGATTTTGTAATTGGAGAGTCCTTACCTTGTTTTTCGAATCCATTGATATGCAAAGTCAAGTAGAGTTATAATTGTTTCTGGATAGTATCCAACTTCATGGCTCGGAATGGTTTGTGTCAAAGATTCAAATGACAAATTAGATAACTTGATAGCGTTATTGCGCAGCTTTGTTGTACGAAAAGTTACTATAAAACTTGAGAGCTTTTTTGTAATTGTAAAATTTCATCCCAGTTTTGGAAAATAGTTATATTTTCTGAGTTATTATTTCATGAATGGCTTAAGCAGAAGAATAGTTCTCTGCCCATTCTTGCATATCACATATGACCTAATGAAATAACTTGATTGAGAGTTATTTGAAGATTTTGGACATTTCAAAGTGTTGCTTTAATGAAATTATTAGAGGAAAATCATCTATGTATTATAACATCATTTATGTAATACTGTTTATTCTACTTTTTGATGAACTTGATTGAACGATAGAAAAATATTTTATGTAGTTCATTTGAAACC
This sequence comes from Elaeagnus macrophylla, assembly GCA_029378325.1. Classification (NCBI taxonomy): domain Eukaryota; kingdom Viridiplantae; phylum Streptophyta; class Magnoliopsida; order Rosales; family Elaeagnaceae; genus Elaeagnus; species Elaeagnus macrophylla. Next base: position 107,476,934 of record CM055640.1, on the reverse strand, counting down.
AATATTTACGTAAACGTAAATAATTAAGAAAAGATTTAAAATTTCATTGACAGCTGCTAGTTGGCGAAACACCATGCTCGCCAATCTCATGCCATTTTTCTCCTAGTAATTCTCATATGATAATGGTGGACAAAGGCTGGGTGGGGTAGAAGAAAATTGAAACCAACTCAAACATCTTAGGTTAAAAAACTGATGCAAGTGCATAGCTATGTTTAACTTCTTTATTAATAATTTATTATAATTTGGACGTTAAATATGATATATCTATATTATAGTTAGATTTATTTCAAATGAAGATTTATCTCTATTGTGCCAAAAATTTGTATTTAATTAAAGATTTAATCTCAATCATATCTTAGATTCAAAATTCATATTGTATTTTGTAAACCTTATAAATAAGACATTTAGCTGTGTATTAAGGATACAACAATTAATAAGAATTATTTCTTCTATTTATTCTCTCTACTTTCTTTATCTTATTTTTTTTCAGTTTTATAACATATATATTGTTATTTCCTTTAATTGTTATTTATTTAAACTATGTCATTTATGTCCTTCTTGACTTTTTTGGTCATTTTAATTCTTAATGCTGAGTTTGCTTTATTTACTAACCAAAACGCAAGTAAAGTTTACATTTTGGTGCGTTTAATTTGTTATGAGCTTATTAGTATGAATAATGGGCGTAATAGGAGCAGTTTTAGATAATCATTGTTTGTAGTGCTCTATGGAGCTTCTTTGTGAATAAAACCTTGAGACTCAATCGACGAATTGAGCTCTCAGCCTGTTCCAATTTGGTTCAAGTTCATATTTTTGTCTCTAGATTTGCTACACTAGAATTTATATTAAAGCAATGGTTGTCCTGAGCTCAGATGGCTGATAACGGTGAAAGAAGTCGAAGAATTGATGACGATCTTCATAATTCAAGAGCCCTTTGGCTAGCTTTGAGAGATTTGAAAACATTGTTGGGATTTGAAATTCAATGACCTATCTCGCGACCTCCACCATTCCTTAATGTTTATCAACTAACAACTCACCACCATTCAACATGAACGAAACAAGGAAGAACCAGCTATAGGTCGAAACCTAGCCCCAAACCATCGTGACCCACAAACTTTTAATAATCGACTTCCCAATTTGGGTGGGGTATGATTATGGCTCTAATGAAGGAGTTATTCAGTGGAAGAGGACACATTTGGTACGCCCAAAATTTTAGCCTAGGTTTGAGCGTCCATTTCCTCCGAATCGAATGATGGAACAAACTGATTACAAGCTTAATATGGATTTAACATACTTTTCTAGCCATATGCATGTTGAGGAATATTTGGACTGGTTTAACTCTGTGAAGAAATTCTTTGATTACGCTGATGTACCAGATGATAAAAGGATGAAGCTAGTAGCATATAAACTAATTGTGAACAAATGAAGAAAGAGTTGAACAAGAGTTTTTTTCCTGCAGACTATGAACAAATGTTGTACCAAAAACATCATCTATGCCAACAAGGTTCACGCTCAGTACATGACTACATTGAAGAATCTTTCCATCTAGACATTCAAGTAAATGCTTGAAAGAGAGAACCTCAACAAGTTTCTTGCTATCTCCAAGGGTTGAATTCACCAATTAGAGAAAGGTTTGAACTCAATCAAACCTATTGGAGTATTAATGAAGCAAATAGTAAAACTATAAAGGTAGAAAAACATGTTATTTGAGTTAAGAAAGCGACAATAACTTCAAAAAAAGTCCCACAGATGTGTTCCTTGACAAAACCAGATCATACTTAGCCCCAAACAGATATCCCAACCAACCCAAAAGCTAACCTTAAACCACCCAGTCCTTCTAAGAAAATCAATACTATACCAACCAACCAGTATGCAAAGCCTTTCCTTAAAAAATGTTTTTGGTGTAATTAGCCAAGGCATAGATCTAATGAATGCCCTCAAAGGAAAATCGCTCATTTGCTAAATGAATGTGACGATGCAAAATAAGAGGAATTTGATTCCCACTTGGAGAAAGACTACGATGGTAGGGTTCCTATATTAGTAGATGATGCGAAGTGAACACTTTCTTATATTATGCAAAATTGCTATTAGCACCCAAAACTAATGAGCCATCACAACGTCATACATTGTTTAAGACGAGGTGTATAGTGAACAACAAAGTGTGTGACATCAGCATTGATAGTGAGAGCACGAAAAACATTGTTTCAAAGGCTTTGGTACAAGCTTTTGGGTCTAAAAACCAGCAAGCATCCACACCCTTACAAAATTGGGTGGATAAAAAAAGGCACAAAGGTCAAAGTGCTTGAGATTTGTAGGGTTCCATTTTCCATTGGGCAATACTATCAGGATGAATTTACTTGTGTAGTGGAGATGGATGCTTGCCAAATGTTGTTGGGCATGCCATGGCAATTTGATGTCAACACTGTCCATAAAGGGAAGCAAAATGTTTATGGCTTTGATTGAAAGGATAAAATGATTGCTCTCCTTCCTACTACAAGCAATAAAGTGCCACCACCAAAAATAGAGGCCAAATAGAAGGTACTATTGAGCATTACTGTTAGAGAGTTTGAAAAGGATATAAAGTAAGAAAATGTAGTTTATGCTTTTATGATCACAGAACAACATCACTTCCCCAAATGTCTACCTAAAATTGTACAACCATTAATGCTAGAGTATTCAAACCTTACTTCTGAAGATCTTCCAACAGATTTACCTCCTAGGAGGGAGATACAACACCAAATTGACTTCACACCGGGAGTTAGCTTGCCAAACTTACCTCATTTTAGAATGAGTCCTCAAGAGCATGAGGAATTACAGAGTATTGTGGATGATATATTGTAGAAAAAGCCCATGTGTTGTTCCAGCACTCTTGATACCCAAAAAAGATGGAACCATGCATATGTGTGTAGACAATCTTGCTATAAATAAAATTACTATTAAGTACATATTCTCCATACCACGGATGGAAGACATGTTGGACAGATTACAATGATCTCAAGTCTTTATCAAGTTAGACCTTAGGAGTGGCTAGCATCAAATTCGTATAAGGCCTGGAGATGAGTGGAAGACAGCTTTTAAGACCAAAGAGAAATTGTATGAATGGAAAATCAAGCTATTTGGCCTATGCAACACTTCTAGCACATTTATGTGGCTTATGAACCATGTGTTCAAACCTTTCACTAACTGGTTTGTAGCAATGTACTTTAATGATATTTTAATACATAGCAAGCATGAAGAGGAGCAAGGGCAGAATCTCAGTTTGGTTTTTCAAGCTTTGAGGGAGAATAAACTTTATCTCAACCTTAGGAAGTGTGAATTTGCAACCAATAAGTTGTTCTTGGGCTTTATTATCAGCTTTGAGGGAGTTTTTGCAGATAAATAAAAGGTTGCAGCCATTAGAGAATGGCCAACACCCACTAATGTTCAAGAAGTCCAAAGCTTTCATGGCTTGGCCACATTTTATAAGAGGTTTATAAAGAATTTTAACTCTATTGTGGCACCTATAACTATCTACTTAAAGCATGAACAATTTTATTAGGGTAGTCAACAAGTAGATAGTTTTCAAGCTATTAAAAATAAGCTAAGCTCCACACCTGTACTAGCTCTACCCATCTTTCAAAAGGTGTTTGAGGTAGAGACTAATACTTCTACAGTGAGAATTAGGGCAGTGTTGTCTCAAGATGGAAGACATTTGGAGTTTTTTAGCGAAAAGCTAAATGATGTTAGGCGAAAATGGTCAATATATGAGCAGGAGTTTTATGCCATAGTTAGAGCTTTCAAGCATTGGGAGCACTATCTCATACAAAAAGAGTTTTTCGACCATAGTGATCATCAAACTTTGAAGTTTTTAAATTCCCAAAAGAATATCTCTAGATCTCAACACAATGCATAATATTTTTACAGAAGTTCATGTATGTTTTGAGGCACAAAGCTGGACAATAAAATAAGGCGGATGCATTCAATAAACTTCACAAACTGTTAATTGTATTAAAAAAATGAGTTAACTAGTTTTGATACCTTAACAATACGAAAATGATGAAGACTTTCAAGAAGTGCGGAGGAAGTATAAGGATTTTGAGAGAGCTAGTGATTATCTCATTCAAGAGGGGTTCTTATTTAAGGATAATCAACTTTGCATCCCTAAGACCTCTCTTAGAAAATAATTAATGAAAGAGTTACATGAAGGAGGGCTGGCGTCATATTCTGGTAGGAGCAAATTGATCTCTTTATTAGAAGAGAGGTACTATTGGCCACAAATGAAAAAACATGTTGCTAGCTATGTCCAAATGTGTCCTATTTGTCAAAGGACCAAGAGGGTAGCAACAACACAAGTCTTTATTCACCATTACTAGTTCCAAACACCATTTGGGAGGACCTTAACATGGACTTTTTTCTAGGGTTACCTTTAACTCTGAGGAGGGTTGACTCAATTTTTGTGATAGTTGACAAGTTTTCAAAGATGATTCATCTAATTCCCTGTAAGAAAATGCATGATGCTAGCCATATTGCATATTTATTTTTCAAAGAAGTAGTTAAACTTCATGGGATTCCTAAGACTATAACCTCGTATAGAGATGTGAAATTTGTGGGACATCTTTGGAGAGAGTTGTGGAAGAGACTTAACACTACTTTAAACTTTAGTAGTGTTTATCATCCTCAAAGTTATGTTTGGCGCATGATAAACCAAAGATGTGGGATCTATCATTACCATAGATTGAGTTTATAGTCAATAGTGTGGTCAACAGAACTACAAGTAAGTCCCATTTTCTATAGTGTACACCAAGACTCCTAATCATTCCATTGATTTGCTTGATCCCATTTTCTATAGTGTACACCAAGACTAGAGGTAAATTGAAGGGGATGGTTTGCTGCTTTGGCAATGTAGAACTGAAAAAAAATGTAAACTTTTGCTTAAATGTTATTTAACCTATAAATATGTTAATCTACATTAACAAAACAAGGCGAGAGTGTGTATAGTGGTGGGAATGTTATTTTGTACTGAGCCAATGCTAGGTTTGAGTCTGACTGACTGTATTATTTTTAAAGAGTTATATAATGCACACATGGGTTGGCTGGTCCCATGGAGGAATTTTCTCAACCCATTTTCGGGCCAAATGGATAAGTTGGTCGGATTACAATCCAATTTAACAAAATTATACTTTGAACCCAACCTAATTTGCTTGGTTCGGTTGGTTTTATACAAGTTCGTTAGGTTGGTCTGAGTTTTGTCCATATTTATCATCTCATATATGAAAACAACATATTATATAAAAATTTGGACATAAGAAGAAACTGAAGTAAAAGACAATATATTAAAGTGTAAAGACATTGATGAAGGTATTTTTATAGATTAAACGGTACTTGATGTGGTGTGAGACTTATCACGATAACACTTTCATGACTTGTATTACATTGACGAAGGTAAACAAACATTATTACAGACAAGAGCCATTAAGAAGTGAAACAACAAAACCGGAAGAAAGGCGTTGCCTTCCCTATGCCTATTCTGACTTGCCTTTTTGCCCCTCCTTTCATTTCATCCACTAAAGGATGAAGAAGCTAGTTGACAAATAATCAAGATTATGACTTATCCATGCTTGAATGAATAAGCATACAACTCATAATCTGCTATCTTCTTCTTCTCCTTCTTTCTCAACATCTTGGCCAAAATGAACACTGCAATGATTTAGATTTAGAATTTTAGATGATAATTAGAACCACATTTACATTGGCTAGTGTTTCTCTAATATAGGGAACATTCTAGCCAGCTGACTTGTGGCATCCTCCAGATTTTTTGAAAATATAATAATAATAATAATAATAATAATAATAATAATAATGACAAAGAGAAACAGATCAGCATAGAATTCCATTATTTTCAAATAGGTCCCCCCACTAGCATTATTCTCTATTTGAGGAAATGCTTATCTACCAATTGGAATATAATTATTCCTTTACTTTAGACTAACATTAGTGATAGGAAAGAAGTAAGTAATTTAAGTTTGTTTGTATTTATGTTAAAATTAATTTAGGTCAAAATAATTGTAAAATTAAGTTATCTCGAGAAGAATTGTATTATACTTCTTTTAGTAAATATAAAATGTGTTTTCAGAGCTTGAAATAACCACACAAAAATATATATATATTCTCTTTAATTTAAAAACTCAATTTTATTGTTAAAAGTTTAAAAGCATAAAGAAACGAACACTTTTAGTATGTCTGGTATATCATATAAGATAAGTTAAGTACAGTAGAATTATATTGAATTGTATTATAATTAGTCTATACAATGTTTGGTGAAAAGCTGTATAATATAGTCAGATTAAATTGATTATATATATTTTACAAAAATAATTTATATTCAAAATAATTTTTATTATAAAATTTATTTAAATTAATATTTAATTCATTTTTATATTTTTATTACACTTTTAAAAATAAAAAAATATTATTTTAATTTGAGATAAAAGAAAAAGTTAAGACATATAATTTTATAATTAAAAATTCAGACAGATTAAATTGATTGTCCAATACTATTTAAACCTACACCTTTTAATCGTACAATTTTTTTTATATAATTGTATAATTTTTAGCATAGTATAATAAATATACCATTTGTATAAAAGAATTAACAAGGATGTGGGATAATAATGCAGGTAAGGTCTCCTCGCCCAAAGAAGTTGGGTGCAAATGATAAATTGTGGATAGTATAGTTGGTATTATAAAAATAATACATGTACAAAGTTTAAAGATTGAGACTAAGTTCACTCTCTTTTCTTATGGAGTTTGAACACCGTCATTTTAAGAAGCTCGAATACTCCTCTTGTTACCTTAAAATTTGATCTTTTAAAGTAGGCTAATGATTCACATAATAAACGTCGTGATGATCGTCTCTTTTACATGAGGAGTTTTATTTTTTGCCCCAAAAAAATGATAAATTATTTATTAGAAATATTTTTTTTGAATGAATATAATTCACTTTAAAATATACACTCACTATTTTAAATTATTAGAAGGAATTTAAAGACACATCTAAGCAACACTACCTTCATAATAAAGCTATTGAGGTCATGAGAGAATCTGTATAATAGTGAGGAGGGGTATTTAGCATACCTCAATTGTTCACAAATTTTTTTTTAGGTGTAATATTTATAAAATATAACTATAGATATATTATTTGCATAAAATAAAAATTGTAAATAATATTTAATAACTCATTACAAATTTAATAATTTAAATATATTTTTATTAAAATAAAATATATAAAATATTTTTTTAATTAAAAATAATTAATAATTGATAAATAATTGGTACTATTAATGTATATATAGTGTCTTCTTTAATACAAATCCAAAATTTGCAAATAATTACTATTAGAAATATTGTTAAAGTAGTTACTAGAAGCCAAAAGAAACTCATCTGTAGGAGAATACATGCAGATTTGACTTCTTCTTTTTCTTTTATTTTATGGTTTTATATTTAGAATTGCTTCATTTGCACCGTCCAATCTTTACTTTCTAAGAAAATGGAGAGAATCTCTATCTGAAGTCTTAACACCAATAATACACTTCATGGAAGCATTAACCAAGAGATTAGTAAACTAACCAAATATTTTATGATTTAAGTACAAAGAAAAGACTTACATATAAGGAATAAGGAAGAAATGAATCATCGAAGAATTTGATATTTATTTTTCTTTTCATTAATGGACGTCTTTCCAAGGCCGTCTACATCAGAGGCCGAGAGAGCTCACAATTATACAGGACTGTAACTTCGATTAAATTTTTTGTAAAAAATTAATTAAATAAATCCACTTTTTTTATTTTATGTGTATTATTATATTTATTAGCAATAAAATTTTAATATATCTATAATTTAAATTACTTTTTTATCATTTTATTTATGTTTTTAGGTATTTATGTTCACATTTATATATATTATTAGTTATTCATGTAATGATAAATTAAGATAAAATAAAAAAATTTGACTCAAAATAAATTGCATATATACATTTTAAGAAATAATCGAACATGAAACAGCGTATATATTGTCAATTAGTAGAACCATTCATCCTAAACACTTTTATAATAAAAGAAAAATATAATAAGTTAGGACTAAATCATAAATGCTTACAAATATTTGCATACAATATATAACATTTAATATTTTATCATATTTTAGTTTTAGTTTTAAATACATATATTTTCATTCATAAATATATATCATGTCATAATATTTTTATTGACTTTAATATTCCAACTATTTTTTGTTTGAACTTTGGATCAATCCAACAAGAAACTCAACTTATTTTTATTTACTCTCATAAAAAATTATCATGATATTTTTCTCTTTTAATTTTAATATTATGAAATATTATATTATTTGACATTTTATTTCAATAATTTTTTTAATTTATTTTCATCATTTTCTTTTACTTGTTAATTTTAGATGATTAGTCAAGATATATCTTTAGTTACAATATCATATTAAATAAAAAAATTATATTAATACTTTAGACTTTAATATTTTTTTTTAATTTTTAATTTTAAAGTAATATTAATTAGTTAATTTAATATGTTTATATATTAACTATATTACAAATTATTTTTTATTTTAAATAATTTTCATAAAATATTAACATAAAAACTTTAAATTTTGTATTATAAAATGACATAGAATAAATTAATTTCTATCCCTCTAAGAAAATTTGTCATGCTCTGCCCTAGGGGTGAGCAGCGGATCGAAACTGCCTATTTTTCACCAATCTGCATCCGATCCGATCCGAAGCAAATTTGAAGATTTCTAATCCGAATCCGATCCGATAATGTAGTCAATCCAAACCAATCCGAATTCGAGCAGATCAGATTTTTCGGATCCGATAGGTCGGATTGAGATTATAATTTATTTTTTATTATTATCATATATAAAACACAATATATACTAACATTTAAATTTTAAATTGATATATTTTTGAGTAAAATTTATTTATTTATAGTCACAACTTATATAATCAAAATAATAAAAAGTATATTGTTGAATATTATTAAGTTATTATAGAGAATTTAACATTTTTATTTTTTTTAAAACTAAAATAATAATTTAATGTAATTGTGGTATGTATAATATTTAAATATAACACATTAAAAATAAATATGCATTTATTTATAATTTTAATAGTAATTCAGTCCAGATCGGATTGCAGCGGATTATAAAATCTGTCAATTCGAATCCGATCCGAATCCGAACGGATTGTATACTTTTCAATCCGAATCCGATTCGACTATAAAATATGTCAATCCAATCCGATCCAAATCCGACGAATCGGATCGAATTTATTAATTTAAGTGGATTGATCGGATTAGTTGTTCACCCCTACTTTGCCCTACATGTATATATGCGGGCGTTTACTGGTTACTACTAGTAGTCTGCTATCATCTTGTCATTAAAAAAATAAAAATAATTTAGTTTTCTTAGTTAAATATTTGTTTTTTTTTTAAGCAAATGAATGGTGAGAGAAAATTGTAACTTCCTATTAAAAAAAACTAAATGACGATTTAAAAGTGAGTATTAAATTATTTAATTTTATTGTTTGGTGCATGTTAATATATGATAAAAAATCTATAAAAATAACACATTATACATTTTTTTTTAAATTAAATAATACTTTAATATGATTTAAACATATTACTTGATACGAAAATGGAGTGAATCTTACTTCTAAACCACTGTCTTATTTTTAAGCCGGACTTAATTGACCCCAAATTTTTTAAAAAATGACCAAATAAATTCAAATTATGATTTTTTATTTAAAACGATAGAAAAATACATGTAGAAGATGCGTGATCTTCTTTTTCATGGATATTAGATAAATTATACCAATTTTTGCACCAATTGGAGCTATAATATCCTTACAAATTTTCATTTTCAAATCATTTTTTTTATTGTGGGAAAAGGGATTTCAATTTTTTTTAGTTTTAGGTGTGATTTTTTTTTTCAATTTTTTAATTATTATATCTTAAAATTACTAAGTTTTTATTAATTAATTAGGCATGTGGTTAACAAATACATTTTTCATTATCTATAAATCTTAATTTTAATAATTTTTTGTTAAATTGATCAATTTAAATATTTTTGTTAACTTACAAGACTTAATTAACCTAACTTAATAATTACATAATTAAAATACCTATTTTATAAATAATTATGGAACTAATCTCACATTTTTCTCTATGTACAAATTGGATCAATTGTCCAACACAAAGTGAAGAACAGTAGTAGACAAAGAGGCAAATTGGATTTTGTAATAAAGACTCAAAATAGCCTGTTGAATTTTGGACAAAAGTCAATAAATAATTTCCTTCTCAATAAATCAAATTATAATATTATTTTTTAATAAAATATAAAATTTTTATGTATGTATCACGAAATATAACAAAAATTTTGTAAGCCTTACAAACATACTATTTTTCTAATTATAAAAATAACTATATTTTGCATAAATGGTAGAAATAATAGAAAATCAAATAAAAAATCAAGAAATAATAGAAATAGAGACACAAGATATTTCAGGATATTTTTCTCAATAAATCATATTTAGTGAAAAGAAATTTGAAAAAATTCAGAAATCGAAATTAAATCTAAAAGAAGACGATGGATTTAAAGAATCACCTTTTTCTAAAATAAGAAAAATGTTCCCTAGAAAAGATATAATTTATTATGAAATAAGTAACAAAGAAATAAGTATAACCATAACATATACAAATAGAAGATTTTACATACCATTAATTGATAAAGAAACAATTATAGATAAATTATCAAAAATTTCACAAAAAGATAAAGATAAAATTTGATATGTTCATCTTTGATAAATTATCAAAAATTCCAATACAAATTTTAATTAAAACACATTTTAGAGAAATGATTGATACACCCATAAAATTAGTATTATGAGATAACTGAATAATAAACAGAAGATATGCTTTGTTAAGAATGATTCATGAAAATTTAGGATATCAAAAATTAAAATTTACAGCATACCCTAAATTCGCTGTTAATATAAATAATAAAAATTTAAATCAAGTATTAAGTTTGGCATACGAATTTGAAAGAAGGAATTTAATGAAAGAAGGAAACCACCAATTTTTTATATATTACATAGTAAGATACTCATTAATTAATAGTCATAACAGCTCAAAATGAATTCATAGAAATAGGAAAAAAAATTTCAAAAAATAGGAGAAGTAATAAAATCTAAAATAATGACAAACTTTAAAATACCAGAAGAATAAAAAATAGATATCAAAGAAAAACTTCTTATACTAGGTAGAAAAGGTAGTATTTTTAGAATAAAATTTATTGAAAATAATGCAAATGTTAGTAAACCTAAATGGGAAGAACAAGAAGAAATAAAAGAATTAAAACAATAAATTAAAGAAATTATAAATTTACTGATACATGAAGTAATATGATATTAGAGAATGCTAAAATCAAAATTACAGGAATAAAGTTAAAGGAAATGAAAATATAAAAACCATAATGAAAGTTTTAATTATTTTAATTGAAGAAGTAGATACAACATATGAATTAAATACCAAATATTTACAGTATATAAATGATATACAAAATTTTTTTTGGAATAAATAAGAGAAAATAATTGGACTAAAAAATAATTAAATATATATAAAGAAATAATAGAATTAAGAAAAGATATTAATGATATATCAAGAACTAATGGATTAAAATTTGATCCATTAAGATGATTAAAAGAAGAATCCTCTAGGAGATCTGATGCATTAATCCTAAAAATGATAAAAGAAAAGATGAAAAGATCCAAAGATAAACAAAAAGATATAATCTCAATATAATAGAATATATAAAAGAATTAGAAGAATAATTCATGAACTCTAAAAATAAGGATATAGAAAAATTAATCAGTGTTTTAACCATGACAAATTAAGAATTAGAAAAATATTATGAAGAAAATATTTGTATAAATAAAAAAGAAGATAATATGACAATAATTAGTAAAAGTGAATCTGAAGAAGAAAACATAAGTCCAAAGATACATATAAAACAAGTATTAACAATCCCAAGAAGATCAAATCCACCCATTCCAGAAAGAGGAGAAACATCTGACTCATATATGAAAGAAAGAAATAGACAAAGACTAAAAGAACCTGAATCTTTTAATAGAAGAAGACATTTACCTAAAATGGAATAAAATTTACAATGAAGAACCAAGAGTAGTATTCCACTAGAATTTAAACCCCATGAAAGCTATAAATTTGATATTTTAGATTTAGAGTGTATACGAGATAAAATGAAGGCCTTAGATAAATGGGCTAATGGAATGAGTGGAATCATACAGATTTCTACGACCACATAGACAAACTCTTTTACATGTAGCTCACAAAAATGACATAAAATGTAAAAGTTTGATTTTCAAATTTAATAGAACAAAAAAATTTATTTATGATAGGAAATGCATCTATAGGTAGAAAATATTTAAAAACTGTAGTAAATGAAATATATAAAAATTTATTGGAGAAGATAAAGGTAAACGCATTACTGAATCTAGTGAGCATGAAATAAATTTAGCAAATGGCATTTAGCCAATATGAAAATATGTAATATGTGTTACATAGACTAGTTTATATGTGAATATAAAATGTATTATTACAAAATACCACATTCTATGCAAGAAACCTATAAAGAAATGTTTTTTTAAAAATTACTTAGAACATTAGATAATTCTAAAATGTTAAGAAAATAAGGAATATAAACAAGTTATAGGAAATGATAGAATTTGTTGTGATATAAAAGATTTTAGAATGCCAGAAAATTATGGATGCAACATAAAACCTTATAATAAATATAAGAAACATAAAAAAAATATAAAAATTGCATAAGATATAAATTTAGAAGACAGAATTTTAAAATATAAAATAAGATATAACAGAGAACTTTATAAATAAAGGTAATTCAGAAGAAGAAAATTTAATATACCAGAAAAGAAAAATTATTGCTCATCAAGAAAAAAAATATATAGATGTGTAATGAAGAAGGACATTATGCAAATGAATGTCCCAATAGACTTCAACATAAAAAAGAATTTAAAAGAAAATTTCCACAAAAGGAAAAAATTTTAGAAGAAATTTTTAAAATGGAATTAGAAGGAATTTTTAAAATTGAATTAGAACCTATAGAAAAATTTGATATAGATGATACATGCAGTATTTATTTATTAGAAGAAACTAAAGAAGAGATAATAGATTCAAAAATATCTGATTCTGATTCAAAATTTGATTATAAATAACGGACGAGTTATTAAGTATAACAAATATAAACAGTACACATATAAAAATAGGATTAAATTCAAGGAATATAATAATTATCATTTACATGCATATATTAACATATGTACAAGTATGTGTATAGCTAGTAAATTTATATTTTAAGAACTTTGGAAACAATTACCACGAGAATTAATAATTAAGATAGCAAAAAATACTACAATAAATCTTAATAAAATCTTAAAAGATACAGATATATTAATAATTTTTTTTTTCATATACTCACAATATATCAACAAGAAACTAGAGTTAATATTTTATTAGGAAATAATTTTTTAAATTTATATAAATCTTTTACCCTATATTTAGACAGAATAAGCTTAATAATCCTATAAGGTGAAACTATATATGTATCAAAAATAAGAAAAGTTTTAACTATTTTATCACCCACTTTTTTGTCACAACATAAAAAGCAAAACCGTTGTGAGAATATAGAGCAACGAAAAGTATATTTAGAAAATATTTTTTTAGACACAGAGGTTGACCAAAATTCCTTCGTAAATGAAATTCAAGAAGATAAAGCCTTAACAGAACATTGTTAAGAAAAATATCTTTAGAAAATCCTTTAGATCCAAATATTAACAAATCAAATGAAATGACAACCATAAAATTAAAAAATTATTTAAAAATTATTAGAGTAAAACTAATGATTTATACTCTAAAAGATAGAGAAGTATTTGAAAAATAAATTCAAGAGCTTTTAGAATTAAAGGTAATCATTCCCAATAATTCACCCCATTCAAGTCCAACTTTTTTTTAGTATAAAAAGAAGCTAAAAAATGTAGAGGAAAAAAAAAATGATCATAAAGTTCAAAGCTTTAAATAAAGAAATAATTAATTATGGTTATTTTATTCCAAAGAAAGAAGAACTATTATCACTCATTAAAGAAAAAAATATTTTTCAAGTATCGACGGTAAAAGTGAATTTTGGCAAATAAGACTTAATGAAAAATCTCAAAAATTAATAACTTTCAGTTGTCTACAAGGACAATTTTAATAGACAATTGTTCTATTTGGTTTAAAACAAACACCATAAATTTTTCAAAGATATATGAATAATTTATTTAAAAAATACCATAATTTTTGTTGTATTTATATAGATAATATACTGGTATTCAATGATAATTTACAGAGGCATTATTTAGACATTGTCAATATTTTATACTATCTGAAAAGAAAGTAGTAATAGCTCAACAGAAAATAAAATATTTAGTATTAGAAATTAAAGATAGAAAACATTAACTACAACCTCACATTTTAAACAATGTACAAAGTTTTTCCAGTGCAATTAAAGACAAAAATCAATTGCAAAGATTTTTAGAATGTTTAACATATGTAAAAACCTATATAAAAAAGTTAGCAAAAATGAGAAAATTATTACAACAAAAAGATTATATTTGGCAATGGACTAACCAATACACTAAATAAATGAAAAAAGTAAAAGATTTATCAGCCTTATATCATCCAGGACCAGACGATAAAATGATAATATAAACAGATACTTACATGAATATTGGAGCACAATACTAAAAGCAAGAGTTAATGACAAAGATAAATATCTTTGTAGATTTACTTCAAGATCTTTTAAAGGCTCTGAATTTAATTATCACAGTAATAAAAAAAAATATTTACCTGTAAAGAATGTGATAAGTGCTCGAAAAGTACTAATATTTCGTGATTTATTGGGCTTAATTATTTAAAAATAGATTCGTTATTATTATTTATTTGACTATTTTTCATAAATCTATCAATTTGAAATCACATATATGTTTTAATGTATTTTAGGTGTTTTTAGCATCAAAATGAGTTGAATAATGCAAACACGCAAAGACGAAACACTTGCAGCGCTCGGATCACGAGTTACAGGCAAAACGAGACAAATATGTAAGCCTTACATAACGAGCAAGCACATATGTAAGGGGTAAATGTGAAGAAAGGAAAGGCGACGCGCACCGCGGTGAGAAAAATGTATGCCGCGGCGGGGAGCTCTCGGGTTTCAATCAATATTTTCAATTTTTGTGTTGCGCCGCGGCGGAAAAAATGTATGCTGCGGCGCGCCTATTTCTATTACAATCAGGAATTGTGTAAACCCTTACATCTATAAATACTCTAAACTCCAACTTACATACAACTTTTACACACTACAATTTTGCGACCAAACAAAGGATTCAATCAGTTTTTAGGAGCTTTGTCACACTCAACGAAGCAAGAGAAACCATTCTAAGGATCCAAGGAAGCCGTTGACGATCGAAAATCAAGCTTTTGGAGAAGAACGACATCCCATCCATTAACAGTATTTAGATCTAGGATTTCTTTGTTGTTATATAATTTTATTTTCTTCTTCTTTCTTTGAGTGTATGATCATATTATATTTGTCTATGAATTTTACATATGAACATGAGCGGCTAATTTTATTATGGATGTTTAGTTTGTGTTGCCATGTTTACTAGAATTATTTATTGTGAATGTTTTATTGATTTAATATAAATGAATTACCTTTTGATTAAGAGCATGTTTAGATATTTAATTATGAATTTTCATGGGCCAATTTGATATTCATAGTTAGGTTGAAAAATCTAAGAATATAGTTTTAGGAACGTCACCTTGACTTTATTCCAAAACACTTAATCAAAGCTTCAAATTAGTGACTTAGTCATAGCATTAGTTTGATTGGTATAAATTTTCTTACACATAATTTGATTGCTATTTGATATACACGATCTTAAGATGTTAATTAGTTAATCAACAAAGAAAATTACCCCGACTGTAGGCATTCTCGTAAATAAAAGGAAAGCCAATAATATTTATTTATTAGAACGTTCATGTTATTTCATAATTACTTTTCGATGCAAGCATGGCCAACCAAACTAAACATTCATACATCCTCCATTGATATTTAAATCTATTTGAATTAATTGTGAACTTGCGATATTATTTTCGTTTAATTGTTCGTACCATTGATCTCGTTACAAAACCAAATACTTTTTACAGTTTTACTAGATTTAGGACTCTAGTTACTTAAAGTTTCAGTTTCACTAGAACTCTATTTAATTAGTATTTTGTTTGTTTTATAACTCTATTTAGATTAAGAAAAAGATTGTTTAGAACCACTGCAATTCCTTGAGAGACCGACCTCGGAGGTTTGCTTGTCACTTTCTACGAGTGATTCGTATACTTGCGAGTACTAAATTTATCACACCAGAAGGCTATTAAAAAATTTATAATATATGTAAATTTTAGACAAAATTTTAACTGACAATAAAATTTTGGACTAATATTGTTAGAACTAACAATAAAAATTCATAGTTCAAGATTTATTGTTAGAACTGACAATAAAAATTTTGGACAAATTTTAAGAACTAATATTGCAGGAGACTATAAGCAAGGAAGACTTATCAGATGACAACATTGGTTCAATTATAATAACTTTAATGTAGAACATTTGCCAGGAATTAAAATAGTTCAACTGATGCATTAACTAAAGCATTAGCACTATTAACTATTTTTATGATTGCAGGAGTGAAGAATATTGATTCAAAGATCAAGATAAAAGAGAAGGAGATAAAAATCCTTCATGAACAACTTGAACTTTTATGTTTTGAAAAATCTCTTATAGAAATAAGTAATATAAAGGAAGAACTTAATTGTTCAAAACTCTTAGAATTTAAAACTTTTGGAAAAAATTATGAGGAAAAAGTTCAAATAAAAATGGAAGAACCTAATAGTTTCAAAGAAGGTAAAACTTCTAACAAAGGAAAAGGAAAACTTAGTTGGGCTGATGAAGCTGAAAAAGAGGAAAAAAAAATATTTATGAAGTTTACAATGGTCCAAAACCTAGAATTTGTAATAATTGGGCACATGCAAGCAAATATATTATTGGATTTAGTGGAGTAATTCTCAGAGCCTTCACTAACAGAATAGAAGTTGAAAAAAGCTATGCCAACAACACCAAAGCTGATAAATCCAGAGAAAGTTGTAAAAAAAATATTCTAAAGCATTACAACAATAACAGGTTAAGAACTTTAGAAAAGGTAGCAAGACTACCAGTTTTATTTAAGGAAACTTCTCCCTGACATATTTGAGAAATTGAAGAAGAAAAAGATCAGTACATAAATATTAGCAAAGCTCAATGGTTAAGCCTGTACAACTTGGCTAGGAAATCTACCTAATAACACATAGAAGATATGAAATTCTATACAACAAAAAAGACTATCCAGTTGGAAGAAAATTTAATATTCTTGAAAGAGCAGATCCAATCTTTATATACAAAGCATATCATGTAAGATTAATTGAAAATCTTTACCAGTAATTAATTTAAGTGAATTAAATTATTTTCTTGAAAATTTTAAGAAAGCTATTAAAATTTTTAGAAAAAAGATTATAACAGGGATAAACTTGTTTATCTTAGATTTTTTAATTCATTGATGGATTGGATTGATAAAGGTTATATCAGTCCTTATTATTTTGTAAAAATAGACATTGCTAACACCAACAGGAAGTTACCCAAGCTAAAAGCACTACAAAAAAATGAATTCAATACAAAAGAACTTTGTATATTAAGAGGGTAAATGCTAGAACAAATTTATTATGAAATCAAGAGAATTAATAATTCTACTAAAATCAAAGTAAATTATTCAACTAGTTATGTTATCATTATATTTCATAGCAATATAGCTCTCACTAAAGAAGATGGATAAAAAATTACTAAATTTGAAGCAAATTTTAAAAACAACAATTTAGAAGCTTGCCAAGAAACAAGGAAGATTTTTTGCTATTATGTCAGGAAAGTAATACACGATCACAAATATATTGTCTGCATGAGAGATCGAGAAGATGAAGAAACGTCATCATCCACATCATCAAGATTGTCGGCAATAAATAACAAAGAAAATTAAATAAGAACCGTCGAAATGAAAGAAACAAAGAAAAATAAAGATGTAGGACTCACATATTTAGCTAGCAGTACATGCCAAGGAACAGTAAAAGCAAGTTAATTATTTTTGTAAAAGAGATCCCTTATGTTATAAAATGAACTCTTATCTCCATTCTAGGAGGACTCTCACAATACCTTCACACATCTTAAAAAGAGATTCTGAAAATTTTATTTACTATTTAGAAATCATGTATGTTCAATGAATGAGCAGCTAAGAATTTTTTCAAAATTCTTAGTTAGCTTTAGATTATAATAATTATCATATTATGAATAAAATGGAGTGAAGTCACTCTTTTCTTATTTCTTTTTAAGTTAAATTTTGAACACCATAATATGTACGGATGCAAGGGTTTCTCCATAACTAGGTGGGTATTGAGGATTGAAGCAAGCTGAAGTATACCAAATGTTACAAAAGAAGACGAACAGAGGAAAGGAAGACCGTGGTGGACCCATTAAATTCATATATGATATTTATAACCTTAAGCTATTTAAGAATGTTGAACGTTTGAATATTTGTTCAAAGCTCATTTATAAATTCATAAAATAGAATAAAAACATTATCTACATAGAATTTTTTGAAAGAAAATTTATTAAAAAATTAGAGCAATATTTTGATAACGAATGTTATAAAACCTGTTTAGAAAATTTTAAAAGATTTGATACTATTTTAAACTTTTATACTAATTATATTTTTAATATTTAATACTTGATAGGTCATCTGGTATGAAGAATTTTGAGAAATTATTTTATGCAAAAATATGTTATAGTAAATAAAATAGAATTTGATAACCTAATGCTTAGATTTTACTTATTTAAAGAACATATAGGAAGTTAAAATTTAATTGAAGATTTAAATTATTTCAGCCCCAATAATATTTTGTATCAAAGCCATAAATTTGAATAAAATGAGAGGCCTGTAAACAATGTTTAAAATAAGATATAATCAATATAATTCAAAAATTATTTTAAAAAAATTAAAAATCTTTTTGAAAAAATACAAAATAAAATCATTTTGTAAAATTTACAGAATTCTTAAAAAATTGTAAACTTTACAGATAAGAATTTGTAAAATAAAATCATTTTGTAAAATAAGTTTACAAATTTTTTAAGAATTCTGTAAATTTTACAGACTTTGGAAACAAACAGAACAAAAGAAAGGGTTTTTTGGTAAGGATAGTATGACCATAAGAATTAAAACTCACCATTTTGAACTAAAAATTTACTGTTTTTGTCTATTTGATAATTTTCATAAAAAAATATGTTATATGGCCCATTCTTTTAACATCCTACATGTCTAACTAAATACATTCCCTTTAATATATTATTATTAAAATAAATACAATAAAAGAAAAAAAAAAAACAAAACAAAACAAAACAAAACAAAAACGCTCCATACATCCCTCAAAACCCACAAAACTTACATTTGCTCGCGGACCTCTCACTGCCACTGATTCTGCCCCTGCTGCCACCAGTCTGCTGGATCAGAAATTTTTTTCCTCACTCACCAGCTACATTGCTCCATTAACATTTTCTGTTAATTTCTCTCCAAAAAACTTCATTTTTTGGACATTTATTTATCTGAAATGGAACCTCCCCACCACCGTCGTCATCGCCGGCGACTTCTCTAGCTGAAGTTTGTGAACTTTCACTTGTATTCACATCCTGCAATGAACCAGAATGTTCCTTTCCTTCCCAAATATTGGAAAACGAATCAAGGAGTACAAAGGTAGTCGTAAATTTTTTTTCAGTATGTTCAACGTACCAGGTCCGAACATATGTAATACGTTCGTACATTGTTGTTGAACATATTGAAAATGTTCAAATGTGCCGTCTGAACATATATAAAAATTTCATTATTCTTACCCAAACATCATAAAGTTCAAACGGATAATTTGAATATTTTTTGAGAAGTTTAACTATTCACAGACAATGTTCAAACAAATCGTTTGAACATATACAAAATGTTCAAACATATCGTCCGACCAAAAACAAAAAGTTCAAAATGGGTATTGGTGGTCGAAGGTGGGGAGTGGGATGTATTTGGCAGTTTTTTTTCTTTATTTCCTTTAATTATTATTTTAATATGTTTAATAATTTTTAATTATGAGGGGTATATGTTTAGTATTATTGGTGGGATGTTAGTAGAAGCCCCCATGTTTTATTAGTCTCGGACTCTTGGAACTTGAGCTTTGGCCCATATTGCCAAACATACAAAATGGGCTTTTGGGCCGAATAAGATTGGGGATGGAATAAAAAATTGAAGTCCAAATTAAGGTCTGGTTTACTTATCTCGCGTCACGGACTCTGTTTTCGTGTTAATGTCTACGTGGCTATAACTGATTGGTGGGATTAACGTGGCGTCCGATATGATTGGTGAAAGCAAGTCGAAAGCAGAGTAGCGCAGATCTATATGTTAGCTCAGAAGAAGAATCGAGAAGAAGGCGTTTGGTAGTAGATTTCCAATTTGGAAACCTAGAAATTTGAAGTCAGATACACTGCTCTCTTCTCTTGCTGAACGTGTCTTGTTGAGAAACATGATTCGTATGCGACCCATTTGGGTGTTGTTTCTCGTACTTGCTTGCTGTTCATTTCAGCGACTGTGTGCTTCTGACGATCCGGTATAATTATTCTGTTAGATTAGGAATTTGTGATATTTGTTGATTACGGCTTCGATTTGGTGCGAATTTTAGTTTTCAGCTAATTGATTGATTTTTTTTGTTTGTTGTTTCTGTTTAATGTTAGGTCTTTTACGAGTCTTTTGATCACTCTTTTGAAGGACGGTGGATTACATCTGAAAAAGATGATTACCAAGGTCAGTCTCTTGTATTCTATATTAACTTTTCTGTTGAAAAGTTTGTGTATTTATGTTTGTTTCTTGTTTTATGAATCTATATGATCATCTGATGAGATTTATAATCTGGGTATTAAAGTCTAGATCTCAAGTAATTTTCTTTAATCAGCGTAATAGTATTTATAGTCCTTGTCTACACGTGAAGGAATTCGATAAATCTGTCTTGCAATTATGTCGAATCCTGTCGCTGGAAATGTTGCTACATAAGGAAGCATTTAATATTTGATTGAGACTTTACAAAAAGCCTATCAGATTTGGATATGTAGCATTAAGAAACTTAAGGAATTTGTCTGTCTGCAAATACTTTAACTAGAATTTTGTACTAGATATCGGCATGTGATATGTCTGCCTGTTCTATTTGGTGTCTTATAGGATTGTTTCATCATTAGTACATATTAGCACCTTTTAAATGTTATTTTTTGGGTCTAAATTTAGGTGGTGTTTTCTGTCTTTACAATATTTACTGAAGTTTCTTGCTATCTCATTAGAGAGCCAAAAAAACAAGTCTATATATGCCTGTGAACGGGATTTTACCGTTTCTTTTGCCAGATTGTGGACATTAAATACCCCTCTTTCTTTTTGCTTCCTTTGAAGGATTTTTTTATTGCTATAATTAGTGCTTACTTTAAATGATGTGAACTTAGTGTCATAATTTCATGTTATGTTGGCTTTTGTCTCTGCTTAAGTCCATTAAGAAAATTTCTATACCCTGGCTTTTGTCACTTGATTGATTTAGAATTGTGAAGTTTGTTCTTCTATAACCTGGCTTTTGTCACTTGATTGATTTAGGATTGTGAAGTTTGTTCCTTTAGTATTGCATGACTCCTTGCATTTCTTTGTTTGCACTTTTGTTCTCATCTAAGTTTTGTTCAGGAATCTGGAAGCATTCAAAGAGTGAGGGACATGATGATTATGGACTACTTGTGAGTGAGAAGGCCAGGAAGTATGCAATAGTAAAAGAGCTTGATGAGCCTTTGAGTCTTAAGGATGGCACCGTTGTTCTCCAATTTGAAACCAGGCTGCAAAATGGGCTTGAGTGTGGGGGTGCATATCTGAAGTATCTTCGACCTCAGGAAGCAGGATGGAAACCAAAGGGATTTGATAATGAGTCTCCTTATTCAATCATGTTTGGACCTGACAAATGTGGTGCTACAAACAAGGTGCACTTTATTCTGAAGCATAAGAATCCTAAAAATGGGGAGTACATTGAGCACCATCTTAAAGATCCTCCCTCTGTTCCTTCTGACAAATTGACTCATGTATACACTGCAATTTTGAAACCCGATAATGAGGTGCAAATTCTTCTTGATGGAGAGGAAAAGCAAAAAGGAAATTTTCTATCAGCTGAAGATTTTGAGCCGCCTCTAATTCCCACAAAGACTATTCCTGATCCAGATGATAAGAAGCCTGAGGATTGGGATGAGAGGCCCAAAATTCCAGATCCTAATGCAGTGAAACCAGATGATTGGGATGAGGATGCACCTATGGAGATTGAAGACGAAGAAGCAGTGAAACCTGAAGGATGGTTAGATAACGAGCCTGAAGAGATAGATGATCCTGAAGCAACCAAACCTGAGGATTGGGATGATGAGGAAGATGGTGAATGGGAGGCCCCAAAGATTGACAATCCAAAGTGTGTAACAGCTCCTGGCTGCGGTGAATGGAAGAGACCAACAAAGATGAATCCAGCATACAAGGGAAAATGGCATGCTCCACTCATTGATAACCCTAATTACAAGGGTATCTGGAAGCCTAGAGAAATACCAAACCCTGACTACTTTGAACTTGATCGACCAAACTCTGAACCTATAGCTGCTATTGGCATTGAGATTTGGACAATGCAAGATGGTATATTATTTGACAACATTTTGATAGCACAACATGAGAAGGTTGCTGAGTCATATAGATTGACCACATGGAAGCCAAAATTTGAAGTTGAGAAAGAGAAACAGAAGGCTGAGGAAGAATCAGCTTCTGGATCAGATGGTCTTGCTGGAATCCAGGTATTTCTTTCAGCAGCTTGTGTTTGAGTTTGCATTCTTCATATCATCATTTATACATTACTGATTCTTCATGTTCTCATTATTTGCAGAAAACGGTATTTGACCTTCTATACAAAGTTGCAGATGTTTCCTTCCTTGGTGCTTACAAGCTTCAAATAATTGTAAGTCACTTAGATAAATTTCTTCGCTTCATAACCATTAAGCCATGCTAGAGAATTTACTATTTACTCTAAAATTTGCTCCTTGCAGGATCTCATTGAGAAGGCAGAGAAACAACCAAACCTCACTATTGGTGTCCTTGTGTCTGTTGTTATTGTCATTTTCACTGTTTTCCTGAAGCTCCTTTTTGGTGGAAAGAAGCAAGTAAGTGAAAGCCTTTGGAAAGTTTTTTGCCCTGCGTTTTATCTTTCTTATAAAACTAGACTGAGATACTAGGGTTTCTTTTTTCTAAGGATAGTTACAAAGAATTCCCATTGGAATTACTCATTTGCTATTTGCAGGCAAAAGCTGAGATGAAGAAAACAGAAACTTCGAACACCTCTAATAATGTAGGAACCGGTGAAGACAAGGAAGAAGAAGAAGTAGAAAAGGAAAAGGAAGAGTCTACAGCTGCTCCCCGCCGGAGGACAGCCAGGCGCGAAAACTAAAATCAACCCTAGCAAAAATTAATTTCACTTGTCAGGTTTTGGGAGTAGTTGTTTTTATAGGGGTATTCTTGACATTTAATTTTTGTTGGCTACTACTTTGAAACTTAAGCTTATGAGTGTAAATGACACATCTACTATCAAGTACGCCTGCTGTGAGTTTCATATCCAGAAATTTCAAGTAGTTTGACACTTGATGATTGTGAATCTATTCTTGTGTTTTTATTCCTTTTTGCAAGAGGACATTTTAGGGAAAAAAGAAGGTGGTGCAAACGCTACAAAGGCAAAGAGAAAGGGTATGGATTAAAGCAATGGGGGGAAGCTTAGCCTTTATTCATGCAAAAAGGTGTTGTGCAGGATATTGCCTGCACAGAGCTTTTAACTCGAGGCAACCCTCACTTTATATAAGGTTTAACATTTTCGCAATAACCTTTTATTGAATTTACTTATAAGCCCTTGCACTATTAATTTGGTTGATTACTTCTCTTTACACGCCCTCGGTATGGGCTATAGCCGTTGTGCTTCTCACCTTGAACCCCGTTAAATGCAAAATCTCATAGGCCTATAATTAGAAGATTGGAGCTAAAGTTATATGCTAGTGCAATCACAGTATGAGTTATTAATCCTAATATTGCTGTTTTTTTTTTTTTTTTTTTAATAAAGTAACAGATTAGATAATTGTTCGACTTTTTTTTTTTTTTAAATATTACGAAGAGTTTATTAAAAATATAAATGTTTATAATTTTGATAGATTATTATATGATAATTGAGCTTTAATAGATTAATGTGTCAAAAAATTTAGTCTTTATCTTGAAAAAAATGAATTAGACATTGTGAAAAAAAAAAAGAGAGACAAGAATTAGGTTAAAAATACAATGTTCATGATAAAAGACCTATATTTTGAGAGATATGTTAGAAAAATTGTCTCATATAAATATAATATTATAAAAAATATTAATATTTTTATTAATTGAATTAATATTTTAAAATTAAAAAAATTATAATTTTTATTGACTTGGACGTTAGAGATTCATTATTTTCTTTGTTCAAAGTTGTTCAACATGACCGATGGTGATGACAATTGACGAGATGCCTGGGGTTTTGTACGAGAGAATTCTCTTTCGTCTTTGAATGAACGATGGTACGGTGATTTATTCTATTAAACATAAAGGATTACTTTGTCTAGCTCAACTTGTTTTGTTGACGAAGATAAAAATTAATTTGAATCGAAGATATGCAACTAGCATTTCAAAAAGTGAAGATATTCAAGTCAATCTTATTGCTATTAATTTATTATTATTACTGTATAAAAATGTGAAGAAATTAAAATATTTTTCTTCCAATTTTTTCTATTTATAATTTAGAAATTTTTAATTTTGTTTCTATATAATTCAAAAATTAATGATAAATTAAATTAAAGATTAATTATAATACAATTAGAATTATTCACTCACTTATCAAATCCCTATAATTTTAACTAATTTAATTGCATAATAAGTTTTTTTTTTCTTTAGCAAATACTAATATACTTTTATTTATCTTTTATTTTTTGTGATAATATATTATTTTTATTTTATGTAATAAATATTATTTTTCTTCATTTTTTTGTCACTAAATTTTAAAACATTTTTGTAACAATAAAAGCATTATTATTATTTGTTTAGCCTTGCCAGTATGATAACATTATAAGAAGTCCCATCTGTAAATGTCAAAAAGGCTTTTGGGATGTTATTATTATTATTATTATTATTATTATTATTATTATTATTATTATTAAAAGGGATTAAGATAATTTTTATTTCCAATTTGATACTTTTATATTTAAAAAATTTCAATTTTATCTCTATATAATTTAAAGATTAATTATAATCTAAATTTAAAATTAATTATAATAAAATTAAAATTCTTCACCTACTTATAAAGTCTACGATTTTTCAATAACTTATAAAATCTCCACGTAATACGATTTTTTTGTTCTTTAGAGCAAACATTAGTATACTTTTATTTATCTTTTTTTTTTTTTATAATATTTTTTTATATGATAAATATTAGTTTTTTCATCTTTGTCACTAATTTTAGAACATTTTGTAAACATGGGGACTTTACTTATTTATTTTTGTTTAGCCCTGCCACTATGATAACACTGTAAGAAGTCCCCTTGGTAAATGCAAAGGCTTCTCTAGGATATTACAAGCAAAGATTAAAATGACCATATTGGTCAAAATATTTATACTTAAATTTTATAAATATATCAAAGATATTATTGTTTAGTCAAAATATTAACACTTAAATTTTACAAATATATCAAAGATATTGTTGTTGTCAATGAAAATATGAAGAAAAAAATTCACGAAAATTATAGAAAAATAAAATCATAAAAACTTTAATAAACCTTCAAAAATATCAAAACAATCTTTATTTATATTTTAAATTAATTGTCTTATTTAATACATATAAATATAATTAGATTTCATATTTATTTTGATCAATAAATCAAAATTTTATAAAATATGTAGTTAAATATTTTAAAATAATTATTTAAATTAATAAATTTTATGACCAATATAATTAAATAAAGATGTTTAGTAACAATATCAATATTATTAACTAATATTTTATCAATATATTTTTAATATTAATATTTTATTAATATTATTGCAAATAATATGTATCAATGTTAAGACTTTTAAAATATAAATATTGTCATAATATCAAAAATATTTGGAAAATAGGCTACATTAGACCCCTTTTATTAATCTTATTCTGGACTAACCCCTATTACTAAACTTCCAAATATACCCCTTTACTCATTATATCCACCAGCTGCAATTCTTCTTCTTTCTCTCTCTTCCACTCCCACCTTTCCGATACCTCTTTTTATTCCTTTGCTCGCCGATACTGGTCCCTTTACTCTGCGTCTCTTTTCCGTTTCTCTGCGCCGCAGATCTCTGCCACCGACTACCGACTGTGCCGCCGGAGGAGGAAGATGGCGGGTGGTTCCCAAGAAGAAGAGGAGCAATTGCGCCGATGCGAGGAAGGTTGCTGTGGTTCGAGAGATGAGGTGGGACTTTTGTAGAGGTACTTGGAAGATCAATTGATGCTTGTAGGATCTGCCTACGTTTGTGGTGACGGCGAAGATTTGGAAGGTGATTTAGGAGTTGATTTTGTTGCTAATCATGTAGCTGATAATGATGATATAAGGATCAATCTTTTAAGCTGATTTATGTTGCTTGTTTGGTTTGAATGATAACTTTTTTTTCGTTTAATTTCTTTTTGTTAAATTATTTACAGAGGTGCTCTGGTTTTCAGTTGGATACATGTCCAACTCTGTTGAGGTGAGTTTGACATACGTCCAACTGAGGGGTTATTCTGGGCAGTCTAGTTGGACATATGTCCAACTCGGCTCCGGCGAGTGGGGTAGCCGGTCGGTCAAAATTTGATTAGTTGGACGATTGTCCAACTGAGCTCCGGCGAGTGGACATATGTGTCCTCTAAAATATACTCCTCTGGTTTTCAGTTGGACACATGTCCAACTCTGTTGAGGTGAGTTGGACATACGTCCAACTGAGGGGTTATTCTGGGCAGTCTAGTTGGACATGTGTCCAACTCGGCTCCGGCGAGTGAGGTCGCCGACCGGTCAAAATTTCATCAGTTGGACAGTCGTCCAACTGAGCTCCGGCGAGTGGACATATGTGTCCTCTAAAATATACTCCTCTGGTTTTCAGTTGGACATGTTGAGGACTGTCCAACTGAGAGGTTATTAAGGGCATTTTTGTCATAATATGTAAAAAAATCAAGTGGAGGGAGTCATATCAGATTTTTAATAAATAGGAGGTCATGACAGCATATAACCCAAAATATTTTCATACTTATACGTAGGAGCATCAAAGGTTCTTTACATAGATATGTCTTTTTTAGTCTGTCAATGGAAGTATAAGACAAAGCAAGTTATTATTGAAGAATTTAAGAGTAACCAAAGTATCATACGAGCATGTGGACTATCTAAAGTTGGTTCAACATGGCAAATTAAGACAATCTAAAGTTGGTTCAACATGGCAAATTCTTTTTTTTTTTTTTTATGAGCACCAGAGATAATTATAGTTATTTAATCTATAATCAGATTTTAAGTGACACTTTATAAAAGTGAATGAATTTAGATAATTTTTTTTTCCTACTTAAGTACAATTTTGAAAATACAATTTTATTTATATACAATGCATTAAAAAATCTATACGTCTCATAATATTTTTTAAGATATGGTTTCATGGTTTTTTTTTTTTTAAATGAAAGGTTGTTGTTGATAAACTTCAAAGGTGCACTAAGACATTCAAATTAAGTCTGCACCCATCTTTATCTAGCTCTTTAACTATAGTTATTTTTAAATTGATAAAAAATAATACAAAGTTGAACTTCAATAAAACCTATAATTCATTCTGCTGTTAGCATACAAGAATCTAAGAGCATTAGCGAATGATAAGCACAATCCGACTATATCTAAAGCCTCTGCCCCGCATATGGAAACATGGCTGCATGGAATTTGTGCAGGGTGCTACAGTGGACTGTGTTGCAAACAATCGAAGCCCAACTTTTTATGTTATTTTTTCTGTTAGCTTTCAATTTCTTGTGTCTCCTTTTTGTTACTCTTCTGTTATTTTTTTAGCTCTTCTATGACAAATTTCTAGCTGTGAATAGTTTAGTGCGTAGCCTATATAAGGCTAAGTTGAAAATAAACAGTGTTGTATTTTCAGTTTTGTGCATTAGTGAATAAATCAAGTATTATTCAGTAAACCTTCTTTCAAGATTGAAGTAGCATGTTAAATTTAGTTCTGTTCAATTTTATTTTCGTTTCCTTCTCTAAGCGTGTACCCATCACCCTCTTTTTCATCCCCATTGTTTAGATTGTTGACTGTGGCATGCCCACAACAACTACAACCAATATTCTATAGGCTGTGCCCCTACAAGTACACACAAATGCAATGAGACGACTTCTTAGAATGACCCCAAACCCAGGGGCTTCAATGTGTACAAAAACCAAGGAGTTGTATTTAAAATTTCTTTTAACTATAGGGTTTTTTCAAAAGTTACTTTTGTTTGATAACGATTTTAATTTTTAATTTTTTTAAATAATTTTTTAATTAGATATGTTTGGTTTAAGGAATCACTATCAAAATATGGGGTGATTTATAAATCTTTAAAAATAAGATTTTTGATTTTTTTCATTTTGACTAACATTTTTTTCTAAATGATAAATCAAGTTTTATAACTTTTGTATTGTTTAAATATTAGAAAAAAATGATTAAAAACCTAAAATTTGTAAAAAATTGCAAAAAATTTTCTTTTCTTAATTTTTTTTTATAAAAAATCATAAAACAAAAATTATTATCAAACAACTTAGAGATGATTTTTGAATTTGTTTTCTTAAAAATCACTAACTAAAAATTGTTATCAAATATATTGGTGATTATTTTTATAAAAAAATCAAAAATTATGAAATCAATTATTTAATTTTAAATTATAATTATTATCAAATATGACCTTAGTTAATTGCA
The DNA here is from genome assembly GCA_029378325.1 of Elaeagnus macrophylla. Classification (NCBI taxonomy): domain Eukaryota; kingdom Viridiplantae; phylum Streptophyta; class Magnoliopsida; order Rosales; family Elaeagnaceae; genus Elaeagnus; species Elaeagnus macrophylla. The sequence continues at coordinate 107,447,605 of CM055640.1, read as the reverse complement.
ACTTAAAATAGTGTTTATTCAATGGGGTGTGGTTGTCATTTTAGTAATATTGCTTGTAAAATATATCATTTAATCCTTTTTGAACTTTTGGTTATGGAAAATGAGTCATAGAAGGATAAACGTTACTATAGAATGATTAATTTTAATATTTTGTATGCATTAAGGGTTAGTTTGGTCATTTGATATATTTTCCTTTAAACACAAACTACTCAATATTTCACATTTTCTTCGGCCATTTTTGAAGGTCAAAAATTAGATAAATAATATGTTATTCCTTCCTCATTTTTTTTTTGTTACGTGACTAATAAAAACTATTAAATAATATAAAATATTAAATTTTGTCATTAATTAGTAGTTATTTAACAATCAAAATGACTAAATGATACATTTTTAAAAACCAAAAAACTAAATGACACTAATTAGAAGGAAAAAGAAAAGTGATATTAAAGCTTATTCAAATAGACTATTCTGACCATTTACACTCAATATTATTCATGTCTGTCTCTTCTGGAGATTTTAAATTGACCCAGAATTTGTTCGAAGTTGCCATGAAAATTCAGCAAATTTTGCTAAAGTGGGATTAAAGCACTCCAATTGGTATGAATTGTCTTTCCAAAGTTTATAAAAGCAGTTAGTAAAGGAATGAGTTTTAAATTCTTTTCCCTCCAATACATTTCGCATTCCTTCACATTTATATTAATTCTCTAAACGAATTAATAATCATCAATGACAATCTCCCCTCGCACCGAAGAGTGTACACCACATGAATCTAAAGAGTTGAAAATTAATAATCTTCTTGCAGTGGGCCTCCCACACATAATTAGGGTCCACTATTCAATAGTCCTCTCTTTTTTCTTCCTAAAAATGCACTTCAATCTTACCGTCACAAATCTGTGCAAAGTGTAAATGAAGTCATTTTTTAACATGTATTGAAAAGATGACCATTTTTGCTATTTTCCCTTCACAAAAAAAAAAAAAAAAAAAAAAAAAGGCCATTCTAGCCCTCAACATGCAACAGATGAGTAGAGTACACATTATTAATACTGAGTGGTAAAAAATGTTCCTCCTCTAACGAGACAATCCGCAAAACGTAAACAAAACGAAATCTATGCTGCAACATTTTTCCTCTTTCGTTTTTCTCAACCCTTAAAGCGAAAAATTATCCCTACATAATTTACTCACCTTAGGCCACACAGTTGTTTCAAACTTAATTTATCTCACGTAACTGAGATTACTAGATTATATTCATCGCCGCCCACCAGGTTTTCTAATAGGAGCAGAGTCCTCATCATCGGACTCAATATCTCCATACTGCCACATTCCCCTCCTGTCGGTTCGTGCTTCTTCCTGGAATTTTTCCAAGTTCTCAAGGGCTGTCTGTCTGTCCTTGGAGTCCCACCTTTTCTTCTTCTCTAACCTAGCAAGTCCCTCCTAAAAAATTTCAGGAGTTTGAACATAAAGTATATCAAATTCCAAAATCAAACAATTGCAGCATTATAGTTCTATATAATTAGAGAAGAAAAACAAAACTAGTAACTGTGCTCCACAAGGCAACTATGCAACATAACCCTTTCATGGACACATGTTTACAAGATATCACATCGGTGTCTGTTTGCTCCCTCTGAATGAGTGACAGTTCAATAGTAAGTCACTCTGATACTTGGCACACTTGAAAAAATTGAGTAAAATAAGCATGTAGTATGCCAGATATAGAACAAAAAATTGGACGCTCCAAAAGTGACCTAAACGAGTCCACGTAACATAGCAAGACAATGCAACGCAAAAATCCTTGGGAATGACACCAAACCTTATAACTGTTTTCCTATGCTATACAATCATTACTTGGAACTGTCAAAATAAATCATTGCGTGTATGTATGTGTATCTTTTTTTCTTTTTTTCAGTTGGCCTTTATATTTATCATGTACATGTGCAGAAGATTAGTATGCTACAGACTTTTACCTTGAATAAAATACCATAAATAGGTTCTGGAAAATAATACTGTGTAAAAAAGCCATAAACTTTTATTCTAAATTAACTTGTGTAACAAAATGGGATCAGGGAGAGATGTTTCTTCCAACAGAACTCAATAAAGGCAGTTTATTTGGGCTAAGTTTCATTGTAGTGAAACTTTTATCTTTTTTTTCTTCTTGTCCGAATTTTTTAAACAAAAAAATGGGATATGGACATGAAGCTTGTAGCCTTTGAATTTTATTAATGGAGCTCTTCTTTAAAAAAAAAAAAAAATTGGTTTCTCCGAAAGAAATGAGATATCAGTGACCAAGTTGTTAATTTGACATGCTAGATTAAAAAAAAAACAGATATAAGAGCCAAGGGCTTCATACTTTAAAAAAATTTAAAACGTGTAAAAGAGATATTGATTCAAACCTGAAGCATTGCAGCATTTACACTGATCTCAGCATCAACAGCAACAAGAGTTACAAGCAGGATCGACCCAGTTCCCTGACCTTTAACTTTTCCTCCCGATGTATCCCTCTCCTCAATCTTGGCCCTGAATTCTTTTGAACTATGTAATGTCTGTTCACTCAAATACTCAGCAGCTTCTTGTCCAAAATCCTCCTCCAAGTTTGGAACCTTCATGTATGCCAGACTGCATAACTGAGCAAGACCTGGTGCAGCAGACACTGAAGGGTCCAGAGGCCGTAACTGGCTGTAGGTAACATCCTCTTGATTTCCATAATCTAAGTAGAATACTTCAAATTTGTCTTTAGGGGATTCAACAGCTCCCCGAGGTGCATTGACAATCTTCATGTCAAATGGAAAAATTAGTACAGGAGAAAAGTAACAAAAAATGAGATCATATTTAGATAGAATTGAGATGGATGAAAACATGTTTTTCGTTTCTGAAATGATATAAAGTACACATAAAAAATAAGGCCAATTCAGACAGAAGACTCACTACTGCAAGTTACAAACCTGCCTTACTAGTTTGTTCAATTTTCAAAAATACCAGAGCATAAAAAAAACAGAGACATTGGATGGAGAAACTCACCATTGCCCGGTTCCAGGAATTATCCGCACTAAACTGAGCAAGGACAATGTCGCCCTTCTTAGGATTAAAAGCTCCAATTACCGGAGCTTCTTGAAGATTCAAAGAGGCAAGCTGTTGCTGAATAGAAGCAATTTTCTGATCTCCAACTGTCTGAACATAAAATTTTCCACCACCCAAAACTTCTGTCACTACTACCTAGAAAAACATCAGCAAGGCAGGTTGTTACTATGATGATAAATTAAGTGAGGATTCACTTAATGCTATTGTATTTCACACACCTTTAGAACTTCTTTCTGTTTACTTTCCACAGCTGGACCATTGGACACCACCTCACCTTCAACATAATTCTCCCAGATCTACACAAACATATCAATTAGAAAATATAACAGAAAGACGTTCAATTAGGCATTTACGCCACATGATCTACTACTTACTTTCAGTTTTTGCCTTTTTGCAGATTGTTCAGCTTGTTCAAGAAGGTAGGCATCAGGAATCCTCTCACTACCAAAAGAAGTTTGGAATTTGGCCAGTCCAGCCTCAAGAAGTGTAACTGCCATATTGTTCTTAGACTCCCACAAGGATCCCAAGAAAGTTCCAGTTCTGTCAACAGTTTCCACTTCAACCTGCAAAAGATATTTCAATTTAGCATGACAAGAAAACCACCAAGAGCAAAGAAACCAAACCTCAAGGAAAAATTAGAATACCTCAACATCTCTCTGCATTATCTTTCGTCTCATTAGTGAAATGGCTTCTTCAGAATATGGCTCACCACGACCAGGACATCTGACACCAGAGAATGAGAAGGCAATGCTGCATGTTTCCTTGGGAATCTGTAGCTTAAAACGATGACCACTGAGGACATATTCCACCACAGCAGGGATTCTCCTACCTCTTTGCAAGAATGGTAAGAAATCTTTGGCTTTCTTGGCTGATGCCTAAAAAGGACAAATGGTAAAATGTGTTGTTAAATTTATTGCTTTCTTATTACGTGGAAAAATTATCAACAATGTAAAAAATAAATAGTATACCGTGGTAAGATCTGTTATGTGCATGACAGGAGGATCCTTAGCAGAATGGATTCCTTTCTTCCCAGAAATAGCACGTGACTCTGCAGCGAGAAGTGCATCATAATAGTTTGATCTCTCCTCAAAATCCCGATGTCTAATAACAGTACCAAAACCCCGCCCAACTAACAACTCGGTAACGTTCACCCCAACCTGCTGGACACCAGCATTAGATGAAGCAGGAGTTATGGAATCGTCGCTTTCTACCTTAGCTGGAGATAATAGAAACACTGAACCAAAATCCATCACTCTTGAATCTGCAGGTCCAGTTGCCCCTGTGAGCTGATCTACTTTCCTGGAATACTCCATTTGAATATTTACCTGCAATACATGGGTTTGATCAAACAATCAAAAGATGAACCCTTTAGCAACGACTATAGAAAGATAGGTAACTAGATGTATACAATGAGTGTGCCTGAATACAAAGAGATTCCTATCATTATAGCTATTGAATCTTGGATCTGCTTACTTGTTTTCCAATAAGGCGTGTTCTCAAAAACTCTTTGGCTTCACGAGCATATGGAGCAGGCTTTTCATCTCTGCGAGGATTGCCGATCTTGGGACACCTAATACTTGACAGATTGACTCGCCTCTCAGCTAATGGACTGCCGTATGGTACAGAATCATCAGCCACAATGACACAATCCCCACTTACAACCTCAACCACCTGGGATACGAAAAACATAGGGAAAAAACCACATAAAGGAGAAGAATCAAACTTTCTCCAGCAAAGTATGGATTGACAGCTACCTTTCCTGTGAAATTCTGGTCATGAATTGCCTTTGAGTTAGTTGGTGGGGGTACATAGTTCGTCCAGATCCTCAACCTGGTTTTCTTGGCTTGAAGCTCTGCAGCCTTCAGCCTTCTCTTTGCATCTTCTTCCATCATGTTTGCACTCCATTCCACATATTTAGCCAACCCCTAGATCAAGAATATGCAGTGGAAGGGGTGGATTAATGAAGTTAATCCTTAATTATTAAAGAGGATATACTAAATATATGATGCAAAAAGGTTGTAAGTGCACCTCCTGTTGATATAAAAATTCTACAACGATTAAATTCATACATTTTCCACAAGCTCAAGTGCCAGGTCTTTTGCTGATTCTCCATCAGGATAATATACTGAGCCAATCAAATTGCTGAATTTGTCAACACCTTCCAGGACAATACGGACCTATAAAATTTTTGCAGTGAGTTTTTGAAAATAAAAACTAAATCTATGAAAGGACCTACAGAATAGATCCTTTACATCTCGGTTCAACACGCGAATCTCGGTGAAATATTTGGCTTCTGCAGCAAAGGAATCTGCAGCTTCAGTAGATGATATTGCAGAAGCTGCAATTTTTTGAGCAGAAGTTAGAGGGGCTCGAGGCTCAGCCAAAACATCTCCGTTTGACTCTTCAGATATCACTTCTGTTTCTCCAATAGTTTCTGCTGTCGCTCTTCGTCCCATTGATGGAGCCTAATTAAAAGGGGGAGGGTCGTGATAAAAATCCAGAAAACATTTTTATAGAAGTAACTACTAAATACGCTTGGTGCCAAAAACCAAGCATAATCTAGATTTTCACACGTAGCTAAAAACACAATATACCTGGATTCCAGCAACAAAGACTTGAACAAACTGAAACTCAGGAAGCAAATAAACCCGAACAGTACTGCCATCACGAACGTGTTCCACAATACCTTCCATGGGCCTACCCTTGTTTGCAGCCAACAATCCCATAGCATCCAAGTTGCTTGGATCACCAATGGCAGATGGAGGTAGATTCCTAATAGATGCCTCGGCTGCACCAGGAACCTGCAATCAATCAAGAAAGAAAAGTTGGTGATTATTATTATTAAACATATTTAAAAGTAGAGAAATTACGTAAATACACAATGCCGTTTACTATCTTGGCAAGGAAACTTAGATGTAAGTTTTCTTTAAGGAAATGGTCTTAAAAGTACTTTTACAATATTAACTGCTTTACACTCATAATTATTCTCAAAACAAACAGTGAACATTAGTGTTACATTCAGCACATGTAATCATACAAAGATATATTCAAATATCTGACATGAAAAAATGCAAGTGCAGTGCCTATTCTATGCAAAGATACCTCTTCTATCTAATGAATCCAATTTGTAGCAAAGTAGATCAAAGAATGTAGATTTGCCAGAAAAAGCTACATCTTAAGAACACTCAGAATACAGATGGCATCATAATTCGCAACAACAGAACTAGAAACCGTCCTATAAACAGTAAATGAATGTCTCATGTTAAACAGTAAGAAGTGTGAGATTATAATATAAACCTTGGTCCAGCGACCAAGACCTTCCTGCTTAGCTTGCTCTTCAAGACGTAGCAGTTCTGCAAGGAAAGGACTTGCTTCACCTTTCTGTTGACCCTGCTCTCTGACCTGAGAGAAGAAGATTCAGCTAACGTATACTTAAAAAGAAATATCTAAAAGAAAATAAAATTTGGAATTGTCATAAAACCTTTGCCCATCCTTCAGAAACAACCAATATTGCAACATTTTTGTCTCCTAGGAAAACAGACCCAAACTCTCGTCCTATTGACGCCACTGTGTACTCAACTCTGAAGGTAACCTCCTGTAGAAATTGTATGCTAAATTTGTTAAACTTAATATTATACATTTGAGAAATGATATCAAACTGAAATAAAGTACCTTTCCAACGCAGAGCTTCCTCAAATACTCTCTGCTTTCCCATGCAAATGGCTCATCAGTGCCACCTCTACGGGCCTAATATATCAGACAGAAAAAGAGAACAAAAAATAAACAACTCAATAACCAAAGAAATAATACTATGCATGCCACAAGGCTTTGGAAAAATAAAACCTTCTACCAAAGACTGAGGTTAAGGTTAAAGAATAACGAAACAAATTCCTATAAAATCAATGCAAATGCAGCAAAATCTAACTGTTTTTTGCATAAAGAATAATTAATAGACGTAAAACAAATGACATTGTGAGTCAGGAGTCATCACCAGTCTAGGAGCAATAAGAGATGACAAAGTGATGGTCTTTTCAGGGGGTGGTCCAGGCTTGTTGGCAGCCATGGCAGTGATTACCAAGCAATCCCCCGATGGAACAGCTTTTACTCTTCCTCTGTACCACCCAGTGGCCGCAGCGGTTGACGATGCCATTTTAATAGCTTTTCCTCGTTTGTCAAGAACTATAGCGAAATAAGCGTATCAATGAAATATATCAACAATCGATAAGTTAGTTCCCAACACAACATAATGATATCATCCACAAAAATTCAAGCAAGATAATCAAAGCCATAATCACTGTAGTGGCCATTTCTTATTGAAAAATGGCACAGTTAGACAAGACGATGATAAATCCACAACGATAGACTCCCAAAAAATCAAAGAGACTGAACCCACGCATGCAGTCAAGACTACTTCCATCAGTACAACATTGATTGAAAGCTTCACCGATAACAGTGAAAAAAATTAACATTTGGATCTAATCCAAATGAAGATGAAGCTCCTAGCTCTAATTCTGTAAACAACTAATTTGAAACTTCGAGAATTGGACAAAAAAATAATTTTATTGAATCAATATTCTCTTTTAAGTGATAAATACTTTGAAATTCACGATTAAAAACTAAAACGGATGGAGATCTGAGAAAATATTGAATCAACTGCATACAAATATAACAAGCTTAATTCCACTGAATGAAAGTGTATTCGAACATATAACATTTACATTGAAGCAAACACAAACAAAAATTTCAATGTACAAGTGCTCGAAGAAGATTAAAATTGAATAGTCTTGAAGACTGAGAGAGATTTACGATCTGAATAAATACATGCAGGTAACTGATCAGTTTAACAGGGGAGATAAGCTCGGGAGAGAAATTTCCAGCTCTTACTTCGGATCAATCAACACGAGACTGATGATAAACCTCCCCGATCGCAACTCTTGTGTTGAACGGCGGCGGATCTGATCGGAGACGTGAGAGAAAATAAGAGAAGAATTTCGTAATGAGCTCGAAAATGACATATATAAACGAGATAAACAAGAGGAGGCGGTAAATAAGATACGGTAGATAGCCTCCGATTTAGGTGAAACCGTAAATTACCTAACATACCATCAAAATCCTTTTTCTCTTTTATAGAATCCTAGCAATAATAACATTCAATCAGATAGTATATTAAAGGGAATACTTAGAAATATTGATCTTTGTAAATTTTTTTCTTTAAATGTATCAACTTTTTTAGAATAAAATGTAATAATTAAATATTTTAAATATAATATTATCTCATTCAATAAATCAAAATATATTCATTTACAATATTATTCCCTGTTATTAATTGCATTTGTTTGAATTCCTGTTAAATTATTGAGTTATATTTCAACTTTATTGCGTTGAATTATTAAAATTATGCTAGTAAAAAACTAAAAATAGTTATACATAATTAGGTATGAAAAAATAAATTTATGAGAAAAAATTTCATTTGCGAAACAAATTTAGATATATAAGTCCAAATTTAATAGTTAAATTAATTTTAGGTAAATTGTTTTGTATACTATATACTGTAATCTACCTATTCTATTCTATTCTATTATAAAAGTGCAAGTTTGTTATGTGAAGGAAAAAAAAAAGTACTTTATTACCCTTACTTTTGATAATAATACAAAATTATCACTATTTATTAAGTATTTTATTGATTATTATTAACTTTATATTATTACTACAAAATTGACACTATTTATTAAGTGTGTTACTGATTATTTTAACTTCATATTATTCTTTTGATTTTCTTATGTGTTTTTTTTTTTTTTTTAATTGTCTTCTTTGGTTTAATTTGTCCATCTAATACTAATTCTAAATTTTAAATCTATATATTTTTCAATAACTTTGATTGAATTATTATTAACTTCATAATATTCTTCGATTTTCTTATTTATTTTTTTAATTATTTTATTTTTTTTTAATTTGTCCATCTAATTTACTAATTTTAAATTTTAAATTTTAAATCTATGTATTTTCCAATAAATTTGATTGAATTTATTACATATAACTAGTAGCTATTCTCATTAAACTCATTTTTTATTGAATTATTATTAACTTTATATCATTCTTTCGATTTTCTTATTTATTTATTTATTTTAATTATCTTATTTGTTTAATTTGTCCATCTAATTTACTAATTTTAAATTTTAAATATTAAATATATATATTTTCCAATAAATTTAATTGAATTTATTACATATAACTAATAGCTCTTCTACAAATAATATTTACAAAACATCTTAACCATAAAATTATATAAATCAGTGGTTTGGATAATATCACAATTTCAAATTTAAAACTAATTATGAACTCATAGAAACAAGGCAAAGATCAAATAACAAAAAAGCACATTTATTTTTAGATCAATTTATTCGATGGTTAGATTTGTTTAAACAATTTATTTAAATCATTTGTATTAAGATCAATTTCCTTAACATGTAATTTTAATTACGTTAAAAACGATCAGATATAACATTGCTTTTTTTTATTTTTATTTTTATTTGAGAAAAACGAATACAAGGTTTTGCATTTAACTAAAGTTACAATTTCACTTAAATATTAATAATAAAATAATACAACGTTACTTTGAAGCAAAAAAATACTCAAAAATATATATATTAGTACCTTATGTCATTATTGAAATATATATAATAATGACAACATTTAATAGTAATACGTTAAGAATGCCATAATTTTATAATTTGTTATGCTAATGTAAAAAGTATTATGTGATGTGTTGGAAATTTTTTGTAGTTCAAGTAGTAAGCTTTTCATTTCTCTTATCAGAAATTTAAGTTCGAATTTTACTCAGGTGTGTGAGCGTATTTTCTCTTAATAAAAAATGTCATATACATTAAATTATTATATGTATCAAATAACATATTTATGTTAATTAAATGCTAAATTATGAATATGCAACGTTGAAGTAATTTTAAATCACTTATTTAAAAAGAATCAATTATATTATATATGTAAAATGACACACATGCATCAAATCAAATTATAGTAAAAAATATTTTTTTGTAATAATATTCCATTTGTAACGTCTCCTCTTAAATATCATTTATACTAATAAATTCCCATTTCATTAAGTTATTTCAAATTAGTAAATTTATTATTGAAGCGTTGGTGCCATTCTTATTATGCGTTCATATTTAATAAAAATAATTATAAACAAAAAAGGGTCACATTTTCATTATATAATAATAATAATAATAATAATAATAATAATAATATCCCTTAAAAGAGTAGAATACCAAAAACTAAAAATTAAATTCCAAATTAATAGTAAATTTATGTCATATTAATTATTATTTTCATTTCTAAGTATAAATCAATATATTGTCATATTGCATAGCAATTTGAACATCAAACTATGCACCAACCTACTATCTATGATCAGTCCTACATACAGATATTTTTCAAATAGCAAATAAAAAAAATATTCTTCCTTCGCAAGGCGTTCTACATGAATACTTCTTATTTGAATTGTATATTTGATAATGATACACTAATCTAATTTGTGTTTTTGCTTTTGATTTAATGATAAAGATTTTCAGTTATTTATTAAAACGGTTTAAGCTAAGCAAAAACATAATTTTGATCAGTTGAAGTTATATGTAATCTTTTATTGCTTTTGTAAACTGATCACTTTTTAATGATCAATTAATTATTTACAAATTAAGACATAGTTTAAATATTTTAATTTACACGTGTACAAACATTTAATAAATTATTTATACAATATAATTCAATAATACGTTTAATTAAAAAAAAATTGTTAAGTTGTTAGTTACTTCAGTCAGGTTGCTATTAACATGTATTTTAATTCTATAATTATTTGGATATACGGTATATAGGCCCATATGATGGCCAACCTATTTAGTGTTAATACCAATCTGACTCGTCCAGCTCACCATTTGTTCGTTAAATAATGGATTCTATCTCAGTACGATCTCGAGGTTCGCTAGTGGCAAACCATTTGTACAAAAAGACTTGGCTCAATTCTGAATATTCAATTACCTTTAGTATAATAAAAGTATTCAAATTAAAAATATCAAGATAAAGATGCTAATTTTTATGGATTAGTAGGATTATATTTATAAAAAAAAAAAAAAGAGTAATTTAAATTTGTTATTTTTAATAAAAGCATATTTTGTACATATAAAAAAAAATTATTACTTTTTATTTGCTTTTTTTTTTTAATTTATAAAAATAATAAATTTAATACGTCTTTTTTTCCCCTTTTTTTTTTTGTACTGTTTATCGTGTTTTCTTTCAAAAAAATTTAATACGTCTTCTGTTTTTTTATTTGATTGATTAATTAATTATATTTAAAAAAACGAAATGCCCATTCTGTACATAGCAGCAGCTGATTTTTTTTTTAACAGACAAATTTTTTTTAAAGAGATAACGCTCGCTCCATTTAATATATGCGATGTCGTCTCTATCAATAAAAAAAAAAAATATATATATATATATATATATATGCGTGTATCTATCCAGTATCCACGCGGATTGTGATTTTGACTTTGTGAGTGTATCTATCCAAACTCATTTCTTTTCTTTTTTTTTGCTACCAACCAAACTCATCCCTTAGTTCTGAATTTATGAGTCGTATGACATCGATGAGGACAAGCGACCCGACACACTTTACTGATCTAATCACGCCATGTTTGACACTTGGCACCTCCTTCGAGATTGTAAGGCCGTTTTTCACACCTTTCAGGCTACAACCTTTGTTTTTGGTTATCCTAACTTGTTTTCGTTTTTTTTTTTCTTTTCTTTTCTTTTCTTTATTTACTCACACCAAGGTAATTTATTGCATTGTTGCCTTTGTTAGTTAGAAACTAGAAATTGCATAGCTCGTTCGTCATCACTTGTCACCAAATTTTTTTCCGCAAATATATATATATATTTTTTAAATCAAAACATACTTGGACAAATAATTTAAGGCATAAGGCGAAAAAAAAAATCAAATTCTTTAATAATTTTCACATTAAAATAATATCAAGAAAAAAATTAATTTTATTTTTAAAAATTTATTTAAATATTACAATGAAAATAGCAATTATACACTTTTAATTGGGCAAAAAAAAATTAACTTATAAACTGAATATATATATATAATAAAACTAGACAACTATTAGATATAAAATTTTTAACTGTTAGATAAATTGAACAAATAACCAAATTTTGTTTCATGATAAATAAATAATAAATAAGTAAATATATTCATTTGAATTTTGTTATCAAGTAATATAATGAGCAAATAATGCACAATAAATTTACAATTGCTTTCGAAATATATCAGAAATGATATTTGACAACTTATTAATATTTTTTTAGAAAAAAATTTGAATTAAAATGAAAATTTGAAAATTATATGTGTGTTTATTTCTAAATAAAACATATAATATACAGATAAAATTTAAAAGTAAAAATAGACGCTTTTAATAATAAATATAAGTTCATATTTTTTTATAATCTTAATTAACTATAAAAAGAAATAGACATTATTAAGATATAACTAAAGATAACAGCATTAACAATTTTATGAAATTTAATATTATTAAACGTCTTAAATTACTCTATGTATAGTTTCATTTTTCTTACATAAAAAGCCTAAAAGCATTTAACGATTATTTTTTAATTAATTAATATCATGTAAAACTTTTAAATATATAATTTTTTTTTTATTTTAATAACTTTTTCATTTTTTTGCTACAATATTATATTTTAAAAGTATGTATAATAGATATTGATAAAAATGGAAGCTTTTATATAACCGGAGCTTAAGACAACCACCTTATTTACCTAAATGACTAATAATTCTTAAATTTTACAACAAAAAAAAAATGTTGCTCACTAAATATCACAAATTAAATAATATAACCTAAAACTTATTAAAAGTTTGCAAATAATGTTTGGATTGATGCTTGAAATTCGATGGAAGATTTAAAGGCATATTTAGTTTACAGAATTAGAATTACTAATCAATTAGGAATAATAATTTTGGGAAATAAGAATAGTAGAATATGAGTTACAATTCCTATTAATTTGTTTGATTATCATCACAAAATAGAACAATGAATATGCAAGGGAAAGAATAACTATTCTTCTCAAAGAATTCTAATTCGTAGCCTTACAAAGTGCAAACAAAAAAGAAATTGGAATATCCATTTCAGTCTTGGTTCTAACGAAAAACATCCAAAGCCAATTTTGACTAATAAACTATAAAACTTTAACTCGTTAACCTTAGGTCCTCACTACAACAAACATCACCATTTATAGCACTAAAAAAAGCCAAAAAAGCTCATTTATGGCATTTTGCAAAATGCCGTTATCTTCAATGCTGCAAAAAATATATATATATATGGGAAACTACAAAATTAGTACCCTTAAAACTTGTAATAACAAAATTAGCATCCCTTGTGTTAAAATATATATTTATATAATTAAAAAAATGATTAATATATCATTTTTTTTTTTAACATTCATTCAATTAGAATTGAACGATGACAATTTAGATCAATTCAATATTGAACATTAAATATTTCATGTTCAAATTAAACGTTCAATTTTATTGAAGGTGCTAGTTTTATTACTATAAATTTTAGGGGTATTTTTTTTATAATTTCCCAAAATAAATATTGGTCATTTGTGGCATTTTATTCATTCTAAAAAAAAAGGTCACAAAATTTATATTTGTGGCGTTTCCAAAATGTCATAATTACTTATATATGACATTTTTAAAACTTCAGTAGTAATAATACTTGTGGCACTCAAAAATGCCAAGAATAATTATTAATGACATTTATAAAACGGCATAAAAATAAGGATTGTGAAATAAATTGTCATAAATGAAGCTTTTGTGACATTTATAAAACACCATTTTAAATATAGTAGAAGACATTGTTGCTTCAATTGCAATGCATTTGAAGACATTTTGGAATAACGACAATATACATTTTGTTATTAAAAAACTGATTATAGACTAATAAATATGTAGCTATTATTGTTTCAAATGTGAAGACTAAAATGAGTTTTCTTAGCCTGAGTAGTTTGTAAATTATACTATAGTTTCATAATGAGGCCGTGAGATCATAATGTAGGATTATATATATATATATATATATATATATCCCAATCTTACTAATTAAAATGTGAATTTGTGTTAAAGTTTTGGTAGAGGCAATAATTTTTCCTTCTTATACTCAAAATAAATACTTATTGATTAATAAAAAAAAATTGTCATTGTATATTATTAATTTTTAGACTGTATACTAGTATTAAATAAATAATTTTTTTTAATAAGCTCGCAAAACTGTAACATTAGCTTATACGAAATAATTCTAAATACAAAAGCAGAACCAAACCTTTATAATTATGGATTTATCATCATCAATGTATAAATTGAGAAAAACATAAAATGTAAACCGATATAATTATGGATTGATAATCATCGATATATAATTACTAGTAAAATGCGTGTGATTAGTATATGATATATTTTATTTTCATATTTTAGTTTTTTTTTTATATTTTTTGTGATATTGAATTATATATTAATTAATGTTTTAATAAATAAAGTACTAAAAATTAAACAACCACTTAATTATGAAAAAAAAATCTCCTTGTAAGGTGCAAAACATCAAGACTTATTTTGAGACACTTAAACTAAAAAAAATAAATTATGAAAATAATTAACTATCACAAAATAAAAATTAATATGAGTATGAAAAAATTTGCATCAACAACGTTAAAAAGTAAGTTTCAATTATAAAATAATTAATATTCATGCAATAAAAATAGTAAATTCTTATAATAGGAAAAAGAAATAAAATTATAGTATAAGGCAACCATTATAATTAAATAAATAAAATTAATAATAGTAACGATTTTCGTAATTAAATTTGAATGATTTTGTGCAATTTTTTCTTTAATTATAATATTGTCACTATTTTGAAAATAATATTTATTATAGCTTATCTAGAATTTCTAATATAAAAAATTAAACTATGAATAAAATCTTATAATCTTATCATTTATCTTTAAATTTTTTTTCCTTCTTTATTTTATTTATTTTTTAACCCATTATTTTAATAGAAAAGGAAAAATTAATTCAAACATATTGTGTATTTTATGTTACGTAGACTTCTTATAAAAAAAATTAAACATTAAATAAGATTCTTGTAATATTTTATATTAAATCAATATAAAATTAATAATAGTGAAAATTTTCTTAATTAAATTTGAACAATTTCGTGAAATTTTTAATTAATTATGAGTAGTGTCATTATTTTAAAAAATATATATGTATTTTAGTTTATATAGGACTTATAATATAGAAAATTAAACCGTAAACAAAAATCTTATAATCTTATATTTCAAGTATTTTGCCTTCTTTATTTGTTTGTCTTATTTTATTTATTTATAGTTTTTAACCCATTATTTTAAATTAATCATTATCATTAAATATTTTAAATAAATAATAATAATAATAATAATTTTTAATTAAAGTAAAAAATTTGAGGTTAAAATCATCGAAAATAAAAATTGATTTTTTTCTTCTTATGTTTTTAACCCATTATTTTAAAATAAAAAGGAAAAAGAAAAATAATTATGTGTTTTAGTTTATATAGAATTTCTTGTAAAAAAAAGTAAATCATGAATAAGAGTCTTACTATCTTATCTTTATAATAAGATAATGTAATTATTATTATTAATCATTAAATGAATATAATAAATAATGATGATAATTTTGTAAATAAAGCAAAAATTTGATGATAAAATTGTCTAAAATGAAAAATGACACATAGATAAATATATATAATAATAAGATAAAATAGGTTTATAATCATCAATATATAAATTGAGAAGGACTTATCATTTTCATTTCAAGTCATGTTGGAATTACATGAATTATGTTTGCTTAAAAAAACTTGTTATGAAATGTTAAAAAACAAATAAGACATAAACTATTTTAAAGTTAGGGTTGATTTGGTTTATTAAAAAAAATAATAAAGACATTATATAATATGAAAAATATGTAAATTTGAATTGCATTTAAAATATCATTTTTTTTCTTTTGTTTATTAAACTTAAAATCTATATTTAAATATTACTTACAATGGAACTTTTAAAAATATGAAAAATAATGCTTAGTCATTTTTTAAAAAAACAATGGTGTTTTCAAAATGCAATCCAAAACATTATCATTCAAAAAAAGCTTTACCAAAAATATATTCTCGGGGAAACGGTTAATTTGCTACATATCAAAAGTCTATATTTACCAAACAATTTACTATTTTAAGTTTTTTTCTTCTTAATTTGTTAACATGTTATGTACATTAAATTTTATATCAATATATATAGAAGTATTAGTCAAATATACTGTGAATGAAATATATTTTTTATTAATTCTTACTTTACAATAGAGGTATATATAGAAAATAAATTACAAGAATCTTAAATAAACTAGAATCATGTATAACCTAAAGTTCTATTACAAATAGATACATATATTATACACTAAATTACATGACTCATGCTAACACTCCCCTCACGTTGGAGAATACATATCGATCATGCCCAACTTGCTTAGTGAGTCATAAAACATCTTCTTGGAAACTCCTTTGATGAGCACATCTGCAAGTTGCTTTCGAGTAGGAACAAAAGAGAAACTGATTAGTTTGGCATCTAGCTTTTCTTTTATAAAGTGACGATCAACCTCTACATACTTAGTGCGATCATGTTGGATTTTGTGATATATCAATGGTTGCCCAATTGTCGCAATACAACTTCATAGTACTTTTGGGTTCAAAACCCAAATTAGATAGCAAACTTATTATCCACAGTAATTCATATACCCCATGAGCCATACCTTTATACTCAGCCTCAGCACTGGATCGCGCCACAACTTTCTGCTTCTTACTTTTCCATGTGACCAAATTACCTCTCACAAAAGTGAAATAACCTGATGTCGACCTTCTATCTGTAATATTTCTTGGCCAATCAGCATCTATGAAGTCACAAACTTCAAGAGAGTTGTTGTGTTTAGAGAACATTACTCCTCTCCCTAAAGCTGACCTCAAGTACCTTAAAATCCTCACAACTGCATCCATGTGACTCTGACTCGTGTTATGCATGAACTGACTTACTACACTTATTTCATATGCAACATCTGGTCTAGTATGCGCTAAATAAATTAAGCGCCCAACCAACCTCTGATAACGAGCTCGATCAGTTGGTACCTGATCTGGATACTCTGCTAGACAATGGTTTTGCTCAATAATGTCAATGGATTTAGAAATATATCAGAAATGATATTTTCCAACATATTAATATTTTTTTAAAAACATTTGAAATAAAATCAAACTTAAAATATTATTGGTTTATTTCTAAATAAAACGAATAATATACAGGAAGTTGTAAAAGTAAAAATAGACGCTCTTCAACAGTAAATATTAAGTTCATATTTTTTTATAATCATTAAATTAACTTATAAAAAGAAATGACCCTTATTAAGATATGAAAAAGATAAGTTTAATAATTTTATGAAATTTAATTTTCTTGAACGTCTTAAATTACTCTATATGCATTTTACATAAAAAGCCTAAAAGCATTTAACAATTATTTTTTAATTAATTAATATCATGTAAAACTTTTAACCTAAGTATATATCATATACTATATACTAATTATAAGAACTTTTGCATTTTCTTTGCTACAATATTGTTTAAAAGTATGTAGTATAAATATTGATAAAAATAGAAGCTTTTACATGACTGGAGCTTCAAGTAACAATTCAGCTAAATGACTAATCATTCCTAAATTTCACAACCCAAAAAAAAAGTTGCTAACTAAAGATCACAAATTAAATAATATAACCTAAAACTAATTAAAAGTACACAAACAATGCCTGGATTGATCCTTGAATGGAGGCACAATTTAAAGGCATATTTAGTTAACAGAATTAATTACTAATCAATTGCATTAACTTTAGGACCAAGAATTAGCAATTAGTTAGTACTAATTAATTCGTTTGATTATCATCACAAAATAATAATGAATATGCAAGGGAAAGAACAATTATTTCTCAAAGAATACTAATTCATTTCCAGAAAGTTTAAAAAAATTTGGAATTCCATTTCAGACTTGGTTCTAACGAAAATTCCTAAGAAAATTTTGACTAATAAACTATAAAACTTTAACTCGTTAACCTTAGGTCCTCACTACAACAAACATCACCATTTATAGCACTAAAAAAAGCCAAAAAAGCTCATTTATGGCATTTTGCAAAATGCCGTTATCTTCAATGCTGCAAAAATATATATATATATGGAAAACATCAAAACTAGCACCCCTTAAAACTTGTAATAACAAAATTAGCACCCCTTGTATTCAAACTTATATTTTTATAATTAAAAAAATGATTAATATATCATTTTTCTTTGAACATTCATTCAATTAGAATGGAACGACGACAATTTAGATCCATTCAATATTGAACATTCAATATTTCATGTTCAAATTGAACATTCAATTTTGTTGAAGATGCTAGTTTTGTTACTATAAATTTTAAGGGTGTTTTTTTGGTAATTTTCCAAAATAAATATTGGTCATTTGTGGCATTTTATTCATTCTAAAAAAAGGTCACAGATAAATATTTTTATTAGTTAAACGGTCCGGTCCGGTTTGGTTAAAATAATATGAACGGTCCGGTCCGATTTTTAGTAAAAAAAATTTAACCGGATCGGACCGTTTAACTAATAAAAATTTTAAACCGTCCAATTTGGTCCGGTTTGGTTAGCGGTTTTTAAAACTTTTTTTTCTAAACTTTTTTCTATAGCAAACAGAGGCAGAAATTAGTTGAAAAAGGTGTAATTTTGCCTTTAATTTTTATGCTTCATTCTCAGAGGCAGAAATTGAACGGTAAGTTTATTTCTTGTTCTCAATTATTTCAATCTTAACACTCAGTTTTGTTTATTTAAAATTTAAATGGGTTTGGAATTTGATTATTCAAATCATCTTCACAACCAAAGTTACACAATTAGGACAAATAAAAGCTGATTTTCTTTTTTATTGGCAAATTTAATTGGAACAAGAGCAGGATAGTGAAGTCAGTAGCTATGCCAATGTTGCTTAGTAAAAATAAAAAAAGAAAAAAGGAAATCTGGAAGTCTAGTAAATTACATATGTAAATTGTAATATATTAATATTACATATGCGAATGAGATGAGAAGTAGGTAATAATAATAACTCGTCCGGTATGATTGGCTCATCTACACTTACTCGTGCATTATATTTTCCAAGAGGTATATGATGCACTACCTCCAATGGATTACTTGTTGGATAAACTGTGCCCCTAGCAACAATATTATTCACATCCCCCAATGCTAAATCACAACCAATACCCTAACAATAATCATTTCAATGTTATTACTAAGAATTGATTTTATAATCATAAAGAATAATATGTATTTATATATTCGTACCTTTAACAAGTGAATTGGAGAATCTGAAATCGGAGAAGGATGAATGTAAGAGTTACTTCCTTGTGTGATACCGGGACTTTCTCTACCCAATAACTTAAGAGATTGATTCTCTTCTAATAATTGAGAAACTTGCTTTCTAAGTTCTCTTTTTTCTTCGTCTTCCTCATCATCTATGTCATTATTAGCCTCATCCTCATCGCTTATGTTGGTCTCCCCTTTTTTCCATCGCTTTGTTCTCGTTAAAAATTGCTTGAGTAATGTCACTCCAAAGCTAGCTCCTCTAACACGGCCAGGGTGATCCTCCTTCCCTAATGCCAAAGCCAAAATATCATGGTGACCATCTACTACCAATTGTCCCGCTTCTACTTGCCTCTGTAACTCTTCCTACAAAATAGAAAAAGGTTGTTTGTCCTTATTGTTTTTACTTCAACCACAAATATGAAACCAATATGTATAAATCTATAGTTTACCATTCGCTCCAACACCAATGCTGTCATCTCATCATATGGAACTCCATCTTTAGAATGACCATCTTTCCAAGGAATGTGTCTCCTAGGAATAACTCCATCTTTATAATTTACCTTCTATAATAGCAAAAGGTTACAAATGAGCTTAACATCATATTAGATAACTATTAAAATTAACAATTTACTTACCAACTTTTCCTCTATATCAGCATAAGTATATTGACCCGTATGGCTTAAATAAACAACTTGAGATCTACTCTTTTGGCCACCTTTACTTCGTTTCTATATAAGACATTAATATTGAAACAATATGAAATATATGAAATTAAATAAATTTGTATAAACGAACACTTACTTTAAATTCTTCGCTTTGGGTCCAAGTGACAAACCAATCCCAATGTTCTTGATCAATATTTGGATACCCTTCAGGAATCTTGTTCAACATATCTGAGTCGTCAAGATTAGGTTTTACAAACTCTGTATACAATGCATGCTTGTACTTTTTCCATGAACATCCCATACAACTCAAGGCATATATACGGGCAACGTCCAAATCAATACCGAGAAATGTAAAAGTTTCCTATAAAATACAACAAATTGAAAGCATTAATAAGAAATTGTAAGTTATGTTTGCATTTGAATAATTATAACATATGAATATTTCATTACATACCATAACATCCGCCCATGCCTTGTTTTTTAAGTCAATATCTACTTGCCCCCAATCTTTAAAGTTGATAGGAATGTGATTATGTGCATGTACTCCCAAATAACTCTTGAATTTTGCACCATTTTTTCCAATAGCTACACCTTTATCATTGAAGTGTACCTCGGTCCTAACACCCTCACTGCGTAACAAGACTAAAGAGTTCATCTTTGTACGACCCCTTTTTTTCTTAACATTACTGTTATCTTGTGATGGATCCATCCTGTAATACAATATAAATATGAAATAAAATGTTAGTAATGAATGAAAATAAATTAGATTAAACAATAAATAAATATTACAAATAATATGTATTAATACTTTGTACCTTTGTCATTTAGTAAAGTAGATCAAGTGTCACCTTCCTGACGAGTATATATTATTTGATTTTCTTCTTCCTCACAATTATTGATGTTACTTGCAACTACAACTTTTTCATGCTCCATAACAATGTCACCTAAAGCATCATTATTTATGGTATCATTGTAATCCCGACAAGGAGGAGTTAAAACAACACACCATCGCGAATCTTGATCATCTTAGATATAGAATACTTGTTTAGCTTGTGATGCCATTATAAAAGAATCATCTTTATGTCCAATACGATTAAGATCAACCAATGTAAATCCAAGAGTATCTTTTTTCACACCATATTTACTATCTACCCAATGACACTTAAACAAAGGAACTCTAAATTTAACATAATCAAGATCTCATATTTCATGTATAACTCCATAGTATGAAACATCTCCTTCAATTGGCTGCATATCATTAACACTAGAAAAATGCATAGTTTTTGCAACAATTGAAACTCCACTGTTTTGAGTAACACGGTTATCGTCTCTTTCTTTTGTGTGAAAGTGAATTCCATTTATGATATATCCATGATATTTAATGACACTAAACTTAGGACATTGTGCTATCCATCGCAATTCTTCTGTGATCTTACAATTTGGTTGACACAATTCATTTGCAATCTACATAGTAAAATAGAGTAATATTATCAATGTATCTAAAGACTAAATTGAATATTATCATAGATTGATCATAACTTACTTGGATACGGAGCCAATAGATGAAAGTACGATTATGCTCATTCAAGATCCATTTTTTCCTCTTAGAGTTGTTGGTATCACGAAGATGTTTCATATGTTTTCTACAATATAATAACAATATATATATACTTCATAAGAATATTGACTATAACATTTCAAATAGTATCAACAACTAAAAAGAAATAAATATGACTTACTCAATATAAGGTTGAACTTTTTTTATGTTGTTTAAAACATACGTATGTGCTTGATGCCACATGATACGGTCAATTGTATCAACCCATCCACCTTTATCAGGTTTCCCTGATACATCTTCAATATTTTGTTGATGGTGATTAATTGAAAGACCAATCGGTTTCACACCAATTAAAAATTCAGACCAAAATTCTATTGCTTCTTCGGCAACAAAACACTATGCTATACATCCTTCTGGACGACTACGACTACGAACATAACTTTTAAGAACTTTCATATCCCTCTCAAATAGATACATCCACCTTAAATACACTGGCCCACACAACTCTAACTCCCTTGTCAGATGCACAGTAAGGTGTATCATTATATCAAAAAATGATGGTGGGAAGTACATTTCAAATTTACATAAAGTAATTACAAGCTTTTTTTGGATATCTTCCAGTTTATTCACATCAATAGACTTCTTACAAATATCATTGAAAAAGCTGCACATATCTATGATAGTAATCATAACCTCTTTAGGCAACATGCCACGTAACATAACGGGCAATATTTGTTGCATCAGAGTATGACAATCATGAGACTTCATTGCATTCAACTTGCCATCTATTTCAGAAACCAATGATCGAATATTAGAAGAATATTTAGAAGGAACTTTAACTTTGGATAAAGTCTTTAAAAATCGCTTCTTTTCTTGCTTATTTAAAGTGAAACATGCAGGAGGAAGAAAAGTGCTCCGTTCGCCAACAACAAGATGTAACTCTGGACGTAATCCACTTTCTTGTAAGTCCAATCTTGCACCTAAACCATCTTAGTTTTTCCAGGAATATTTAGCAAAGTACCCAAAATACTTTCACAAACATTTTTCTCAATGTGCATGACATCTAGAACATGTCTTATTGGTAAAGAACTCCAATAGTCCAAATCAAAAAATATTGATCTCTTTCTCCAACAAATTGACGTATCAAGGAGCTTTCTTTGTTCTTTTGACTTACCAACTGGAAAGGTTATTCCATCAGTTGCATTTAAAATCTCATCACCTGTTGGTGGCAATGAATACGATTGAAGTTCTACTGTCCCATCAAAACATCTACATTGCTTTCGATAAGGATGATCAAGAGGAAGAAACTTGCGATGACCCCTATAACATGTTTTGTGAGAATGTACTAGTGAATTTGAAAATGTATTTTTGCTACAAACTGGACAAGCTAGTTTTCCCTTCACTGCATGACCAGATAAATTGCCATAAGCTGGAAAATCGTTTATAGTCCACATTAAAATTGCCTTCATTGTGAATTTTTCCTGGCGATATGCATCATACACTTCAATACCCTCATTCCAAAGAGTTTTCAAATCATCAATCAATGGCTCCAAATACACATCAATGTCATTTCCAGGTTGTTTGGGCCCTGATATCAACAAAGTTAACATCATGACCTTCCTTCTCATGCATAGCTATGAGGGAAGATTATAATTAACCAATAACACTGGCCAACAGCTATACTTACTATTTAATGAACTATGTGGATTAATGCTATCAGCTGCAAGTGCTAGTCTAAGATTTCTTGGATCTGATGCAAACTCTGGCCAAGTTTCATTAACTACATTCCAAGAACGAGCATGTGATGGATGTTCTCGTTTTCCATCCACCATTTGTTGTGAAGCATGCCATGTTAAGTTCTTTGATGTCTCAGTACTTCGATACATTCGTCGAAATCGAGGAATAGGTGGAAAATACCACAAAACCTTAGCTGGTATTTTTTTCTTTTCCTCTTCATTTACAGCCTTATAATCCTTCCACCTTGATTCCTTACAAGTTGGACACACACTTGCATTCACATGCTCTTTCCTATATAATATACAATCATTCGGGCAAGCATGTATTTTTTCGTATCCCATTCCAAGCTCATTTAAAATCTTTTTTACCTCGTACATTGAATTAGGAAGTTGATGGTTATCAGGCAACATTTCACCAATTACACTTAAAAATTCCTTAAAGTTTTTATCAGACATTCCAAATTTTGCTTTCATATTGTACAATGTTACTAATGCTGATAGCTTAGTAAACTTAGTACAACCTTCCCATAATGGTTTTTCGGCATCTTCCAAAATCTTATTAAATTTTCCGCCAAAATCTTCACCATCAACACCTTCATGCACAGCATTTATTATTTCTACGGTGTTAACAAAAGCATCATTGCTACGCTTTCTTTTTGGGGTAGGAGACGCACATGATAGTTCATTACGATTTATAATCTCCTCTCCATGCCAAATCCAATTCTTATAGCTTTTGTCTATACCATTCTCAAATACATGATTCCAAATTTCATTCACATTGAATCTATTTATATTCCCACACTTAAGACAAGGGCACCTAATTTTTTCTACATTTTTGGCATTTTCAGTAGCAAATTTCAAAAAAAATTCAAGTCCTTCGCTAAATTGAGAAGACCTCCTATCCATATATATCCAAGACTTGATTAAGTGCTTTTTTGAATATGTTGATCTAGTCTATGAACGGTACCTTTCATATACTAACAAAAACAACAAAGAAATCAAAGCACCAAATATATTCCAGAAAAAGCAAATAAATAACAAAAGAAATAAAATAAAACAAACAACTAAAACAAATGACTCAAACAAATAAAAATAACTAACAAACTAAAAATAACAAAACAAAATCACAAAAATAAAAAGAAATCACAAAAATAAAGAAATACGAAAAACAAACTAAACAGAAAATAAATAAACACTTTAAAACGCCAATTCCCCGGCAACGGCGCCAAAAACTTGATGCACAAAAACTTGATAGTCAAATTTTGTATTTTATATAAGCTCGCAAGTGCACGAGTCACTTATAGTAAGCGACAAGTATACTCCCAAGATCGTCTCTCAAAGGAATTGCTGTGGTTTTAAAACGTTATCTATTTTCTTATTTAGTCGAACAAACAATCCTAAACATTCTAACAGTTGTCAATTGCAGAACAGATCGTAAATTTGGAATTAAATTGAAAACTAAAATAAAATGAAAATAAAAGTAATCACAACCAAAGGAGGGATGATGGATGTAAATGGGATTATTAGTTTGCTATCCATTCATGGCAAAAACAAATCAAGCATTCAATTAAAAGTTGGATTTAATGATTTTTCCGCTAAACCTAGAAAATCCCAAATCAATGGCGATTTTCACTACGATCAATTAATTAACGTCTTTGGTCCGGATCATTAACTAATCAATCGGAATTAGCTCAAGGAAATAATTCTAACCACCTAAACTAACACAAATCAATGCAATCAATTTAGGCTCTTGTTCATAATGCACAATTAAGCAAAGATGGCGTTTCTAATGCCTAATTCTTAAATATTCTTTCTAACCACAAACTAAGGTTTGGTCCACCATTAATTCACAATCAGAAATTAATAAGAACATGAACAAGAAATAAATCCAAATCATATATAATTAAATTACAAAATTGTTCTTCCAATCATTGGAAGCAATACTAACATCCCAAATACATAAATTAGCCAACCATAACTAAATTGGTGTCAATCAATTTAGCCATGGAGGCAAACCACAAAATCAGAGAAGAGAAAGATATTACAATAAAAATACCCCAACGAATCTTCTAGCTCCAAATCCTTGAACTTGATTGATCCTCTTTCTCAAATCCTTGGAGTAGCTTCAACAATGGAGGTTCTTCTCTTGATTTTGGGTTGGTTTTTGGGTGGAAAACCCTTGCTGCAGTAGCAGCAGAGGTGGGAGAGAATTTGGCTGCAAAAACTTGTGTTTGGGAGAGGTATAATGTTGTATTTATAGGGGGAAAGAAGTGGAATACGCGTTTTAGGGTTTCTGGGCAGTTTTGGCACCTCCCGCCGCGGCACAGGTTTTTCCCGCCGCGGCGCGTGTTGAATTTTGGCTCGTTGGTTCAAAACAGAAACCTCCCCGCCGCGGCGCAGGTTTTTCCCGCCGCGGCGCGCGTTGTTTTCTTGATTTTCCAGAATGCATCCCGAGAGCCTCTCGCCGCGGCACACAATTTCCCCGCCGCGGCGCGCCTTGTTTTCTTGCGCTGTAAATGCCCTTACATAGTATGTTGATTCTCGATGTAAGGCTTACGTTGCTAAGCCTTTGTTTGTCCCCCTTACATAGTGAATGACATCCAATGTAAGGCTTACATTTTTAAACACTTTTGCTTCACTTTTGCTCTCTTTTTCCACATTTCTTCCCAAACCTACAAAACACAAAAAATACCTTCCAAAACACGAAAATAATAAAATAAAAGATAAAATGAATGCTTAAAAACATAACAAAATATAGGTCAAAAATGTGTTCATCAAATACCCCCAAACCTACATTTTGCTAGTCCTCTAGCAAAACTAAAATTAAACTATACTAACCTAAATCACTTCCGTAGATTGTCAAGGTTGCATTTAGCATATGCAACAAGCCTTTAAACCCCTAGGTTGCCCTAGTGGACGAGTTAAAGTCTCGTGAGGGTTTTCAGTGATGATTCCCACAAACATCCAACTAAAAGAAAAACTAAAACGACAAATAACAATGCTACAAATAAAAACTACAAACTTATTTCAACAAAATTTCTCATGCTTCAGTTTATTCTTAGTTTATAATCGAAACTCCTACATAAATTCATCAAATTATCTTAACACATTAAGGATTCATCATGCAAATCAGTTTTGCATCACAAGTGCATACTCCAATACTAAAAAAAATATATATATCAATATTAATTCTCCCAAATCAAGTGTTAAGAATCTAAATTCGTTTGAACTCTACTCCTCACAAGATAAAAAAAATTCACTCTTCATATCACACTGATCCTATGGGTTCAAACACTCAACAAAGTATATGCGAATAGAAGTTATGTAAAGAAATGAGCTAATAGATTCGCATATGATTAAACAAGAAAGGCTTAAAAAGTGTATAACATTGATCTCATGAAAGGAATCAAATGATAGGATTTATGAAGAAATCACATTACTAATCTCATGCATCAATTAAAATCTTTAAGCAAAAATTTCAAGTGTGCCCTAGAATGAAGGAAAATGCATTGACTTTAAGGGAAATTATTTCCTCTTTTTTTTTTTTTTTTTTTTTTTTTTTCTTTTTGTATTAACCATTTCACCATTTGAAGAACTTAAGGGTCATGATTTTTTTTTATGGATCCACATACATGTGTATTTTGTGAATGGCAAACTTTATTTTTTATTTTATTTTATTTTTTTTATTTTCTCCTTAAATCTTTTAAAGTCAAGCATGAATGAAATAGGCAAACACTCCAAATTTTACTCAAATCATTTAATCTAAGCAATACAATTAAACATATGATTCTTCATTAGATGTTGAAAATCCTAACATTCAATGCAAAAACCTATAGAGATCTTCTAACAATTTGAAATAATAAGAAAAGTGTTTAAAAGAGTAGAATAATGATTAACTCTCAGAATGAAACGTTAATGGCTCAACAATCATCTCACAAGGTAGTCTCCACTATTTGATTCTTAAACACAAAATTTGGGTTCATCTCAATTTCAATATTAAAAAGCATGAAGTATGAACTATGAACAAAAACCAACTTTTACAACTAACCTTGAATATGTACAAGAAATCAAACAAAACATGTATAAAGATTCAATTACTCACTTTAAATTAACAAGAAGGCATGATAGTTTTATATCAAAAAGTTTTTATTGGACCTATTTGTACCCCCAAACCTAAACTAAACATTGTCCTCAATGTTTTCAACTATGCACATGTTCAGAAAAGCATTTAAAAGGAACAAATAGAAAAATTAACTAAACTATAAGAAAAAGAAAAATATTACCTAAAATAGTGGGTTGCCTCCCACCAAGCGCCTAGTTTAACGTCTTAGCAAGACGTTGTTAATCCACTCCTATCCACCATCATCAAAAATCTTGAAGTGTGTGATATTGATTTTTCGAGCTAGTATGTCATTTAGCCTATCCTTCCATCTCGGTAGTTGTTTCCCATGAAGCACAGTACACACTTTCTTGAGGTGGTGTGGATAAAGATTTGGGGACGTACAAGTCTTAGATAAAGGAGGTAAAGATGATTCCTCCTTGTTCTCCTTGGAAGGTTGTAGAACGTGATGATCCGCAACTTGACCTTCTTGGAGAATTGCTTGCTCCCCATCTATATTTTCTGCACAAAGTGGTAAATCATCAAAAATTTCAGGAAAATAAATATCATTAAAAACATTACCACTTTGAAGGATTATGTCATCCTTACGTGCTCATCTAGATAAATGATAAGATTATAAGATTTTATTCATAGTTTAATTTTTTATATTAGAAATTCTAGATAAGCTATAATAAATATTATTTTCAAAATAGTGGCAGTATTATAATTAAAGAAAAAATTGCAAAAAATCATTCAAATTTAATTACGATAATTGTTACTATTATTAATTTTATTTATTTAATTATAATGGTTACCTTATACTATAATTTTATTTCTTTTTTAAGAATTTATTATTTTTATTGCATGAATATTAATTATTTTATAATTGAAACTTACTTTTTAACGTTGTTGATGCAAATTTTTTCATACTCATATTAATTTTTATTTTGTGATAGTTAATTATTTTTATAATTTTTTTTAGTTTAAATGTCTCAAAATAAGTCTTGATGTTTTGCACCTCACAATGAGATTTTTTTCATAATTAAATGGTTGTTTAATTTTTAGTACTTTATTTATTAAAACATTAATTAATATATAATTTAATATCACAAAAAATATAAAAAAAAACTAAAATATGAAAATAAAATATATCATATACTAACCACATGCATTTTACTAGTAATTATATATCGATGATTATCAATCCATAATTATATCGGTTTACATTTTATGTTTTTCTCAATTTATATATTGATGATTATAAATCCATAATTATAAAGGTTTGGTTCTGCTTTTGTATTTAGAATTATTTCGTATAAGCTAATGTTACAGTTTTGCGAGCTTATTAAAAAAAATTTATTTATTTAATACTAGTATACAGTCTAAAAATTAATAATATACAATGACAATTTTTTTTTATTAATTAATAAGTATTTATTTTGAGTATGAGAAGGAAAAATTATTGCCTCTACCAAAACTTTAACACAAATTCACATTTTAATTAGTAAGATTGGGATATATATATATATATATATATAATCCTACATTATGATCTCACGGCCTCATTATGAAACTATACTATAATTTACAAACTACTCAGGCTAAGGAAACTCATTTTAGTCTTCGCATTTGAAACAATAATAGCTACATATTTATTAGTCTATAATCAGTTTTTTAATAACAAAATGTATATTGTCGTTATTCCAAAATGTCTTCAAATGCATTGCAATTGAAGCAACAATGTCTTCTACTATATTTAAAATGGTGTTTTATAAATGTCACAAAAGCTTCATTTATGACAATTTATTTCACAATCCTTATTTTTATGCCGTTTTATAAATGTCATTAATAATTATTCTTGGCATTTTTGAGTGCCACAGGTATTATTAGGGGTGTCCAAAAATCGGACCAAACCGAAAAATCGGACCGGACCGGACCAAATTGGACAATTTCATGAAATATATGGTCCGATCCAAATTGGACAATTTCTAGTTAAGGATGAGTACACATATGTGGGTGAAGCTAAAGGTTGTTTTGTAGCTTGGCCAAAAACTTGGATTATTACATCGAATGAATCGGTTAGTTTAAAATTTCATCAATTGAATATTATTTATTTTTACTGTACATTGACAATGAAAATGTTACATGATTTTAGGCAAGTCGAAAGAAGATGCCAATCCAGAAAAAAAATTGGTTCATCCAATGTTGTTGCTGTATCCAAGAAAAAAAATGCAAGTCATGTGGCTAAGGTGAGCGAAAAAGTTGGGTTGCATGATAAAGGTAAGCGACAAGTTGATTCTTCCAATTTGGATGCATTGGGACCTATACATGTCTTGTCACAATATGCATACACTGAAATGTTAACAAATCAAGTTGAGTTCGTTATTGATGTTTATGATACGTTGGGTGTTGAGGCTCCGTTGGTTGTTAAATATGAAGATGTTGTCCCAATTTGTACAATTACTTGGATCCAATCAACTGCTATTGCTCTTTATGAGAGGTAATACATATTATTTAAGTGAATTTTTTTACTTAACTAGTTTTAAACTACGATATGAGTCACTAATTAAAAACAAAAACTTACGGTGCTCGGATCACGAGTTACGGGCTAAACGAGACAAATTTAACTTACATAACGAGCCATCACATATGTAAGAGGGTAAAGTGAAGAAACTAAAGACAATACGCGCCGCGGCGAGGAAAAGTCATGCCGAGGGGGGGAGCTCTCGGGTTTTTACATTATTTTCAGAATTTGTGTTGCGCCTCGGCGGGAAAAATGCATGCCGCGGCGCGCCTATTCCTATGGCAATCAGGATTTGTGTAAACCCTTACATCTATAAATACCCCCTTAGAGCCTCCCTTACAACAGAACTCGAACAACTTGTACATAACTTTACACATTACAATTTTTGCGACCAAACACTACATTCAATCAACTTTGGGAGTTTCGCTACACAAAAACGAAGCAAGAGAAACCATTCTAAGGATCCAAAGAAGCCGTCGACAATCGAAGATAAAGCTTTTGGAGAAGAACGCTATCCCATCCATAAGCGGTATTTAGATCTAGGTTTTTTTTGGTGTTGTAGAATTCTATTTTTCTTCTTCTTTCGTTGGAGTGTATGTTCATATTTTATTTGTCTATGAATATTAATATGAACATGTCTGGCTAGTTTTATTATGGATGTTTAGTTTGTGTTGCCATGTTTGCTAGAACTGTGTATGGTGTATGTTTTATTGATTTAATATAAACAAATTACTTTTTGATTAAGAGCATGTTTAGATATTTAATTATGAATTATCATGGGCCCATTTGAGATTCGTAGTTAGGTTGAAAGATCTTAGAATTTAGTTATAGGAACGTCACCTTAACTTTATTCCGAACACTTAATCAAAACTTCAATTTAGTGACTTAGTCATAGCATTAATTTGATTGGCATGTTTTTCCTTGCGCGTAATTTGATTACTATTTGATTTACCCCGATCGAAGGCAGTTAATTAGTTAATCAACAAAGAGATTTACCCCGACCGCAGGCAATCTCGTAATTAAAAGGAAAGCCGGTAATTTTGTTTATATAGAACGTTCATGTTATTTCACCATACATTTTCGATGCAAGCATGGTCAACCAAGCTAAACGTCCATACATCCTCCATTGATCTTCAAATATATTTGAATTGATTGTTAAATTGCAATATTGTTTTCGTTTAACTGCTCGTACTTTGTTCCCATTACAAATCAAACACCTTTTTATAGTTTTACTAGCCTTAGAATTCTAGTTACTTAGAGTTTTAGTTTTACTAGAACTCTATTTAATTAGTGTTTTATTTTCATTAGAACTCTATTTAGATTAAAAAGTTAGTTATTTAGAACCACTGCAATTCCTTGAGAGACCGACCTTGGAAGTTACTTATCACTTTTCTAAGAGTAATTCGTACACTTGCGAGTACTAAATTTAATACATCAATAACCCCGACCAATTATTTTCCTGGTAAGAAGATCCTGAAAAATTACATACATAGGATAAAAAGTTACAGAATATTTAGACTCAATATTCAACTGTGGGACAGATATTAAATGTTGAGATAAATCCGATACATATAAAATATTTTGGAGCTGTAAGGTTGGGGTAATACGAACTGGCCCCATTCCTAACACAGGAAAAATTTCACCATTAGAATTCGTAACATAAGACACTAGTGGGGAAGACAAGTCAGTAAAATAAGATTTATCATAAGTCATATGATCAGATGCACCAGAATCAATAATCAAAGTATCAAATCCAACAGAGTGAGAAACGTTTGAAACCATACCAATCTTACCACGACCAGTTATAGAAGCTGTAGGGTTACCTCTACATGTCGTATAATGATTTTGTCCAACTACTCCATAAAAATCTGGTATTAATGACCTTGCTTGAATAACTAGGCTAAATATTTCATTAGTTTTGAAATCTTAATTTTCTTTCGAATCTTCCATTGAAAAAGACAATAATAATATGCAGGGAAATAAAAGTTTTTTTTTTTGGATTTGTTAACTGGACAGTTGACTTGACTGCTGACCGTGTATTGACTATTGATTGGACTGATGATTGTGTGTTAACTACTGACTGGACTAATGACTGTGTGCTGACTGTTGACTGGACTGGTGATGAGGAAGTGGGCTGTTTGTTTGTCGTGCCATAAGGTGAGGGAATGGGCTAGGGTTAGGTAGTGTTTGTTGGGGAATGGGCTAGGGTTAGGTAGTGTTTGTTGGGGAAGAGGAAGCTGCCGACAAAAATTTGGGGCAGAGATGGCGACAAATTTGGACGCAGCTGGGGGCGACGGAATGTGGAGGAGGATCAGTTGACGGCGGAGGAAAGCAAAGTGCTGACGGCGCATGGACGGAGAGGAGACAGAGAGCGGGACGGACAGGCGGGCAGCAAAAGACAGAGCGCGGGAGATAGAAAGCAGACGGCGCATGGGTGAGACAGGCTAACACGCAGACGGCAAGCTAGAGTAACAAGTGATGAGTGCTCAAAAAGCACTAATATTTCGTTGTTTATTGCGCCTAACTGTTTAGAAATAGATTTATTATTTGTTGTTTATTCGATTAATTTCATAAATCTATCCATTCGAAATCACGGGTATATTTTAGTGCATTTCAAGTGTTTTTAGCGTCAAATGAGTCAAATAATGAAAACACGCAAAGACGGAACACTTACAGTGCTCGGATCACGAGTTATGGGCAAGACAAGTCAAATATGTAAGCCTTACATAACGAGCCATCACATATGTAAGGGAGTAAATATGAAGAAAAGGAAGGCAACATGCGTCGCGGCGAGAAAAAGTCATGCCGCGGCGGGGAGCTCTCGGGTTTTGACATTATTTCCATAATTTGTGTTGTGCCGCGGCGGGAAAAATGTATGCCACGGCGCGCCTATTCCTATTGCAATCAGGATTTGTGTAAACCCTTACATCTATAAATACCCCCTTAGACTCCCCCTTACATACAACTCGAACAACTCGAATACAACTTTTACACACAATAATTTTGCGACCAAACAAGCAATTCACTCAGTTTTTAGGAGCTTTGCCACACTCAACGAAGCAAGAAAAACCATTCTAAGGATCCAAGGAAGCCGTCGATAATTGATGCACAAAAACTTGATAACCAAATTTTGTATTTTATAAAAGCTCGCAAGTGCACGAGTCACTTGTAGTAAGCGACAAGTATACTCCCAAGATCGTCTCTCAAAGGAATTGCTATGGTTTTCAAAAGAGCTAAATGTAATCTAAAACGTAACAATAAAATAAATCCTAAACACTCTAATCAAAGATTGGTTTTGTAAACGATTTCTAAAATTATTAAAATCCTAAAACGATTAAAGGAAATTCGTGAAAGTTTTGTTGAAACGATGAGATGAACGAGTGTGAGAAATTAGTTAGTGAACTAAGTATGGATAAATTGGTTTACGTGGTCTCCTCAATCAAGCATGTAAAGTGAATTTATTGATTCCTTTTACTAATCCTAGAAAATCCCAAATCAATGGTGGTTTTCCCTTAATTAACTAATTAGCTTCTTTGATCCGGACCGTTAATTAGTTAAATAGCATTAATCTTAGAAAATGTAGTTTAATCACCTAAATTAAGACAAGTCAATGCACTTAATTTAGGTTCATGCTCAAGAATGCCCAATTAAACTTAGATGGCGTTTTTAAAGTTCAATCCTAAAATAGTCTCAAACATTCATAAACTAAATTGGCCAAAAATAATTGATGAATATAGATGTGAAGAGCAATGAACATGAAACAAATCACTCAAATAATAATCAGACCACATAAACAATATCCATTCAAAATCACATCCCTAAAATCTCACACACAAGAGTTTAGCTACACATAATCAAACTCAAATCCAGATTTTTCATTGTAAATGACATCAAAAGAATTCTAGTGAGAAGGAGAAGGATTACAAATAAAAATCTACCAATTTTCACTCTTGCAACAAGATCTTTGATGTTGGATGATCACCTATTTCAAGTCTCTTGATGAAGATCCAATTGAATAGCCTTTGATGAAGTAAGTTCTCTCCCAAAATTGTATGAAAAATCTTAATCTGGTACTGTTTACGCACTGTTCACCCTTGTTGTTCTCGTGTGTTTGTAGTGTTGGAGGCTGAAAAATATCTGTTGGAGGCTGGAGATGATGATTGTGTTTCATTAGGTTTTCGTGTATGTAAGGGTTTCCCAAAGAGCATGTGCGTGTGTGGCTGGGGGGAATTGCAATCCGGCGCGCGCGCCGCGGCGCACCTTTTTTCATGCCGCGGCGCACAATGCTTTTCAGAATTGCGAACCAAAGCAGAGACCTCGTCGCTGCGACGCACAATAACCATGCCGCGGCGCGCAATGTTCTTCAGAATTGCGAACCAAAACAGAAAGTCCCTCGCCGAGGCGCACCTTATTCATGCCGCGGCGCACAATGTTTTCATGGAATCCAAATCAAGACAGAAACTTCCCCACTGCGGCACACATTTTATATGCCGCGGCGCGACTTGTTGTAGTGCCATGTAAACACCCTTACATAATTTACTGATTCTCGATGTAAGGCTTACGTTCCTAAGCTTTTGTTTGTCCCTCTTACATAGTGAATGACACTCAATGTAAGGCTTACATTCTTTAGCACTTTTGCTTCATTTTTGCTCTCTTTGACCACATTTCTTCTCAAACCTACTTTGACCTACAAAACAATATAATACCCTCCAAAACAAGATTATATCGAAATTAAATGCAAAATAAATACTTAAAAATATAACAAATAGTAGGTCAAAATAATGTTCATCAACAATCGAAGATAAAACTTTTGGAGAAGAACGCTATCCCATCCATAAGCGGTATTTAGATCTAGGTTTTCCTTGTTATAGAATTCTATTTTCTTCTTCCTTCGTTGAAGTGTATGATCATATTATATTTGTCTATAAATGTTAATATGAACATAAGCGGCTAGTTTTATTATGGATGTTTAGTTTGTGTTGCCATGTTTGCTAGAATTGTGTATGGTGTAAATTTTATTGATTTAATATAAATGAATTACCTTTTGATTAAGAGCATTTAGATATTTAATTATGAATTATCATGGGCCAATTTGAGATTCATAGTTAGGTTGAAAAATCTGAGAATCTAGTTATAAGAACATCACCTTAACTTTATTCCGAAACACTTAATCAAAGCTTCAAATTAGTGACTTAGTCATAACATTAGTTTGATTGGCATGTATTTCCTTGCGCATAATTTGATTGCTATTTGATTTACCCTGACCGAAGGCAGTTAATTAGTTAATCAACAAAGAGATTTACCCCAACCACAGCCAGTCTCGTAATTAAAAGAAAAGTCGGTAATATTTTTTAGTTAGAACGTTCATGTTATTTTACCATACCTTTTCGATGTAAATATGGCTAACTAAACTAAATGTCCATACATCCTCCATTGATTTTTAATCCATATTGAATTGATTGTTAAATTGCGATTTTGTTTTCGTTTAATTGATCGTATCATTGTTCTCGTCACAAAACAAACACCTTTTTACAGTTTTACTAGGTTTAGGACTCTAGTTACTTAAAGTTTTAGTTTCACTAGAGCTCTATTTAATTAGTATTTTATTTTTGTTAGAACTCTATTTAGATTAAGAAGACGGTTATTTAGAATCACTGCAATTCCATCGAGAGACCGACCTTGGAAGGTTCTTATCACTTTTGTACGAGTGATTCGTACACTTGCGAGTACTAAATTTATCACATCAACAAGCGGCGGCACGCTGGAGAGACAGGTGGACTGGCGCTGCTAGATTGGTGGAGGGAGCGACTGGACTGGCGGACTGTAGGCGGGTGACAGAGCAGACGCGGGGCAGTGCTGACAGGTGATAATTGGCGCTGACAAGGTGGAAGGCAGTGGGGCTAACTGGTGGTGACGGTGGCGCTGACAAGAGACGAACAAAAAAGATAAAGTCCCTTTTTGAACGTTCGCTCTGATACCAAGTCAAATATATTGTGAATGAAATATATTTTTTATTAATTCTTACCTTACAATAAAAGTATATATAGAGAATAAATTACAAGAGTCTTGAGTAAACTAAAATCCTATACAATCTAGAATTCTATTATAAATAGACACATATATTATATACTAAATTACATAACTCACATTAATAATATTTTAGTTGATATTTATATTTACTCAATTTGTAAGAAATTCCTAACCTTTTAATTCAATTACTCCAGGTAACTTATCAATCAATATTAATTAAAATTAAGAAATGATAATATAAAGTAAATTTTTTTTTCCACATAAAGTACTCAATTGATTACAAAACTTATAGCAGGAAATATAAAATTTACCTACTTTTATTTTTTCAAAAGAAAAAAAAACTGTTTCTAGATCTTACACCAAATGGTGCCTTAAAAACTCTTCCAACTCCATTTGTCTTTTAATTTTGACATTGTGGTGATAAGCTGTCTCCATTCTAAGTTATTGCCATTTTCAAAACATAAAACGAAGGAATGAGTGCTATTGATTTACATGAAAAGCTGTTAAAATATTCAGATAGGGTTCAACGAATCAACTATATGGATTCTCTTCTCATTCAATTTTTTTCGAAGTATCTATGATAAGACATTATAAATCTCATTCAATTTTTTTCGAAGTATCTATGGATAAGACATTATAAATCTCATTCAATTTTTTTTGAAGTATCTATGGATAAGACATTATAAATTTAGCCCCAATTGAACATGCATCATTAAAAACTAATAGATTATGGAAGATGACAAAATATGTTGGTGGTGGGATTTATTTTTGGGAAGTCAGGCACCCGTAATTATTTAATTTAAGTAATTTAATTATGTAGTTATTATATTGAGCACTAAAGGTCCCATAATTAAAAAAAAAATCATAATAGTCCTATTATTATGTATAAATGAACACTTTATTCCTATAATTTTTGAGTTGTGGGCTTATAGTCCATTTATTTATAAAAATTAGGCACTATATAAGTTTTCGATTTTAATACTTTTATTGGACTAAAAGTGTTTATTTTAAAAAACTATATAACTAAGATCACTTATTTTTTATAATAGTAGGACTTGTACTATATATCTCATAAATTATGGGACTAAAATGTTCATTTTGAAAAATTATGGAATATTTAGTATTTAACTCAATAAATACGACACTAATGTATTCATTTAATAAAAAAAATATGGGAACTCTATGACTTTTTTTGTCTCAATTGAATTTTTTGGGATTTAGTTTGGTATTTATTCTAATTATTTAAAGACTTGTATATAAATTATATTTATGAGAATATTTTCATTTGTGATTAATTAAAACTTTTACACACAAAAGTATAATATATAATTATAGATATAATAATTTTTATATTTTCAAAGTATGTAGTAAGAACCTATGAGAAGGAAATTAATAAACATATCATTGGATTTAGTATATTTGTAAAAATTTATTTCTTAAGTTTGTGATGTAGTAAATCTACTACCAAATTTTTTATCATAAATTTATATTGAATTTGTTATTACAAAAGTGATAAATTTATAATAATAATAATAATAATAGAAAGTTTGGTAATAAATTTTTTACGATTTTAAATTAATTAGTAAATTTATGTAGACTAGAAAATATTCGAGTGCTTTTCACGTAAATACACACATTTTCTTAAAAATATATAACTAATGATTTATGAATTTAAAATATAATACGAGGATGAGGAGTTTAAGCACTAATAAGGTAGAATTTGTTGTATAAGTTTGTAGATTTTTTATGTTTTGCAGGCAAATATTTATTAGGAAAATTACTAAAAATAGCACTCCTAAAATTTATAGTAACAAAACTAACACCCTAATAATATTGAACGTTTAATATTCAATTTGAACGTAAAATATTAAACTAGTTTAAATTATCGTCGTTCAATTCTAATTGGATGGATGTTCAAAGAAAAATAACATATTAGTCATTTTTTTAATTGTGAAAATATAAACTTAAATACAAGGGGTGCTAGTTTTGTTATTAAAAGTTTTGAGAGGTATTAGTTTTGTTATTCTCCCTATTTATTTTGTATATTTTAAAGCTTCAAAATAATATTTATTAAAAATATTTCATTTTACTACTGTCAATGCTCAAATATCTCACAAATATTATTATACGGTAGAAAAATGATATTAGTTAGAATAAAATAAAATTAATAAATTATATTTATTGTGCATGTCAAATTTTTAAATATATTTGCTAGAAAATATTTACACCACTTATAAGTTACAATAAAACTAATTAACTTTATATGACAAGATAATAGATTATGAATTTTGGTTTTCATGCTAAAAAATTAAGAGAATAATTAATACAATACTAATATAATTTTATAGTATTATTATTATTATTATTATATGATATGGATTGAATTCAAAATAATAATAAAATTATATTTTTGAAAGTTTTACCGCATAAGATACACTAAAGTTGTAATTAAATGAATATAAATAGTTATTTAGTTGATATTATATCAAAAAGCTAATTCAAAGCTACAAACTTGTTTGACCAAAATATATATAAATTTTCGTTCAAAGGTTAAACATATATATTCTCAATGTTTTCAAGTCTACAAAATAAATTATGCATTGTATTGAACATTATAATCAATCTAGTAAGTAAAATATTTTATAACATCAAAATCTTAATTAAATTTAAAAAAAATCAATAATTTTCCATCTAAAATGTAAAAAATAATAATAATAATTAATTAATGTATACAATTAGGATACACAATACTAATAGTACTTAAAAGTTGGGTAATTCATTATTTAAGATAGAAAAGTAAAAAAGAAAGAAAATCATATACTAAAATTTGGTGTTGTCATTTTATGTGCAATATTTTCACTAGTCTTGTTTACGTTGAACTCAATTGAGAAAATTTACTTAAAAAATAGTTGTTTTTCAAGAAATCATGAAGAAATATGAAAATATTAGGAACAATAGTTGGTGTATTGATGTATAATTTTACTCGCAAGTATACGAATTATTTGTAGCATGCGATAAGTAAACTTTCGAGGTTGATCTCTCAAGGAATTGCAGTGTTTTTAAATAATATTTTCACACTTTTTTAGAATCCTAAAATAACTAAAATACTAATAGTTAGAGTCTTAAGACTACTAAAATACTAATTAATTAGACTCATAAAACTATTGAAATACTAATTAGTTAGAATCCTAAAGTTATTGAAACCTTAATTAGTTAGAATCCTAAAACTACTGAAATATTAATAAATTATAATTGTAAGTGAGATTGGAAACAAGAGCAAGAGCAATGAAAGCGATGAACAAATAATTACGATGGCATACGAACAAGTCACAGAAAAATGTTTCGACTTAAAACTAACTTCACTAGGTTTTTAATAATCAATGGAGGATTTATAGATATTTAGCTTAGTTGACCATGCTTGCATCGAAATATTATGACGAATTAACATGAATGATATAATAAATCAAGACTACTGGCTTTCCTTTTATTTGCAAAAATTCCTTCGAATTGTGTAATTTTCTTTGGTGATTAACTAATTAATATCCTATGAATCGGGTATATTAACTAGCAATCAAATTATGCATAAAAAAAAAAATATGACAATCAAACCAATACTATGACTAGGTCATCAATTTAAAGTCTTAATTAAGTTTATCAAAATATAGTCAAGGTAACGTTCTTAAAACTAAATTATCAGATTTTTCAATTCATTTATAAACCTCAAATTGGCAAATGAGTATTCACAGATAAAAATTTAAACAAACTCTTAATCAAAAAGCAATCTTTTTTTATTTTGCTATTAAAATATTCACCAAAATAAATCTATCAAACATGACAACAAAAACTAAACATTCATAATTAAATTCAGTCAAACATGTTTAGATTAATATTCATAGACAAATATAATCTAATATACATTCTAGAGAGGAAAGAAGAAGAAGAAATATCTAACAATAACAAGTAACCTAAATCTAGATACCACAATTGGCTTAGATGATGTTTTCTTTCCCAAAAGTTTGATCTTCGATCTTAAAAGACTTATTGTCTCTTTTAGATGTACTTATCTTGCCTACCTAGGATGTGACAAAACTTCAAAACCTAGTTTAGTTTAATAGAAATTCGTCCATAAATTGTGTGAAAAATTCTATGTAATACTAAAAATGTAAGGGATTTTTTATAGATGTAAAGGTTATACAAAATTGGGACTCTTCAAAAATATATGTGCGTCGCAGTACAACTTTTTATCTGCCGCCGCACAAGCCTTAAAATTGTCTCATACAAAAATCTAAGAGCAGTGGACTGCAGCACACAAAAATCTTCACTGCAGCACAAGTTGATTTTCTTGTCTACGTACGTAACCCTTACTGGTTGATTTTTGATGTATGGCTTAGTTATTTTTGCTCTTAGGTTACTATTTGAGTGTTTTAAGTGTCTCATCTTTGTGTGCTTACATTATTCATCTTTTTTAAAGTTAAAAACACCTGAAATATATATAAAAAAATATCGTGATTTTGAATTAATAGATTTATGCAAATAATTAAATAAAAGAATTATAATCAAATTTATTTATTACAATTAATTACAATAAATCATAAAATATTAATATTTTTCAAGCACTCATCATGTATATATATAACATATTTTAGAATTATAGAATATCAGACAATATAAAGTCATAAGAGTAACAAAATTTAAGATATTACTGGGGAGAATAAACAACAAACAAATAGAAAAATTATAAGAACTAGACAATTATTTATCGATACTTATTTATTAATGTTTAGGGAGTTATGAATGACAATAATTTTTTTTATTAAATAGGTATTTTTTTTCTCATGAGTGAATAAATGTCATATATAAATAAAGTTTCAAAAGTAATTTGTTTATTTTTAAATGAAATATTAAAAAAATTTATTTATATTAATCTAGAGGGTGTGAATATATTATTTTTAATTTAACAATATTTAAATATGTAACATAAACATAATAGCTAGAGATACAATCATGTATAAAAGTAAAGTATGAAAGTAAAGAATAATACACGAGATTTTTAGGTGGAAATAACTTAAGTCAAAGTAATCACTTAAGAGTAAAATCACCTGTCCGCCTAACTATCAACTATGAAAATTAAATGTTCAATTATAAGGCCAGGTCTTAAACTACCCTTCACAGATAAAACTCCTATATAATTTACTTACAAGCCGTCACTCCTTTCATAGTATCTACAAGCTAGGTATGCTAATTTGGACTAATGTTTCGACATACTTGAGCTCAACAACAACAATTGAACCTATCAACTTTGATAATTTTAAGTCATATGAAACACCAAACATGTCACTTTTAGTATCTAAAACGTTAGCATAAATAACACAAATATAAAGTGTGTCATAGAGCAGATTAAACCATGAAGAACCCTAACTAGCAAATCGAAAATTATATAATACAAAATCAAATTAGCTAGTAAACTCTAGAACGATTATGTAAAGCTCAATTCATGAAAATTGTTTAGGCATACGAATCATTCAAATATAATCACAAAATATGCTTGAATGATTAAATCAAGATGTCTAAGGCTAATAGATGAAAAATATTTTTATTTAAAAGCTCAAACAGACGTAGAAAATATTATATTCAATGTGGTAATTTTTTTCCAACAAAAATTGTTTATATACAGTCCAATTGGATATAAATGAGAACTAATAGTAAAGGACAAATATGCTCACAAAATAATTCAACTTTCACAATTAAATATAGTTAAATTGGTAAAAATAATATATGGGCTAAATTAAAAAAAGTTATTGTAAAACTGAAAAACTACCTAGATCAATCTAGTCAAAGTTCGATCGATTTACTAACAATGAGAAACCCTCGATTGATCGACCCAAACATCGATCGATTTAATCATGCATTTTTCAAACTCGAGAGCAACTAAATTGAAGTTGATTGATTCTCGATCTATCTAACTATGTGCACAAAAATTCTTCTAAGTATAATTGCATTATTGTGTGA
Source organism: Elaeagnus macrophylla (assembly GCA_029378325.1). Classification (NCBI taxonomy): domain Eukaryota; kingdom Viridiplantae; phylum Streptophyta; class Magnoliopsida; order Rosales; family Elaeagnaceae; genus Elaeagnus; species Elaeagnus macrophylla. The sequence goes on along the minus strand of CM055640.1, from coordinate 107,405,362 downwards.
TGGTGTAAGCATGAAAGAAATATTTTTACTTAACATATACGTATTGAGAGCTCGATTGTTTCTTCAACTTTGGTCTATTTACTTGAAAACGAACCTACATATTACATTACAATTAAATATTTTGTCTATAAAAATTACCAACACTCATAAACCTTACAAATATAATTATTTACCATGATAATCGATAATAAATAATTGTATGTATATTATGATCATTTTAAATTCTACAATAAAAATATACTATTTTTTTTTCTTTTTTACACATACATGAATTTATAAAATGATTAACAATAAAATCGAAGAGTTTTTAAAATTTATATAGTTTGTGTAATCAAAATTTAGATACTATAAAAGTCTATTTAGTCTTTCTTCTCAATTTAATTTAACAATAAAAATATATTAACATTGTTTTATTTTTTTTCTTAAGCTTTACAAATAAGATTAAATCTCAAAATAACAAATAATATAATAAATTTATTTGAGATTCAAAGTATTGAAAGAACACCTACAACAACAGGAGCGATTCAAGGATATTTGTGGCCTAAGGTGAATATAAAAATGAGATTTCAAATATTTTTTATAAATCAAATTTTTATCGGACGATAAGAATTGATTAATAATATTAAAATAATTTTTTGTGTCGAATATAAAAAATCAATGATAAAAATTAAATTAATAAATATGTATGTCAAAGTTTTTTTTTTTTTTTTTTTGTATTTATTTGACTAAAAAGTTAAATTTATTTTGATTATAATAGAATAAAATTGAGAGTTTTGAAACTTTTGAATAACATAAAAGGTTTAAAATTGTTTATAAAACTAAATATTTATATATAAAATCTGAATAAAACAAATATATAAATAATATAAATTTTTAACTTTAGAAATAAGAAGAGACGTAAAAAATAGAATGAGACATGCCTATTAAAGACAATAATAATAATAAAAAAAAAAACGATTACATTTTTACAATGCTTGTTTGTTCTTGTTCTCTCTCTCTCTCTCTCTCTTTTTTTCTCTCCATAATTTCAATTAATTGAGAAAAAGTAAAGATTATTAAGAAACTTAAATATATATAGTAATTTAAAAAATGTAAGATTTTCTTATTTTTTATATAATTAAAGTAAGAGTGGACAATTGTTCATCTTTCTTGTTATAGTTAATAATATTTATATTATTCATTAATAATAAATTTATCGAATAATACTATTATTAAAGAGTAATTATTTATAAGTTTAAAATAAATAACTTAGGCATTGTTTTATGCAATAAAAAATATGTGTCAATATACTATTCTTAATAATATTGAATTAAATACAATAGTTTTTTAAAATTAATCTCTTCTTAAATTTTATTTTAATAATTATTTTTTAAAATTTATGGAGATGATTCAAGATAAAATTATTTATTTTTAAAAATATAATAGGCGTTATAAAATATTAAAGCCCCTATCTATTCGGAGGCTTAAGGCAGTCGCTTCATTATTATTCAAGGGTGAGCCACCTTGAATAACAATATCAACCCACAAGAACCTTAGTTAACAACAATAATTATTATATTAAAATAAATAAATAAAAATTAAAATAAAAAAAAATAGCTAACCTTATATCAAGTTTTATAATGTTATTAACTATCTCTTGGTAAGCTCTAGTGGAATTTATCCATTAGAAAATGTGAGTAGTAATTGCAAAGAGGAAGAAAAAAAATGTTAAATTATACCATGCAATTTATAAAACAAAGTGATGCAATATTGAAAGCATAAATTAATTGTCAATCTAATTGTACTATTTTATTAAGTTCATTATAAACGCATGCTTAAAGCATACAAATTACAAAATAATTATTTTAAATAACATGTAATTAAAGGCTTTAAGGCATCAATTACGTAAAATAATAAGAGCAGTTACGGAAAGTAAAATATTATGGTTTCTAAATAGTATTGATAATTTTAATTTAAGGGTGAGGTGCGTAATGATCTCTTATATTAAGAGATTTGTGTTAATTAATTCTTTATTTTATAAAAATGTCATTTAGTCTTTTATTTTTTAAAAAAATATCAAAAAATAACAAATTTTACTATTCATTAAATATTTTAATAGTTTTTATTATAAAAGTACAATGTGCATTGCACATGTTTTATTAATAAGGGGTAGTTAGGTTATTTAATTTTTTTCCTCACTTGTTTTATTACATCTTATAAGGAACCATATGTAAAGCTAAAAAAAATTATTTTTTAATGTAAGAATTAGATAATTGTATATTGTATGAATTAAATTACATGGTTCAAATATTAAAACCCAAAGTGTCCACAATGTAATTAGGACATGTTTGGTTGACAATAATCGTAATCGTAAGAAAAATTATTCAGGATATTACTGTATTTGTTTTGATTGTATTTTGTAATGAAATATAAAGGAATTACAGCAATAACAGTAATCTTCATTACGCCTTCAGTTCTCTCTATTTTTCTCACAATTTGTATAATTATTTATGATTTTTTTGCTCATTCTATCTCATTTAGTAATAAAAAAAATTTATTTTTTAATTTTACTTCCTTTATAATTTTATAATCTTTATTTTAATATTATTATTTATTTTGATTATACTATTTAAACGAATATTATAATAGTAATACTGTTTCTTTTACGTTCAATTTTATTACAATTATCATTCTCATTACTTTTATATTCAACGAACCAAACGTAATCTTAATTTTTATTTGTTATAATAATTTTAAGAGTAAAAATCAAAAGAATTTATTATAGTCATAACCATTATAATTTGGGTTATATGCTGTCATGACCCCCTATTTATTAAAAATCTGATATGACCCCCTCCACTTGATTTTTTTACATATTATGACAAAAATGTCCTTAATAACCCCTCAGTTGGACGACTGTCCAACTCACCTCAACATGTCCAACTGAAAACCAGAGGAGTATATTTTAGAGGACACATATGTCCACTCGCCGGAGCTCAGTTGGACGACTGTCCGGCCGGCGACCCCACTCGCCGGAGTTCAGTTGGACACATGTCCAACTAGACTGCTCAGAATTGGACGACTGTCCAACTAGCAGAATTTTGATTGGCCGACGACCCCACTCGCCGGAGCTTAGTTGGACACATGTCCAACTGAGTTGGACGTATGTCCAACTGATCAAATTTTGATTGACCGATGACCCCACTCGTCAGAGCTCAGTTGGACGCATGTCCAACTAAAAACTACAGAGTTGGACGTATGTCCAACTAAAAACCAGCGAGCTTATTTCAACAGAGTTGGACATTTTTTCAACAGAGTTGGACATTTTTTCAACAGAGTTGGACGTACGTCCAACTAAAAACCAGCGAGCTTATTTCACTCGCCGGAGCTCAGTTGGACGACTGTCCAACTGATCAAATTTGTTATACGAGCTCCAGTACACCACAAATTCTGAGCATCATAATTTAATTATAGGATACTAAGAAAGTATAAAAATTAGAAAATATAACAACATGATAGCTTGAACTAAATATTAATCTCAGTCAAACAACCTAGATGTACAACACAAAAAACATTTTGTGAAATTAGATAAGCGTTCAGCAAACAAATGTTCAAACAGAAAATCACGTATCTGAACTTATAGACTCCGAATTCAAGCCCAATCTATAACTATTTCTAGCTAAAATCAGTGGGGGGAAATTACAAATAACAGAGAATTTTACCAAAATCTTCCAGTTAACGAAGGGGAACCATCGCCATTCAAGCAAAGGGACAGTGACAGTGAAGCAGATCTCAAAATTACAATTCCATTGAAGATGTTTGGATTTCGAGAAAATCTGTTAGGAATTTTCTCTTTCAGAAAACAACAGAGTCTTCAAGAAAAAAACCCAAGCCTGAGCTTGTCAATGGAGGATCGGAGTGATTTGTAGGAGTTGGTGCGGTAGATTAGGACCCATGAGATGGCCTCACACACGATTGCTGTGCAGACTGATATCCCCACTACCCTTGCCAGTCTTACCATTAGCACCTACTCCAAAATCCAGTTCGAAAATAAGTAGAACTTCAAACTAATCAACAGAGAAGAAAGGGGCAAAAAATCACTAGAAATAAAAAAGTAAGAGAAAAACCTCGGGGATTAACGACGAAGACGAGGTCACGCCGGCAAGATGTGGACAACCCACCTCGTAAAATCGAATAGTCGGCAGAGAGATCAGAAGCCATGGGTTACTCTGCTTTGATAGCCCAAGGTTTTGCCATCGAAACTCTCACTCCCATCACACCACTTCCCAATGCTATCTGATAATAACCCATCTGTGATAATTGATGATTAGAAAAATGGTGGAAAATATTTAAATTGGATTAATATCAAATCACTGCTACTATCAGACTCTCATTGACCAGATTACCGCAAGTATTAAATATTTAAAGTTAGGGGTATATTTGGAAGTTTAATATAAAAATATAAGAAAGGGGTTAGTTTAGAATAAGATTAGTGAAAAGAGTCCATCATAGCCTATTTCCCTTATAATTTTAATGATTTATTTAAATGTGAAATTAACAATATAATAAATGAATATAATAAATGAGATGATGGCAAATAATATTTATTTTTTTTAAATTAGAGATCCAAAAATAAGAGATATATACCAATTATCATTTAATTTACATTTAAATATTACATAAAAGATATTATTTATTTATTATTGCTAAAAATTGAAGCCACTAGATATAAGGAGTCGTAAGGAGAAGCCAAAGATTTTTTTAATGGAAGAATTAAATAATTGTATGCTACATGATTTAAATATTAAAATTTAAAGAGTTTACAATTTAATTAATTTTTATTTATAGTAAGAATTTTAAGAATAAAAATCAAAATAATTTATTATGTCCATAATCTTATAATTTTAATGATTTATTTAAATGTGAAATCATGAAAAATAATTTATTTATTTTAAAAATTAGTGATAAAAAAATTCCAAAAACTAATACATGTATATATCAATCAACATTTAATTAACATTTAAATATAGAATAAAATATAGCATTTATTTGTTATTGTGTTAAATTAAAAATATAACCAGTGAGAGTATGACTAATAATATTAAAAAATTAGTGATATGCAAATTTCAAAAACTAAGACATATATATTAATTATCATTTAATTAATATTTAAATATAACATTAAAATAGAATTTATTTCAGCAATTTAAGAGTAAAAATTTGAATTTGTAATTAAACATACCCAATTATTCATAAATGGTAGAAGTTATTTTTAAGTTATAGTATAAATTATAATAGTAATTAATTCATAAAAAATAAATATAAATTACAAAATATAATAATAATTCATAAAAGAACTTATAAAAATATATAGTTATCTTTGTGGCTTTGTGTTAATATTGAAACACATGCATAAAAATTAAGATTATTTAGAACAACATTAACTAAACTTTTATTTTTATGAAAGACATAAAATTTGAGTTTTAATAAGATGATTATAATAGTTAAAGTAACTTGATAAATAATTTTGTTTTCATTTTTATATTATATTTAATTATCATCAAATAAAATAATTATTCTATAAGATAAATTCCAAAATTAATATTTATCTATTTTTAAAAATTAACTTAAATCTCTTTTTATAATCTCAATTAAATGCAATAAAAGTAGAAAATTAACTTATACTTAATTATATAATTATTAAGTTTTTGTAGGAATATACTTATTTTTTTTCATGAAAGAGGAATATCATAATTATCAATTATTTATAACTATGAAATTTTAATTAGAGTTGATAACTATAACTTTAATTTTAGAAAAAATAAATTTTATCTACAATTTTTTTTATCAAATTATCAAATTATACTTAATTTAAAAAATAATATACTGTAAGTACACTCAAATAACATATTTTTAAAGACTTAATTTAAGATAGCTATTAATCTATTAATAATATAATTAATTTAAGGGCATTATTTTCATATATACGAAATAGGTTGGACAAAATTGGAATTTTTTTTTTTAATTTTTTTCAGATTTTATACAATAGTAGTAATAATAATAATAAGATTTAATGCCTGCCTTTCTTGATTTTTCCCTCTAAAGTCTAAACCCATTAAGTTATTAGTGTCCAAGCCCTTTTTCTATAAAAGCCCAGTGTGAATCAGAAATTTGACCCAATTGGGAACTTGGTTACACTTTTAAACGTACAGTACATAACATAAACCGCCCTTTCTTCTTTTCCATTCCATCATCTCGGACTCCCGCGTAGATTACCCCCTATGAATCAATTTACCCGCCAAATCAATAAATTTCGGAGTCCCCAAAAGTAGCAGAGTACGAAAAGGGGTTGAGTCCAGATCGTCGACCAGTGACTAGTTTATCTTCTTTACTTTCTAAATTTTATACTCAATTTCTTCAATTCATTCCTTTGTTCAGTAGTAAACCAAAATTTGTCATTAATTTTACTCGCATTTGTATACAATTCTTGTGTATTTTCCAATTGGTTCATTGATTGTTTGGTGGATTTTTGTTATATGGAACATTTATCTGATTCGAGCAGTAACAATGACAATGTTAATAAATGCAAGAGAAACTCAGGGATAGAAGAAGGCCGTTCGTGGTCTCGCAAGAGAGTGAAAACCGTTGTGGATCGAACAGTTTTGGTTGGGGCGAAACATTTGGACGTCCCTTTGAGATGTAGAACCGCTGGTTCTGTTTCGGGTTTGATTCGGCTCAAGCCGGACCGTCCTTACTCGATCGGCCGCAGTATTAGTCGTTGCGATTTTGTTTTCGATGATCGCCGAATCAGTAGGCAACACTGCCAGATTCTATACGACGCCGTTCTCCGCAAACTTTATCTTATCGATGGCGTCGTATGCTCTGACATCGATAGTCGTCTTGTAGTTCATGAATTTAGGAAAAGACTGTCTTATTATGAACATTCCATTCGTCACAGATCGGTGAAGCAACAGCTTTACTCCACGTTTAGGGCTTCTTTGAATGGGGTTTTTGTTAATGGTGTTAGGATTGGAATAGGCATGGCAGTGGAGTTGTCTTCAGGAGATGTTGTCACGCTTATGTGTGCAAATCGACATTCTTGCACTCCTTCAATTCGTATTGGCTTTGTTGTTCAAGAGATTGCAATTCAAGAAAAGTCTACTGAGTGTAACATGGAGGGATCGCAATTCGAGTTGTATGAGATGTTAGCAATGAGTCCTTCTTCCCAGAATTCTCAAGGGCCACTCTCAAGCAGAGGTGGGTGTAAGAAGGTTTTTGCTTCTAAAGTCAATAGTTTTTTATTGTCTGAATCAAAATGTGAACATCTAATTACCAGGGCAAACTGTCTTTTGAATCAGTGTGCGAAAATATTGCTTAGTAATGATCCTGTGTCATGTATACAAGGTTTGGCTATTCCAGGTAGTATACATTCTTCAAGCAAAGGCTTCAATGACATTCTGGTTCGTGATAGGCTGCAGGTTGAGAGTGTTGTGCCATGTGATAGGGTAAAGTGTCTTCAATTTGGAAGGGAAGTGGGATTAGAGATGAACAATGACTTGGAAAATTTGTATCTTCGTGGGGAATGTCTGCGTCTATGTGATGATGCTGCAGTTCCTTCTGGAAGTGACATTGTGAATAACAATCTTGGCAGGTCATCATTTGATTCTATGGGGAAGGGTTTCCCTCCTGTTTCTGATTGTGTAGAGAATAAGATGAAAATTAGGGGCAGTGTTGGCTTGCCACCTGGGAAGAATTTTTACTTGAATCGCCTTAGATTTATGCATGACAGGGTATCGAGTGATGACACTGCTGTTTCCCTGCCAGAGCTTCTTTACCCTGTTGAAAGCATTTTGCAAATTTTTATTGCAACTTTTACAAGCGACATTTTATGGTATAATGAGCAATTTATCGTTTTCCGTGATGTGATGATAAATGTACATAAATGATGCACACACCTGATAGGCTGATACCTAACAACTTTTACATTAAAATGTTAAGTTTCTCCATGTTCCCATTTACTAGCTAAGGGAGGTGTATTGCAGGTTCTTATCATCGTGTGAAATCCCTAATAGTTTGCCCATAACACTTGTTTGTCATAATTCTGAGAGATGCTGGAGTTCAAAGCCTGAAGATAGAACATCTGTGCCTTACTCAGATTTTCCAAATCTAGTTGTAGTGTGAGTTCATATATTTTCAATAATGTGCACCGTTAATTTTTGTTTGAATTATACATTGCTATTTTCAAACCTGCATAAATAAATGTTGAGTGGATTACTGTCCGTTTCCATATATATGTTGAATCTTGATATTGGCGTCCACATATGGTAATAGGTATCCTCAGTTCCCTGAGGCCATAGCTTTTGGCAATGACTTAAAGAAACGAGGCATTGCTTGTCATCATCCCAAATTGTTTGTGTTACAAAGAGAAGACAGTCTTCGTGTTATCATTACTTCTGCAAATTTAGTGGAAAAACAGGTGATTACTTGGATTAATTGTATCTTTTTACAACCATTTTATGTTTTTAGACTGAAACAAAAAATGATACTATATGTATATGTTGATAATGTTTGGATATTGAAGAAAGTTCAGAATTTATGGAAAATATAGGCAGGAATTAAATAGTCAGAAGAAGTAAGTTGCTCGGCCTAGGAATTGATCATGCACATGTTTTGAGTTCAGTATCATAAATAATTACTTTGTGGAGTGACTGAATTCATACTGAAAGAGAAAATGTTTTGTTACCCTGATTTTGCAGGAAATATTTTCATTATAGCTAGAACTGACCAATCATGTTTATTTTCCATGTTGTACTACTGATTGCCTCCTATGATGTTACAGTGGATTGATGTGACGAATACTGTCTGGTGGCAAGATTTCCCTCGCAGAAATTATCCTGACTATTCATCTCTTTTTACTCAAATTTGTGATGCGCAAATGAATCAAGACTCTGTGAGAGATTTTGCTTCACAACTGGCTGGGTTTATGGCATCTCTTCTAGATGACGTGCCCAGTCAGGTTCATTGGGTTGTTGAGCTAACAAAATATGAATTTGGAGAGGCAATGGGGTATTTAGTTACTTCAATACCAGGATTACATTCATGCAGAAGTTTGCAAATGAAAGTAAGTGGTGCTAATCAGTTTTGCTTGAATGAATTGATCTTCAAGAGTCTAAGTTGGCTTTAATAATCCCCTTATGATTGAGTTCTCACATTTGACTGATCAGGTCGCTTCAGGGTCATCTGAATTCAAATATATTGGTTCACTTGAAGGGTCTGTAGTTGGTCTGAGCCATTTTAATGCAGCAGATTCTGATGGCACACAGCTTAAGAAAGTAGCTGCTTTCCTCAAGAAACCTCTTGGAAATACTGATGGTTATGTGGAGATTGCTTTAATGAGAAACAAGAACGTTCCTGCAGATGCAAACGCTGTGAGCATTCATGTTCATAACCCCAGTGTGTCTTCCATGAGAGGTATTTTTCATGTTCTGGTAAGATCAACAAACCACAAATTTGTTAGTTGATTGCAAGTACTGATTATTTGTTTCTTTTTTGTTTGTCCTGCAGAAGATGTTGTTCAACTCGGTTTTCTGCCAAGAAAGCTTGCAAAATGGGTGTCTCCACTGTGGGATATTGGGGTTTTTAAATTTTCTGCTTATGTTCGTCCTGAGCTTGTCCTTGGTGCAGTTTCAGGAGGAAACAATAAAAAAGTACCACTATCAATGTTTGTTTCACAGGTATGACATTCTGATTTTTCGTGGATTTTTTTTCTACTTTCTAAGATGTGTTTGCAGCATAAATTGATGTTGAGGTTGACATATGTAAAAGGTACAATGTTGACAAGTGCAGGGACCTAATTTTAAGGATATATCAAAGATCATGCAACCTGAGCATGTTATTGCATTTTGCTGTCTTATTAAATCAATTCAAAGGTGCACTGGCATTTGGAGATTGCATGAGGTAATTATAATAAACTTAGTAGAAACAAAGCTCTTTTGATTTGTACTCTACTAAACACTTTCAACGAGAATACCTCTGAATTTTCTTGTTCTTTGATGGCATTCTCGTGTTGAATCTGTTTGGCATAAATTGTCAAAGCAGCCTAGCAATTTGATGTATTCATGATTTTTTTTATATTGACCAATATACTGCAAATTTGTCCTTGATTTATCATCTCTGATGGATTCTTTTCATTTCCACAGGTTCTAGGTCGATACAAATGGCCTGAATCCCTTGAGTCCGATTTTGTTTACAGTAAGTGTATTCTGATGATCTTAATGTCATAGAGATTAATATACTTATTAAAATGAACAAAAACAACCTCATGCATGCCTTCTTCTGTTTTTCATTCTCTCTCTGTCTGTGCATGTGTGCGTTTGCGCTTGTTTGTGGCTTTGGTGTTTGATGCTTTTGTTCTATCCTCAAGGTGCATCCTCAATTGGATCATCAATCAATGCACAATTTTTAGCTACATTTTCAGCAGCTGCAGGCAAGACATCGTTGCAATTTGACTCTCAGGAGTCTGATCCGGAGGTTCTCCAATTACCATTACTCTGTTTATATTCTGCTTGGAAATTCCAATATATACACATTCAATTGTCTTTGACACTCTTGGCAGTGGGGATGTTGGAATGCTAGTCACGAACTAAGAAACCCATCCATCAAGATTGTTTTTCCAACCATTGAAAGAGTGAAGAACGCATTTGACAGTATTTTTCCCTCAAAACGCATTCTGTGCTTTTCTGAGGTATGGTGGTCTCTTTCCCAACACTGTAATTTCCGCATCATCACTTACAAATTGGGTTTGATTCTAGTGAGATGGAAACAGATAATTTCACCTCCTATCCTTTACCCTTGTTTCAGCATGCAATTGCATTCGCATTGTAGTCCTTAATAGTACATAACCAACTCAAGATGAGTCCATTGTTGATGATCTTACCCAACTGATGATATTAGTGGAGTTTCAGTTTGTTGGTTAGGGTTCTTATGACTGGGCCCAACCTGTCAACATCTCCAATGTTCTCGGAATGAGAAAACACGCATCTCACATTCAGATTGTTCTATGTTTCATTCCAGGTCAATATAAAAATTCTAACTTCGTAATTTCAATTTTCAGAAAACGTGGGAAAGATTGAGGACTACAAGCATACTTCATGATGCAATTCCTCATCCCCATGACAGAGAGGGGCATCCAATGCATATCAAGGTAATAAATTAATCTCTTTCTTCATTCAATTTGTTTTGCTCAAGAAATTTCTTGCTGAAGCTATAGGTATTTCCAATACAATGAGAATTCAAAAGTGTACCTTTCTTGATCATACTCTAGTTTAGAAATAATAACAAATATTGGGTTTGGTCGGAAAATAGAAATCTAATGTTTTGTTATGTTTCTAGAATAACAAAGATTTAACATGCAATCTCTTTTTGTTGCAATTAAGAGGGCATCTTTGTGTAGAATGCAATATCATTGACCTTTTCGATAAATTGAATTGTAAGCTTATGCACATCCAGTCGAAATCTTGGATATTGGTACACATGTCCAATCATATTGAAATTGGTGAAGATGAAAATTTAAATTGAAAAGAAAACAGGTGGCATCGAGGCAATTCCAGTCCGGGACAGGTACATCTTCCTCTGGTTGGGTTTATTGTGGATCGCATAATTTTAGTGCAGCTGCGTGGGGACGACAGATTTCAAATTCTTCTGGTGCAGCAGTAGATGAACCTGGGAGAGCTGACCCCTCTCTCAATCATAGGCTTCACATTTGCAACTATGAACTTGGGATCATTTTCATCTTTCCCCCATCAAATACAGAGGCTCGTTGCAGCAAAAGTAGCAGTAGCTTAGATGATATCGTTTTACCATTCGTTGTGCCTCCTCCAAAGTATGGACCAAGAGATAGGCCAGCAACGTCAAAGGCTATGAGGGAGGCATTAGATGAAGTCAATGTGAGAGAGAATCTTCTTGAAGTAGAAGAGATTCCAGGTGAGGAAGATGAGCCAGGTGAGGCAACTGCTTCGGTTGCAGAAGATGAGGAAGACAAGACTTATGCTGAAAATTTATGGAGCCAAATTGACTCGAGCAATAGTTGATAAATCTTTTCAATGCAGCTTTCTTTAGAAGGACATAAACCTTTTGAGGGTTGGATGATACTCTGGGAAATAGCAGCCGGTTGTGTACATACACATACATTATGTACTGAACATACTGCATAGTGCATAACTACATATTTGATAGGTATGGTCCCCTAAAATACCCATTTACCTTATAACTAGTTTGAGAGGACTCTTCTATCGTCAGGGATTAACTAGGAAACCCACAGAAGGTAGATAGTTTTTATGTTCCCATTGATTATAAGACAAATTTCACAGCTATTGTTGTAACATTATTTAATCCCCAATTTGCATAGTGATTATTGATTGAACTGAAAAAACTCCATTATTTTATCTTGCTCCCTCGTCCACCAGTCTGGATCTTTATGTAATCTTGATTTTAGTATAGTAATTAATAGTATAAATGTTAAATGCATGCACATTTGTATTCAGTTCAATTATGGGATGTTACTGTTAAACTTTTCTTGAAAAATGAGTAGAAGTTTTTAACCGCGTGGATTTGACCAAGTGCAAAATTGAGTTCTATTAGAATTCTTCTAAATAGTGTTTTATTATTTTAGCAATATTAAAGGACTCATTAACAAGGATATTATTCTTTGGCTTTAATTACCAAAATCGAAAAGATGAGGTTCGGCTTTTTCTTTGAATTTTGTTTTCTTCCTCAATTAATAAATTTGCAGTTGCTTGCTTTAGGTGTTTGACGTGTCGTGTTACAGAACTGAAATACCTTACTTCTTTCTCTCTTCAACCTTGCTTCACATTCAACTCCTACCTTTGCTTTTCCCTTTTTGATTTCGACAGGAAAGTACCTTTCTTCAACCAGTTCAAACTGACACCTCACATGGACGGTAACGGAGACTGTTATCCGTCATTTGTCAATATAACGTAAATGATCTCAAACCTTTCAACTCTCAATTCTTTCTCACAATTACCAATGACGATGCAAGTTTCTTCTTTTTGCTCGGCTCTAATACCATCACATTCACTTCACAGAAGAATTGGATCGTATGGTAGTAATGGTGATCCTCCTACGCTGCCTTGTGTTACCTATAATCATTTATCTAATTCTCAAAGCTTCTGCAAAGTTTCTTCTTCTTCTTCTTCTTCTCCAGTGACTGCTACAATTTGTTCCAATTCGTCTTCTATCTTTGGCGTATTTTTTTCCCAAAGGAGTAGCTCGAGGAGGACTAGGAGAGTTTTCTCTATCTCTGCGGCGTTCGAGCGATTCACTGAACGAGCAATTAAGGTCATTATATTATCTCAAAAGGAAGCAAAAGCTCTTGGCAGAGATATGATGTTCACGCAACATTTACTGCTGGGTTTGATTGCTGAGGAGGAGGAACTCCATTCTTCTCCACACGGTTTTCTTGGCTCTGGAGTGACTATTGACAAAGCTCGATTTGCTGTTCGTAGCATTTGGCGCGAAAACGATCTTTTCGAATATTCTGCTTCTACTTATAATGCAATTCATTCCATTAACATTCCTTTTTCGATTAGTACAAAGCGAGTGCTTGAAGCTGCACTCCAGTATTCGAGATCTAAAGGTCATAATTTCCTAGCTCCAGAGCACATTTCCCTTGGTCTCTTCTCCGCCGATGATTGTAGTGCTCTTCGGGTTCTTGACAGGTACTTTTTGTATCACTAATCTACTTATTCAAAACGAACGAAGTAGAGACTCGTTTTATAATAACATCGTCTGTTTCATATTCATTTGATTTCAGATTGGGGGTCAAAGTTAATCAGTTAACAGCTGCTGCAGTCTCTAGACTGGAAGCAGAGCTTCTCAAAGATGGTAGAGAACTTTCCAAGTCATCGCATGGAAAATCGCTTTCCCCAAAAGCTGCTGATAGAAGATCCTCCTTGAAACCAAAAGGTAACGAGAGTGACGATGCCTATTACTTTCTCTCTCTCTCTCTCTCTCTCTACATATAATTTAATAATTAATTGTGATTCCTAGAGAAAAGTGCTTTGGAAAATTTTTGTGTGGATTTAACTGCTCGAGCTAGTGAAGGACTTCTTGATCCTGTTATTGGTCGAGAAACTGAAGTTGAGAGAATAGTTCAGATACTTTGTCGCAGGACGAAAAATAATCCAATTCTCCTCGGAGAAAGTGGGGTTGGAAAAACGGCCATTGTTGAAGGACTAGCAAATAGTATTGCTCAGGGAAAAATGCCTGATTATCTCGCGGTGTGTTTCTTTGTAAATCATATGGATTCTTATAGTTACTCCTCTATGCTTCCTCCAACACTTTAATGGTGCTTAAAAATCTTATTATATTTTAGAAACTTATGATTTATGAATTTGATTTTCCCTTGTTTTGGCAGTCAAAACGTGTAATGTCATTGGATATAGGACTACTAATGGCTGGAGCAAAGGAGAGAGGAGAATTAGAAGCACGTGTTACAAAATTGATAAGTTCAATACTAAACTCAGGTAAATAGACAATTTGGATCTTTCATTTAGGCTCAAAAGCACTTCCATTGTTGGTAAAGCTCTCGTGTGTGTCCACTGCAGGAAACATTGTTCTGTTTATTGATGAAGTTCATATCATTGTCGAGTCTGGCTCAGTTGAACGAGGAAATAAGGGGTCTGGCCTGGACATTGCTGATCTAATAAAACCATCACTCGGAAGGGGTCTGTTACAGGTGAATAGATTATTGATTATCAAATTATCCTGCCTTTTTGATAATGCTACCCAAGATTCAAAAACTCTTGCACAGGATAATATTTGAAATAAGTTCTCTGAACTCCATGTTCTTCCCTGTTATGCATTTTGTTGTCTGGCAAACGTCCCCATTTACTGGTCTCCCACCTCGTCAGGATAGAACTTTGCCTAAGTTCTAGTTTTTCCTAATTAATTCTGTTATACTCATTTAGAGTTTTGTATTCTCATCTTCTATATTTCCTTACTCTTCATTTTTTGTGAAATACTCGTTTCCAAGAGACATGACATGGACATGAGTGTGGGTGCTTGGACACTCCAATTTGGTGTAAAAGAGACTATGTAACATAGCTCGTCTGTCTAATTCCACTGTTCTTACAAGCTTTAGGCTGAAGATTTCTTACATCATTTAGAGTCGTGTGGCTGGTTGAGTTAGAGGGCAACCAGAGTCATGCCATTGATTGTATCCAATTATGAGTTGGCTTGTCCAGGGCACTGATATTTTATTGCTTGCAGTGCATTGCTTCAACAACTGCTGATGAATACAGGATACATTTCCAAAAGGATAAAGCATTAGCACGAAGGTTCCAGCCTGTGTGGATTAATGAACCAAACCAGGTATTTTTCAATCAATATTTTCAGGGCATCATCTTATGACCTCGAAATGATTTGTAAATTTAATTCCCAAGCTGTCTCTTCATATTGTAAGAATGATGCAGTTAAGATACTGCTAGGCCTACGCGAGAAATATGAAGCCCATCATAAGTGCAGATATACACTGGAAGCTATAAATGCTGCTGTGCAGCTATCTGCAAGATATATATCAAATAGGTATCTTCCTGATAAAGCAATTGATCTCATTGATGAGGCGGGGAGTAGAGCTTGTATGGAAGCCTGTAAGAGGAGAAGAGAAAAACAAATTGGCATATTGTCTAAACCACCTGATGAGTACTGGCATGAAATTAAAGCCGTACAAGCCATGCAGGAAGTGGTAATAACATTGTTCTTAATCCTAAACTCAGTCAGTTTGCTTCCACGTCCCACCCTAAAAAGTAATTCTAACAAAAAATGCTTTTGAATTAAACAAGAACCAAATTGCTGTAAATGCTTTAAGGACTCAAAAAACACATTTTGTGTTTCAGTCCTGTTCCAGAAAGTGTTTTTTTTTCTTTTGCCACTTTTAATAGAAGCATAAGCAAATTGGCCTTCTCTCACTTTCTGTGAGATCTACTGTCAATATGGTGCCAAATCTGATATCATATTAGCAGGTCCTGTCAAGCAAACTGAAAAATGATGCTGCTTCATGCATGGGTGATACTTGTGAACCCAAGTCAGATGCCATTTTGCCGACATCAGATTATGAGTATGATATTTTTGGATCTGAAAATATATAGCAAGTTAGCAGTAGGTCCGCTTTCTCTAGGCTTATTTTATACTTCATGATTCTTGGTGTGGCTATTATATATATTTTGTCTTTTGTTTTAAATTTCTCCCAGACGTATAGTGGTTGGAGTCAATGATATAGCAGCAGTTGCTTCACTATGGTCAGGGATCCCAGTCCAGCAGCTCACTGCTGATGACAGATCACTTCTGCTGGGTCTTGACACACAGCTGAGAAAGCAAGTTGTTGGCCAGGAGGAGGCTGTTTCTGCCATTTCTCGAGCTGTCAAGAGGTCTAGGGTTGGCCTAAAGGATCCTAAAAGACCCATAGCAGTGCTGCTCTTTTGTGGCACTACTGGGGTTGGCAAAGCTCAATTAACAAAAGTCTTAGCTGCATGCTATTTTGGATCAGTAAGTCTCGATTCTCTTGAAAGATATCTGAACTTGGTTGTGAAGAAACAAGTATTTTATTGAAAGAAAATTAAAATAAAAGAGAACTTGTACATCCATCAGATGATGCCATGATGTTGTTCTTTTACTTTCATCATAAAAACTCTCATTACACATCCTGTTCATAATAAAGAACATCCAGGATCAAGAACTGCCGAGTTTCAAACATGATATTTTCAATTTATTGCATCATGCATAAACATTCTGTTTCTGTCATTGCATTCATGGTCCTATTACCACAGGAGAAAGCAATGCTACGATTTGACATGAGTGAATATATGGAGCAACATTCTTTGAGCAAATTAATAGGGTCACCTCCAGGTTATGTTGGCTATGGAAAAGGAGGAACTTTAACGGAAGCTATAAGAAGATGCCCATTTGCGGTCATATTGTTTGATGAGATAGAGAAAGCCCATCCAGCTATATTCAACATTCTGCTCCAACTGTTCGAAGAGGGACAGCTTACAGATTCTCAGGTTTGTGCTCTTGACTGTAGCTTAAAATTATTACACAGCCAAATATTGTTATTGTCAGTGAATTGCTCTATAACTCAAGGAAAAAATGCAACAACATTTTAGCAAAAACAAAAATATTAGTAGACTATTTAGTCACTTATTGTGAAATTTTGGGTTATATAGGGCAGAAGAGTATCATTTAAAGATGCGCTCATAGTGATGACTTCTAATGTGGGTTCTACGGCCATTGTGGAGGGTAGAAATAACTCCTTTAGATTCTTTGTTCAAGATAATGAAACGACTTCTTACCTTGGAATGAAAGAAACAATCATTGAAGAACTGAAGGCATATTTTCGTCCAGAGTTGCTCAACAGAATAGATGAAATAGTGGTGTTTCAACCGCTCAGAAAGACTCAGGTTTTACCTCTCACTGATTCTTGGCATCACGATTTTGCAGTAATAATGATGTTTCCTATTACAAAATTACTAGGGTTTTTCCATATATATAAATAAAATAAAAAGATACGTTTATTTCAGATGTGTGAGATTTTTGATATAATGTTGCAAGAGGTGAAGGAGAGAATGACAACCTTAGGCATTGATTTGGTGGTGTCTGATTCGATCAAGAGCTTCATTTGTGAGCAGGGGTATGACAAAGTTTATGGTGCTCGTAGTCTTAGGAGAGCTATTACAACTGTAATCGAAGATCTCTTAAGCAAAGCTCTTCTTGCAGGACAGTGCGCTCCTGGCGACATGATCACTATTGATTTAGATGATTTTGGAAACCCATTTGTCATGAACAAATCTAATCGAAGAATTCACTTGTCTGATAAAACATTCAACTTCTAGTTAGGTCCCGATTGGTTTTTTTTTTTTTTCCTATTCATTATTGATTTCTTAGCCCTTCCCCAAAATAGAAAAGCAATGGATTATATGTAGTTTGAAATTATTTCATTAATCATTGTGTAAATAAGAAGCCAAAAAAATTAATGTTAAAAACGTTCCAACAATGGTTTGATTTGAACTGAAGTTTAAGATTTGAACCGAAGGTTTTACAAAGTTAATAACATAATTACATATATAGTATATGTCATTTTGAGATGAAATGATGCGTATATCTTAACTCAAAGGATAGTACTCCCTCTATTCATGGGCCCGCACGGTCATTAAGTTGAGGTTACAGAGACCGAGCCCATGTCAAAATATGTACACGAATACACAAAAATAATCCTGGAAAAGTGGTCATAAATTCCTTTCGTTGGGTTCAAGCCATGGAAATCCAAGGAAATCAAACACCTCTTTCTCTCCGTAAAATTTCAAACTTGAGTTAGCTTTTGCCCCCTGTTATGGAACCACATGTACCAGCAGTAAGTGTCACCAAGTGAAATAAGAGGGAAGATGACCCATGTCCAAGTAATTACCCGTCTACCACCGGATCCCTGAATAGCTGGGAAGAGCCCTGTATCATCAAGCCGGAAGCCTTTTGATTCAGCAAGCAATCTCAACCTGCATTCAGAGTTTAGTCCTAACTGCAATAATATTCACCATAATGGTCGAAAATGTTTGAATCAGTCACCAACAAAAGACTTTCAGACCACTTGAAAAATATTAATCATGTTAAATCTCATTTAAGGCATGTAATATACAAATTGAAGAAACTAATAAAATAAAATAAAAAGGAAATTAAAACTGAAAAATTGTATGGTCCTAGTATCAAGCTCAAGTGCTCTACGTTTGTGTAACCTGTTAGTGAAGTAGAAAGTCTTTCTACATCAATAGCTTACCTTCTATTTAATACATCATTACCCGTCCAAGCAATTAATCCAAATGCATATATGTCTCTTGGGAAGACCTACAAAAACCCAAAGTCAAAATTGGGAGCAAGTATTTTTTTTTTTTTTTTCTGGGTGTGGGTAGGTAGGAACTTAGGGTAGGGTGGCTACTAAAATGAAAAGAGATCAATATATCATGCTTGAAGGAAGAAATATTCTATAACATTATATGAAATTTAAATATTATATACATACACCCAAGCACCTTAAAATCTATACGGTGCCTTAGTTCTCGTCCAGGATATGTGCACAGGCCAAAATATGTGTCAACCCCAGAATCAGTGCCCTGTTCACATCATTGTCCAAACATTCAATACTAAAAAGGAAAAATGTGCCAAGTAAAAAAAAAAGAGCATGCATAAATTGATTAGATCACATAGAAAGCAAAACATAAAAAGATTTTGTATTCACTCTTTGTCATGTTAAGCATAAAGAAGCAAACTCAAGTTCTGTGTTTTAAAATGTCCTATTATTTATACATAAACATAGTTCTAGAGCATCACAAGAGAAAAGTAAAAGTAAAAGTCAATATTACCTCCTCACTGTGGATGCTGAAAACCAAATCCTCTTGCAAAAAATTCATATCCTTCAAAAGTTTTACAAATTTTGGTAAAAAGCCTTTGTGACTGAAAAGGAAGAACATATGGAATCAGCTCTAACTTAGTAAAGAGAAATCAGATGATCTGCAAACAACCATTATCAATCAGCCACTGGCCCGTATAGCATCTTGAAGACAAGACAAACGATTGCATGTACCACAGCAGTCAAAAGTAGTGAATTTAGTTAACCATTTTCAGGAAAATGTACCACTAAATATTTTTTTGTCTGAGACCTTGATCAGCTCTATCATCAGTCCTATTAGGGCACAAAACATGGTGGAGATCTAGAGATAAAAAGCTAGCCTTTTTTTTCAATTAGAAACATTATATTATAATAATTACATATTAAAAGTTAGTACATTTGATGAACAGTTTTATCTTAAGAAAAACATATCATCTTTTACTTCTGATTTTATTATAATTGAGAAGAAGGATTATAGGGAGAATGTCGACAACATTCAAGAATAAAAAGTAAAAAATGAATTTACCACCTGGTCCCATCAGGATGCGTAATTATAATATCCAAGTCCCCACAAGTTGCTTTCCCACGTCTATATGATCCTCCACAAACAATAACCACCTACAAGCAGATAAGGAGAGCATTAAAATACCAAGGTATAAATAAGAATCCATATCAGTGTTGTAATCATGGCAGGGTTTGTCCTTTTGGGAAGGTGAGAGAAAAATCATACAGCTATTACATTATTTCTAATGTTCGGAGTCACAACTAAAGGTATAAATCCATTTCAAATTGTTACGTAGAAGTCCGATTAATCTAATAAGGAAGTGAATTCATCGATTTAATCTAGAAAAGTTCATTAGAAAAACTAAGAGAAAATCTCAATAGAATTTCTTTCATCTCACACACTCTTCCTATTCCTATTTATAGCTAATAACTCCACTAAAACACAAAAATTGACTACAACATATATATTGACAAGTACAACCCTAAGTAATAAAATATTACTCCTACTACGGTTCCTTAAACAACATTTTTGACTCAAAGGACAAGTATAAAACATAAAAAATAAACAACTTCTTAATAACATAAAAGTGCCCCTAATATCCTACATTAAATTAGTTTGATAAACTAAAAACAAATTATGCTAATACATACAGAGTGTATGGAAAACACAAACCAAGAAAGAATATAAACTAAAAACAAATTATGCTAAAGACAAATGTGCATTATTGACCATAACTAATTTAGAAAATATGGTAACATAGAGCTCATAGAAGTTCATTGAAAAAACTAAAAGGGTGAAAGGCCCCTGGTACACCCAAGTTCTTTATCTCACCCCTGGCAAAATATCCTCCCCAGCTTTTCGTAAAAGGTGTTCCATCTCTTCAACCTATCCAATATAATTTTTTTGTTATACAAATAATGAGAAGATAAAGGAATGAAAACACCATTAGAATATTTTAAAGGTCTTAAAGTAGACTGGTATATCAATAACTTAATAGCAATAGTATAGTAACTACACCTCATTACGTGATATCCTCTGTCTGATATCATCAAAATATTTTAAGCCTAACTTTTGTGCATTTGTTAGAGAATCTTCATTCTTCAAGTCATCTAGTGTACGGTGTCCTTTCTCATACAACTTCAGTGCAGTTGCTGGACCAATGCCCCAAACTTCCCCAAATAGGCTGATCGTCCTCACCTGCAATTAATTAATGAGTCAGATATAATAATCAAGGATTATGCGCTTCAGAGTTACAACCAACTTGAATTTACCGTAATGCATTTCCTATTGACGTTAGGCATAAATAACATAAAGTCAGACGAACAAGATCGTCAACTTTTTAAAACAGTAAGTACCTTGTCATTGGCAAGAAAGTAGGGACAAAATTTAAGAACCAAATTTGGGAAGGATGATCATAGAACTCAAATTTAATTTCACACACCAAATGCAACTACCTTTTCGTCAGTTTCAAAGTGATCCAACTTAGATAACCTCCCAGAGGTGACTATCTCCTGAATCTGCAAGCAAAAATAAAAGCTTCCATTGTCATGTGAACAAATTAAAGAGAAGAAGTAATTTTGTGAGATTTGTTTTAGTATTCATCCTGGGAATATCGAATCTCAAATAGAAATGGTCCAAGATTCATGAAACTCTAGAAGTCAAATATTTCCTTGACCGAGTATCCTTTGACTAAAGAAAACACTGCATGGCTAAACTCTAAATAACGTAAACCTTATCCTAAAAACTTGTGTTAGAAATTTACTTCATATAAAGCATGTGTGGCATGAAAATACTTGAAGGTAGCACACTCTATGGAGGAAACAACAAACCAAACCAGTCAATACAAGAAAATAAATATATAGCCAGCTTATGCAAAATTTCTGTATAAATTACACTAAAGTCAAAGGTGATGTGTGAAACTCTGAATCATTAGCGGGACAAAAGACCCAAGACAACTTCTGAATAGTGGAGCATCCACTTACATGATCTTGCATCGACTTCCCAATAGAGGGAAGATCTTTGACCTGCTGGGCACTCTCAATCTTAAATGGCAACTTCTCTAAAACTGTGATAGCCTTGTGATAGCTAAATGACCTCCGGTCATCACCCAAAGCTTCCATCAAAAACAAGGACAAAACACATCAGACTCAAACAAACAATAACACAAAAAACTACAAAGCAATTACCAAGTATACTTCACCTCTATATGTATCAATAAGCTTCCGAAATATGTCTGTTATGTTCTTGTTTAAATCAGGTGGATTGTAGACCGAATCAGCAACCTAATAACCAATAATACGAATATTAAGATGCAAGAAGACCCAATTATCAAAAATTTGGCTAATTTGGCTCATTGAACCTCATTTGAAGCTTCTGGAGCTTGGTGGGTAATTTGCCTATCATCAGAAAGTTTAAGCTTTTTGCTATCTGGTGGTTCATCATCGCTTGAAACGTAGTCATTTCCACCGCCTGGTTCAGACTGGTCCGTTTTATTCTCCTCCGGTGATTCCAATTTTAGGTCATACATATCCTCAGATACTTTTTCTCCTGACCTCAAGCTATCTTCTAACCATTGATAGAGAAGAATTCTCTGCAAAAATTTACAGTTTTTCATGAAATTAAACTCTCGAGGAAGAAGCAAGAAATAGAAATTTTGCATTTAACTTACACCGTTAAATCGTGCCAAGCGATCAATATCGAACTGTTCGGCGAAGGGCATCTGAGTTCATAGCGAATATATAAGAGACCTTTTTTGTTAAACGATCTTCAATGGTAGCCCCCATTTGTTCCAATTTCTGCTTCCAAATCTTTCGATGACATGAAAAAGAATGTTAAGAAGTTGATGGTAAGCAACAAACAGAGTGGAGTTAACAGTAAAAAAAAACCTGTAGTCGACGGCTCTGAACACCTATATCCACTAAGAAGACGATCATTCCCTTAAACATTCCTGTTGGACTGGCCGGAGGGGTTTGGTTCTTGGTCTTCTTCTTTGGCGCCATTATTTTGATTTCTTCTTTTGGTGCTTTGTAATTCCTCTTCTTGTACAGTTCTACGGCTGGCGCATCTTATAGTAACTGATTGGTGGTGAATGGCTACAGTGACGTAAAATTGACGCTATTTTTAATATTACCTCTTTTACCCTCAAAGTTTCCAACGGATATATTTTATTGTACCTCATTCAACTAATCAAATTTCCCCCAGCAGGCCAGCATAGATGTTTCAGATTTTTTCCGCTTCCTCATAAATCAAAATCTCAATTTTTGGCAAACGAATACAAAATCAAACAAAAAAAATGCTTTGGGGCAACAAAGTCAGAAATAAAATTTACAAATATCTGTTGATCTAAAAAAAAATAACTTAGCTCATTGAGATTTTGGAAGAAAATATCAAACAAATGACATAAAGCAAGTGAATCTTGCCAAAGTTACAACAGAGAAATGAACATTATTAGTACAGACAGTGCAAGTATCAACAGAGCTGCTTAGCTCCACAATCTTCTGACCAAGAAAAAAAGGCTCCACGATCTAAAAGATATTACATAACTTCCACATCCTAATTTCTCTTCACTCATAGATGGATTCAACTTGTATAGAAGTAAGAGAATATTCCAGAAATTCGAGAAACAATGCTAAAATTGAGAAGGTACAATGACAAAGATACGGCTTCAAAAATGTTGTAACATTTTCTAAAATAAAAAGACATAATCTTTGGCTAAAAGGTTGTAACAATTAGAAAAATGTCTTTTGGCAAAAGATGCATTGAATAATTACAACTTTTGAAAGTTAAATGTTATGTTGAAAGATTGTGACTTAAGTAAAAAGATACGACTTTTTGATAGATTGTAATTGTTATAAACAATTACATATGTTCTAAAAGACATGACGTTTGGAAAAATCACAATTCATCAAAGAGTTGTAACCCAATTAAAGGTGTGCATGAAATTCTATAAATAGGTCATTTATTTAGGCCATTTGAAGAAAAATAAGAGAGAATAAGAAAATGAATAATAAATGTTCTCTAACATTTTCTACTACAATTATGTACAAATAAAGTTAGTATTCTAAATACTGCAGATTTAGAACATTAATTATCTTGAGTACTCTTTAAAGTCAAAGATGTTCTTGAGTTGTCTTCATAAATGCACACCGCAGACAACAAGATGCTTTATTGTATCTTGGAGGCGTATTTGCTGAACCATAGTACTTCACCGAATTGGTGGGGGCAAATAGCGTCTTAAGGACAATGACTTAAAGTCGTGCCTTGAAGCCAAATTCAAATGCAATATTATTATAGTGATTTTGCATTATCACAATTGGATATTATGAAGACTTGATTTGAAGATCGTAGAGATCAACATTTAACAACAAGTTTAAGAAAATTTTTCCAACAATCTTAAGACATTATTTGTGCTATGTGAACTTGTTATTAGCTTCACAACTAGTAAGAAATTTAATTTTATTTGTGAAACATGATTAGATGTCTCTATGATATATCTTGAATTTAATATTATTTTAAGAGCATGCATGTTGAAATTAAATGCATATATGTATAGTTATATGCATTGATCAAATTTCATGAAAATTAAATAGAATATAAAATTAAATATTATATATTTTAATTGATGCATATCATACAAATAACATGCATGTGTTAAATAGTCATGACTCTTGATATTGTGATGATCATTGGTGAAAGATCATGAACTTAGCTAAAAGTCATGACTTGATGAAATAATGTGATCCTTAATAAAAAGTCATGAGTGACAAAAATGTTGTAACCCTTGATGAGGAATTATGACTTTTAAGAAAGGATCATGACTTTTGATGAAATGTGGTGACCCTTGGTGAAGAATCATGATATTTGGTGAAAAATCGTGACTCTTGATGAGAAGTCGTGACTTTTGGTAAAAAGTCATGATATTTGGTGAAGAGTCGTGACCCTTGGTGAAAAGTCATGATATTTGGTGAAGGGTCGTGACTCTTGATGAGAAGTCGTGAGTCTTGGTGAATGGTCGTGACTCTTGGTGAAAGGATAGTGACTCTTGGTGAAAAGTCATGATATTTTGTGAAGGGTCGTGACTCTTGGTAAAAAGTCATGATATTTAGTGAAGGGTCGTGACTCTTGGTGAAAAGTCGTAACTTTTGGAAAAAGTCATAACTCTTGGTGCAAACTTGTGACTCTTGGTAAGAAGTCGTAACTCTTGGTGAAGGGTCGTAACTCTTAGTAAAAATGTTGTGACTCTTGGTAAAGGGTCTTGACTCTTGGTGAGAAGTCATGACTCTTGGTGAAGGGTCGTAACTCTTAATAAAAAGTCGTGACTCTTGGTGAAGGGTTGTAACTCTTGATAAAAAGTCGTGACTCTTGGTGAAGGGTTGTAACTCTTGATAAAAAGTTGTGACTCTTGGTGAAAAATTGTGACTCTTGGAGAAAGACATAATTCTTGGTAAAAGGTCAGGACTAATAGTGAAGAGTCGTGACTTTTAGTTAAAGTCATGACACTTGATGAAAGATTGTGACACTTGGAGAAGGGTTATGATTATTGGTAAAAGCACTCATTTAAGAGTGAAAGTGAATTTTAGTATTTTATAAATAATATAGATGAAGAATACGTATTCTCTAATTTTGATTGATTACTAAGAGAGTAATCAAGTTAATATGGTAGAAGAGCTACATTGTATTATTGTGGGATCCCAGAAAAAGCAAGCTTGCATGTGCATATGCTCCACTTAGGTAATTAACATGATTATCCTCTATGATTTAAGTTAATATATCTTGTATAGTTGTATGTGTACACTAATAAGATGAGTTCTTTTTTATGCATAACCAGATGTAATGTGAGTAATTGGTATATAAATTTTATATACAATTATGTATGATTGATTCTCATGGTAAGAGCATTGTTTTATGAAAAGTAATGAAGAACTTGAAAAGTCTCTGATGATAAAAAGCCTTGCAAGGGACATAGTTATATATTCATGTAAAGGGGATTGGACGGAAGCCAACCTCAAATAAATCACCATTGATGGAAACTCAACCCAACACTTGAAACATGAAGATCTTGGGTTTAATGAATCAAAGTACATCATATGTTTGTGATTGTAAGCACAATAATAAATAAATAGGTATCCCAAAGAAAGATGTGCTTGGTACACATAACAAAACGAGGAGGATAAGATATTTAGCTTTTAATGAACTTATAACAAAATTTTCTATGGGATACTTTAATTACGTAAGTATCCTTGATAAGTTCACTTATATGAGTGTCGAAGATGGTTCCATCTTCTATGTAGTTTGGCTGGCTACTAGAACACTCATAAAAAATTAGGATATAAGACACAAGGCCAATTCAAGTGTCAACGAAATAAAAGAACATCGGAGATGAAGAGGGCTTATGTGTGAAATATGTCCAATTAACTGAATAAGGTCGCTGGTTCAAAGAGCTTGCCTACCATGCTATCTTGGTTAACTTTAATGTGTTTTCACTAAGAAATGTTCAAGTCCAAAAGACACATTTATTTATGCATAATTCTTCAGAGCATACTCAAGATAAAAGTTTTCAAAACTGTTTTTAAAATTATATTTCATTTTTGAAAATGGTGGGGGATTGTTGGAACATTTTCTAAAATAAAAAAAGCATAGCCTTTGGCTAAAAGGTTGCAATGGTTGGGCAAATACCTTTTGGCAAAAGATGCCTTTAATAGTTGCAATTTTTGGAAGTGAAATGCTTTGTTGAAAGGTTGTGACTTAAGTAAAAGGACATGATTTTTTGATAGGTTGTAATTTTTATGAACAATTACCTATGTTCTTAAAAACATAACTTTTGGAAAATCACAACTCATTAAAGAGTTGTAACCCAATTGAAATGGTGTATGAAATTCTATAAATAGGCCATTTGAAGAAAAATAAGAGAGAATAAAAAAATGGATAATAAATGTTCTCTAACATTTTCTACTACAATTATGTACAAATAGAGTTAGTGTTCTAAATAGTAAATACTGCAGATTTAGAACATTAATTATCTTGAGTGCTCTTTAAAGTTAAAGGTGTTCTTGGGTTGTCTTCATAAATGCATACCGCAGACAACAAGAGGCTTCATTGTATCTTAGAGGCGTATTTATTGAATCCTAGTGCTTCACAGAATTGGTGGGGGCAAATAGCGTCTTAAGGACAACGACTTAAAATCATGCCTTGAAGCCAAATTCAAATGCAGTATTATTTATAGTAATTTTGCAATATCACAATTGGATCAAGACTTGACTTGAAGATCGTAGAGATCAACATTCAACAATAAGTTCAAGAAAATTTCCTCAACAAAAAATCCTAACTAAGTAATTTGGATTTACGTTGGCTATCCAAGAGATTCTTCAAAAAGCTTTAACCACGGGAGGGTGGGTTCTCAACACGACAAAATGTGCAAATATAAAATACACAATACAAATGCAAACACTAGCAATCTTTGAGAGTTCGCAAATGAAAATGAACACAAATTGGAAAAATAATATGGTGCTCAGTGCTAACGATTTGTCATCGTCATTGCCTGAGGAGAGCAATAGTCATCATCGTCGATGTCGTTTTTGTTGACCGGTGAGAGAGAAATAGAGATAGAAAACATAAATTAGTAAACTACTAAGGAGGGTAGAATTGGTATTTTAAAATTATATGTAAGTATCAACTTGGAATAAAATTATCAAAAGGTATCTATATAATCTTATTTTTTATTTTTTTTTCTATAAAAAATATACATAATTTGTCCTATTATTAGGTTTAGTGTTGTTGATTAGACGGGAACGAGACAAGATCCTTGTTTTTACATATTTTAACTATTTTATTGTTAAACAGTTAAAATAAAATTTGTTTTTAAATAAAAATAATTAAATTTATAAATAAATATATAAAAAAAAATTGTATAAAATTACAAAAAATTGGGTTTCAAAAGATGGATGGGATGATTAGTGTGATTTTCAACCCCATCTCATAAATATATTATTTTTATCAGATTATCTTTGTTAGTGAAAAATTAGATATCGGTCGTAGCTACATATCTTAATGGAAAAAAAAAATTGACAATACTAATTAGATTTTAGGTACTTAGACATACTATGCGAATTTTTATTGATGTCAAATGTTCTAATGTATATGAAGAAAAAAAATATTTTGAACTTAATCCGTCATTTTATTATTTTTATTTTTTATTACAATTTTTTATTTTTATTATTTTACTTATAACTTGTTCTTTATTATTATTTGTCAATTTTCATGTTAATTTAATAATTTATATTTTCAACCTATTATAATTTATTGGTTTTTATCATAAAAAGTTTACTTATTTCATTCTTTATTATATTGAAAAAGAATGAATGGAGTCTCGTAGCTTTTATATATAAAGCATTTTAATTTTGTAACTTATAAGTAGGGCTTATAAAGTTCCATAACTTTAGATTAATTATAGCTTAAGTCTTAAGTTGATCATTAAAAAAAAATGAGAACTTAATATCAAAATTTTTTAGGGAAAAAAAAAATTCACTTAAAATTTTGTTTATTAAAAATTTAATATGGAAAAAAACGACATTAAAAATATATGTCAATTTGAGATCTTTAATTTTTTTAAAATAAAAATGAAGTTTAAAGTGACATTCAAAACTTGTCCTTAAATATATTGATCTTAGGCTAAATTATCAATGTCAACTTAAATTTAAATGAAACAGATTAAAGTTAAAAGACCTATGTACTCTACTTAAAATATATAAAACTAAATTTAAAAAAAAAACTACAAGACCTTTAGATTGCGTTTGGTTCACTGAATGTAATCGTAATCGTAATCGTAATGGAATATAATATAAAGGAATCAGTATTACGATTACAGTGTTTGGTTTAGTCACTGTAATAAAAAAAGGAATCAGTATTACAGTGTTTGGTTTGACAACTGTAATGTAATGGAATAGAAAAAAAAAATTATATAATTATTTTAAAAATACAATTTTAAAAAATAAAATTTCAAAAATAATACAATTTCATAACAACAATTAATAAAAAAATACAATTTTATTAATTGTAAAAAAATACAATTTAAAAAAAATTACATTTAATGTGCTATTACATTCAGAAAAAATACAATTTTATAACAATAATTAATAAAAAATACAATTTAAAAAAAATTACATTTAAAAAAAAATTACATTCAGAAAAAATACAATTTTATATCAATAATTAATAAAAAATAATACAATTTTAAAAAAAGAAATACAATTTCATATAAAAAATATAATAAAAAAAAAAAACAAACAAAATCGCACGGAGGCGTCGCGAGGGCTGGGGTGGGCGTCGCGAGGGCTGGGGTGGGCTGGGGTGGGGGTCGCGAGGGCTGGGGTGGGCGTCGCGAGGGCTGGGGTGGGCGTCGCGATTCGCAAGGGCTGGGCTGTGCGATTCGCGAGGGCTAGGCTGGGCTGGGTGATTCTGTGGTGGACGACGACGGCTGGACGACGCGAGGTGGACGACGACGGCTGGACGACGCCACGCTGGCAGGAACTGGACGGGCGGACGGCGCTGGCTGGAGCTGGCTGTTACGCGGAGGGAAGGACGCGATACAATTCACTTGGCACTGTTCATGTTACGCGTTTCTGGGGAATAAAATTACTGTTCAGTAATGTAATTGTAATTCCATCACTTTGAGTGTGTAATGCCCATTACTTAAAGATATGTAATGGATTGCATTACATTACATCTCTTTAAGAAAAGCAAACAATATAATCACTGCATTCCATTACATTACGGGTGTTATTACACCCAACCAAACGGACCCTTAATGTTTAATGTTCTTCTTCATACAAAGTAATACTTTGTCTTTGATTTAGTTCAATAAATAGTTAGCTAAAATATAAAAATATAAATTAGTAAATCGAAAAGAAAAAAAAAATAGTAAATGTCAATATAAATGAAAATTTTAATATTGAATTATACATACACCTAAAATAAATAAGAATTAAAACTTAACAATAACCATATAGGCAGGGGAAAAAACATGTTTTTCTTCTATTTGTTTTTTCTTTTCTCTTTTTGGGTTACTTAATATGTGTTCATTCCATCGCCAACTCAAGAGGGGAATATCTCCAGACTCTAGCCATCACTTCCTTCTGTCAATGCAATTTCCATTGAGGATTCATCTATAGTACAGTGTCGTACAACTATTGCTGTAGAACAAGAATCAAACAAACAAGTATTAACCAAGCAAGAGAACAAGTAACCTTATATCATCTTTCTTTTGCCATAGTCGACCAAGGGGATAGGGGTATGCTGATGAATCTCCAGCCAAATTCAGCAGCTCTGTTTGCAGTAAATAATCTGTAGAACTATAATCTAGATAATCAGATATTGTGATGTAGTAAGACAACTATAATCTAGATAATCAGATATTGTGATGTAGTAAGACAACCTCCCAAGAAAGAAAGATGGAAAAAAAACAATAATGTTTTGATTTTATTTTCATCCCAGGTATGTATTACTATATTTTTTAATTATTCACAACTATCATAAAAAGTCGTATTTTGCGAATGAGGCTCAACTTAAACAAAGGTAGACCTTGAGTATCATGCATTATGCTATTGCAATATTTTCTCATGGAACCTCTAAAAAGGCAGGGGTAAAACTTAAAAGTTGATAAAAAGTGTACCTGTCGGGAGCAAACTTCACAAAAAAAGTTGTACTACTTCAGAGGCTTCATACCCTGCAAACATTCCCCAAAATATTTATGCCTCTTATTGGGAGTATAATAATTAATAACCATCACGATCATCCAACTTTTTTTGCAGCACAGAAGACTTGCGTACAGTAGCAGCAGCCCAGCCTTCTTGCACTTGAAGACTTTTAATTATCCTCTAAATAATTATGAAACTAGTGCCTTTTTACATGCAATTTCTCCATTCTCATTATTTTCCTTTAAATATGTAAATCTCACTGTAATGAAACCCCATGAAAGGAAAAACTATACCTAGAGAGAGCAGAGAATAGTCTGCAGCTTGCAGATGCAAATTCTAAGATAAATGACCAAATAAACTTCATAAAGTGTAAGGTCCTACCTTAGATGTTCTTAACTCGTTGACAGCCATTCGAAGGGAATCATCTGATAGTATCAGCCGTGACAGTGCCCCAGTGCTTAACCTGCAATATTTAATAGGATAAAGAATCATCCATCATAAATGGATAAACTCATGTTTAACATTACATGATGGCTTGAATTCCATCGTTAATCCAATATAATTCTGTTAGGTGATGCTTAATTATTTTCCAAATGCTTCATCTTTATCTACATTGTCAATTCATATTTAACATGGTTTTCCCTGATATTTACTTCACCACCAAGATGATCACCATTTTCTCCATAAAACTCATGTTGCAACAATAATACTAACAAATAAATGTCAATTAGGTTGCTGATTAACATGAATTTTACCCTTGAATATGCGAGACTATGGAGAAAGCCAAACATATGAATTAGAGAATAGCATACCCTAGAAATTTTGCAGCCTCTGATACAGAGCCATTCACTGCAAAGATTAGATCCAATAGAGCTTGCATT
The DNA here is from genome assembly GCA_029378325.1 of Elaeagnus macrophylla. Taxonomy (NCBI): domain Eukaryota; kingdom Viridiplantae; phylum Streptophyta; class Magnoliopsida; order Rosales; family Elaeagnaceae; genus Elaeagnus; species Elaeagnus macrophylla. Next base: position 107,373,856 of record CM055640.1, on the reverse strand, counting down.
CCCTGTGGGAAGAGAGATGAGTTAAGATAAAGTGCTACTATCCTATCCCCCCATATCTAATTAAAATGCAATTGAGTTTTATTTAATGCAGGAAATACAAACCATAACAAATTTAGGATTATTAGGTCCAATCTGGGGACCAACATCTGATCCTCTGATGGTTGACTTAGCAGGAAGAATCCGAAGAAGCTCTTGAGATGGTGAATATGCATCAAGGTCCACATTATTCCTAACTAGCTCAAGAGAATATCACAAGGTGTCAACCATGACGTATTATAACCCAAATCCTAAGTTAGAAACACTTGTACATACTCTATAAGTAAAACCAAAAAATGTTGAGTTCATTCATTAATCAATTAAACAGAACAATTGGTATATGATTAAACAATAATCATAATCACAAATTAACATACCCTTAAGAGCTATAAGAGTACGAAGGCGCTTTAAAGCTGAATCACGATTCATGTGCTGTGACCGATCCTCAACTGCCTGAAGATTGAGATTCATCTCCAAAATTTAAAGTACTTAGCAAATAATAGTTAAAACATTAAACCCTAAACGGCTAAACCCAAAACAAACGAAAGAAAAAGAAATGAGAGAGGCCAACCTGGGCAATGAGACCAGTAGGGAGGTGCTTGAGTCGGACGGCAGACTCTCGCTTGTTGCGATGTTGACCACCAGGGCCAGAAGCTTTGAAAGTGTCCAATTGGCATTGAATCATTAGCTCGGTGTCAGGCAATTCGAGGTACGCCTTTCCTTTACATTCGTCGCCGATGGATGAATACTTTGCGCTACAGAAATAAAAGGATCCTCGTTGTCGTAACTGCAAGCAAGAGGTTGTGATTCTGGAGCCGACCATTCTAATCGATAAAGCTGGAGATGGTGATAGGAATGCCGTTGTCCATACCAGTCCCGCCATTTTCCTGATTATCGATCGGTTTTGTTTCACCTCGTCATCCTATAAACAAGGCTATGAATTTCAATCTGGGCCTGGGCTTCGAAATTGAGCTTTGTTGGGTCAATGTTCACTTTTATTCCCCCGGAGAATATTGCCTTAGAATAACATATTTTTCCAGCTTAAATGCATTTTTTACTATTAAAAAAATGCATTTTTTTACTAATAATTTTTCATTGTCGTTGTCGTTTCAAATTTCATTTTTACATTTTTGCCTTTCGCTACTCACGCGTTGGAGAACAGAACTTGTTTGTTTTGTTGAGCAACGACGATAACACTAATGGTCCCTAGGTGGAAGAGAAGGTAGTTCCTTCTGTGGATGCTATGGTTCCTCTTGTCTCTCTTGTCGATCTCTTCTCTTCGTTCTATTAGAGGATTCACTATTTTTTGTTGAGATTCATTTTAAAATAGAAAAGTAAATAAAATGTTAATATGGTAGAGACATTCCCAATATGGTAGAAATCATTGTACTTAATTATTATCCTTTTCTGTCGTCTTATTTCTATTATAAATTTATGTAATCTGTGCAAAGCAATACAATTCAGTGAAATATTCAAACTAAATATTACATTCTTCTTTTCTACATGGTATCAGAGCCGATTAGGGTTCTGTAAATAAAAAAATCATAAAAATCACCAAACAACCGCCGCCTATTCACCACATCCACCATCTAATCAAAAAACCAAACACCACAAATCAAAACTCTCATCACTGTCGAAACCCACCACCACCCAAACAGATCTCCCACCACTTTTGAAACCCACTCTCATCTCCATCTCAGAAACCCATTGTCAAAAAACCACCACCATTCTTAGAAACCTATTGTCAAAAACCTCCCAACCCAGAAACTGGATCACAACACTTCCGATCAAAACAATTGCCACCCCTCGTATACAAAACAATCGCCACCCCTCACCATGAAATCCATACCCAACCATCGTGAAATCCATACCCATCGCGAAAACCCACAGCCCAACGCGCCACCCATCGCAAAAACCCACAGCTTGTGCTGCCGCCACAGACGCCGCCAACTAGCTCAGCTTCCAACGTCTCTGTGCCTCGCGCCGCCCACCAACGTACGAAATTCCTTTTCTAATTGTCTCTAAATTGAAGTAGAGACTTATTTAGATTGAAAAAAAAGGGAAAGCAAAAAAAAAAAAAAAGAGGTGAGAGATCAAATGACTGACGAAATTGAATACCCGAGCATTAAATCTGTTCCGATTGTTCAAACCAAGGCAAGCAAATAATATTATTGACAAAGCTTCGGCATTGGTAATCTATGTAGACAATATTGGTAAGTTTTAAATATTTCTACATCTGCTTTGAATAATACATGGAAAATTGATTCTGGTGCAACAGATCACATGGCAAATGATGCTAGACATGTTTCTTCACTTCAACCTTCTACAAAACAATTTGTCTCTATTGCAAATGGTACTTCAACTCCAATCATTGGGAAAGGATCTTTAACTTTAACAGTTGTTCCGTCTTTAGATTATAACATGTTGTCTGTTTCTCAAATAACCACAGCATTATCTTGTGTTGTAATTTTCTGGCCTGATTATTGTGTGTTTAAGGACATCAAAACTAGAAAAATGATTGGTTGTGGTACTCAACGGGGGAAGCTATATTACTTAGATTTAGACCCAAAAAGTATTGAAAGCCCATAACAAGCACTGACAGTGGTTGGTTCTGAAGAAAGAAAAAGGAAAGAAATATGGTTATGGCATCGCCGTTTTGGGCATGCTTCCTTTGGGTATCTAAAAAGGTTATTTCCCAATTTATTTTTAGCAGCTGATGTTTCAAGTTTTCACTGCGATGTTTGTGAACTCTCACAAAGTCATCGTGCTTCATTTCCTTTACGATTGAACAAAAGTCACTTCCATTCATGACTATTCACTCTGATGTTTGGGTTCATCTAACGTTACAACTTTGAGTGGGTCACGGTAGTTTGTAACATTTATTGATGATTGTACAAGGATGACATGGCTATGCTTGATGAAATCTAAGAGTGAAGTGAACTCGTTATTTCAAAGGTTCCATAAAATGATTGAAACTCAATATCGTACAAAGATTCAAGTCCTTCGAAGTGACAATGGTGGAGAATACCAGAGTACTAAGCTTCAACAATTTTTGGAGACACAAGGAATGATTCATCACACAACTTGCTCCTACACACCGCAACAAAATGGGGTGGCAGAGCGCAAGAATCGACACTTGTTGGTCATGGTCTGAGCTTTGTTAATTGAAGCCCATATGCCATTATCTTATTGGAGAGAAGCACTCACTTCTGCAGTTTATTTAATTAATAGGGTTCCCTCTAGCACCATCAATTTCAAAACACCATTCCAAACCCTAACAGTCTTTGGTTGTGTGGTATTCCCAACTGTCTCAAATTTACCCCCTCGTGTCGTTGGTTGTGTGGTATTTGTACACCTACACAAACATCAAAGTACCAAACTAACTCCTCAAGCATTGCAATGTGTTTTTGTTAGTTATGCTAGTCATCAAAAAGGATATCGATGTTACCATCCCCAATCTCGAAAGTTATTTGTCACAATGGATGTTATATTTCATGAAAATACAATGTACTTTTCTGAAGCTGAATTTTAGGGAAATTACCAGAAGGAAATTCAAACTCTCGATTATGATGGAAGTGAAAATCAAAATGTGGGCAACTTCACAGATTGAACCAAACCAAGCAATATATGAATTAGATTCAAGTGGTATGACATTAGATCAGAATGTCAATAGGAACCAAATAACTGAAGAAATAAGTGATGAGCACCCCATTAATGAACTAAGTACTTCTCAGCTTGAAATCGAGCCATTGGATAGTATGGTTCCATCTCTTGTAGATATATCACACCAATTGTTTACTGAAGTTGTTCTTGAGCCAAACAGAAAACAGTTACCACAACGTCACACAAGAGGTATTCCTAAACCCACATATGAACCTGAACTTTCTAGTAAAGTAAAATATCCCATGAGTCACTATGTGTCTAACCATCGTTTGTCAAAATCAAACATGTCATTTGTGAATCAATTATCTGTTGTATCTATTCCTAACAGTGTGCAGGAAGCTTTAGCTGACCCAAAGTGAAAAGCTGCTATGAATGAGGAGTTGAGATCCTTACAAACAAACAAGACTTGGGAACTTGTTAATCACCAACCAACAAAGAATGTTGTTGGATATCGATAGATTTTTACAGTGAAGTACCGAGCAGATGGTATGATTGAACGTTATAAGGCAAGATTGGTAGCAAAAGGATACACTCAAACATATGAGATTGACTATACAGAGACTTTTGCACCTGTAGCAAAAATGAACACCGTTCGAGTCATGTTATCCTTAGCTGCAAATATGGATTGGCCATTATATCAGATGAAAAAGAATGATTTTCTACATGGAGATTTATCTGAAGAAGTCTACATGGATCTCCCTCCAGGGAGTATGATATCAGAAATTCATAATGGAAAAGCGTGCAGATTAAAGAAATCACTGTATGGATTAAAACAATCTCCAAGAGCATGGTTTGGCAGGTTCACAAAGTCTATAAAAGAATTTGGCTATCAGCAGAACAATTCAGACCATACTTTATTCCTAAAGAAACAACGTGGTAAGATCATTATACTTATTGTATATGTGGATGATATGATTGTAACAGGAAATGACCCTGAAGAAAGAAAAGCTCTTCAAAGTTATTTATCTAAAGAATTTAAAATGAAAGACCTTGGGTTCTTAAAGTATTTTCTTGGAATCGAGAAAGGATGAAATCTTTTTATTTCAAAGAAAATATGCCTTGGATCTACTACAAGAGACTGGTATGTCAACATGTCAACTAGTTGATACACCAGTAGAAGAAGGTCTAAAACTATGTGTTGAATCCAACCAGGTACTAGTTAACAAAGAAAGATACCAAAGACTTGTAGGGAGGTTGATGTACTTATCTCATACTAGACCAGATTTGGCTTATGCTTTAAGTATTGTCAATCAATTTATACATAATCCTGGATAACAACATATGAATGCAGTTATTCTCATTTTGAGATATCTAAAGTCTGCTCCTAGAAAAGGAGTATTATTCACCAAAAATACAAACTATCAAAGTATATAAGCATATATTGATGCTGATTGGGCTGGTGATAAGGGTGACAGGCGATCTACTTCTGGCTACTTCACCTTTGTAAGAGATAATCTTGTGACATGGAGAAGCAAGAAACAAAATGTTGTAGTCCGCTCAAGTGCAGAAGCTGAATTTAAAGGTATAGCAAATGTACTTTGTGAGACACTGTGGCTAAGACTTCTCTTACAAGATTTGGGTTTGCCTTCTGAACAACCCGTCCAAATATTTTGTGACAATAAAGCAGCATGTGATATTGCACATAATCCAGTTCAACATGACTGTACAAAGCATGTCGAGGTAGACAGATTTTTTATCAAGGAAAAGTTGGATAAAAAGATTGTGAAATTACCAAAGATTCATTCAGAAGATCAGTTAGCTGACATTCTCACCAAAGCAGTCTCAAATCGAGTGTTTTTAAAGTTTTTAGACAAGTTGGACATGTGAGACATGTATGCACCAACTTGAGGGAGAGTGTTGAGATTCATTTTGAAATATGAAAGTAAATAAAATGTTAATATAGTAGAAATCATTCTCAATATGGTAGAAATTATTGTACTTAATTATTATTATTTTCTGTTGTTTTATTTCTATTATAAATTTATGCAATTTGTGCAAAATAATACAATTCAGTGAAATATTCATACTAAATATTACATTCTTCTTTTCTATAATTTTTTCTTATTTTCTACTATTTTCACTCTATTAAATTTTAAGATTTGTGCATAAATTTCACACCAGTATCCCAATTGTTGTCTCTTAGATTTTCGTTTGGATTTAAGTTCATTAGTTCCTTACTACAAATAAAAAATCATATTATAGATTCATAAATAATAATAATAATAAATCAAAGATATTAATGGGATTCATGTGTGCTTGTTTTTTTCTGCTATTCAACTGTTCCATTTGTGCATTTCTCTGCACTAAATACTTTTCCATTTGCTTTTATTCAGAAAATGGATATTATACCAAAGGTCAAGCCAAAGTCATTGACCAGAATTGTCAAGCTGGTACCGTAAAATAGATTAACTGTTCTTCTTTTCTTTTTCTTTTTTAATGTACTATTATACATCCATATTTGCTATTATATATAATATTTTATATATATATTTATTAAATATTATATATATTTTTATTATTATATGTAATACATTACATACTTATTTTTTATGAGATTGTCGGTAAAATTGTTAGAGCACGCTAATAAAATTATTGATGCTTTATTGAAGTTGAAGCATGAAAGATAAGATGTAATTTAGTGTGTGTTTATATATATATATAAAATTGTGAGTTTTAAAGGATTAAAGATTAAATTGTTAGTTTAAAAAAATTATAATATATGTTTAAAAATAAGTTATTATCACAAATCGTCTTAATTATCAAGAATAGCAGCTAAATATGTTTAAATAACATTTTGCCATAATTTGCTCCACGATGTCATAGTAGAGAAAGATTTGTACTGTTTTATCCTTAACAGGTCTTTTTTTGCCAATATTTTTGGATCCTTCGTAAATGTTTCTCTAAGTCCTCAAGCTAACTCATTCTATCTCCTTCTTTTAGTGTCCACTAGATTTAGGCACGTATGTGATATTATTTTTTTAATAAAGTATTTTATTGTTCTTTCTTTTATATTAATAATTTTAATTTTTTTACAATAAAAATTAAATTTCATTCTTAATAATTTATTGCAGTAACTTGTTTAAAATATCAAGGGATATTAAAACGTTATGAAATGTTTTATTGAACAAATGATATTTTTATGATATTTAAAGAAGTGTATTTTAAACTTTAATATATATATATATATATATATCAAACTTATTCAATAATAAATATTAATTTATATATAATAAATAAAATGTTTATTTATTAAATTAAAACAACCATAAGTTTATAATTTTAAAAAAAGATTAAAAAAATATACATAATATTCAGTTGGTTACAAATTTAAGAAAAAAGTTCTGTCTTTCTCTATCTTGATCTTTTTATCGAAAATATTTTTTACTTTATCTTCATAGTTATCAATATGAAGAATATTTTCCTTTTCTTTTTTCACTTATTGGCTCAATATTTTTTAATTCTTTCTCTTTAAAAAAGCTTACAGTATCTTATTAAGAAAAAATAATCATCTTCTTTAAGAAAATCATAATTGTATCTTATTTAAAATTTTATAAAATTAAGATGAAGGTTAAACATTTTAATAAATCATTAATGTTAAACTAAAATCACATAATAAAATTATTGATTTGATGGTTCTTTTAATTCAATAAAACTATTATATATAGAATTATTTTGTGGGTTTTTTTAATTCACAAAATAAAATCATTATATATGAAATTTATTATTATTAGAATAATTAGAATTAATATTATCTTTCATATTTTATTAATCTATTTTAAGATTAATAAAATAAAATTTTGATTTTATCTAATACGTCTAAACTACCTCATATAAAGTAAATTTAATAAATTTATTATAAGTAAAAAAAAAAATAAAAAAATAGAAGTTTAAAAATTTAGTAAAATAATCATTTTGTACACGAAAATAAATATACCTTAAATAAATACTTTATGTTCTTTTATATTTAAAAAAAATATTAAATCTTAAAAATGTACTTGATGTTCAGAAAATATATAATTGTTAAGAACAACCATTTTTCTAATACAAATGAGTTTAAATTATGAACCTCATCTTAAAATTTTTCACAAATTAAATTAAGTTTTTAATTTTATTTACCTATATAAAATAGACAAAATTATATAATTGATATATAAATTTTAATTAAATTTATACTTAGATCATATCTCACAATAATTCACAATAATTATTAATTAATGTAACTTATTAATATTTAATTTATTTATTTTTTACTTTTTATTACGTGTGGCTTTTTAACTTTTGTAAAAAAATAATAATTTTATAACAATAGTAAACAAAATATAAACCTAAAATAAATATATATATAAAATATAAAATTAATAAGTGATGATTTTGGTGGGAATTTTTTTTAATACAAATGGAAAATAAAATTAAAAAAGAGAGATTAAATAACATCGATAAAATCAAGTAAAAATTCAATGTCATAATAAATTAGTAATTGTTAGTAAATTTATTTAATTTAATGTTATTATTTATCTCATTATAATTCATAATCATTATAACTTATTAAATTTTTTTTGTTATAAAATTATAAAACACCACATAAATCTATTAAAAAAATCTCTTTAAAACATAACAATTATCAATAATATTATAATAAGTAGACAATAATTAATAAATAATGATTTTTTATGAAATTTAATGTCATAATAAATTAGTAATGTTTCCGCTATTTAATAATATTATTAATTTCATAATAATTCACAGTAATTATTAATTCATGTTATCAATATTTAATTTTTTTTTTTTTTTACTTTTTATTACATGTGTTTAACTCTATGGTTTCTACAAAGAAAAATTAATGTTATAACTATAAAAAATGTCATATAAATCTAAAACAAAACTGAAATATATACAGAAAATTAATAAATAATGATTTTGTTAGACATTTATTAATATAAATAGGAAAAAAAGAGTAAATGTCATTGATAAAAATATGCAAAAATTTAGTATCATAATAAATTAATAATGTCTAATAAATTTATGTAATTTAATATTATTTTTTATGTCATTAATTAACAATCATTATTAATTAATGTAACTTATATTAAATGTTTAACTATTTGGCTAAAAAAAAAAAAGATGTTACAACCATGAAAAACACCCTATAAATCTAAAAACAAAATTAAAAAAATATGAAATTAATAAATAGTAGATTTGGAATATAAAATATGAAATAATTAGATATATTTTTTAGTAGTCATAATCATTAAAATTCTATTAATTTTTTTAAATATTAAATTAAAAATATAATCAATAAGCGTACGATAAATATATATATTTTTAAATTAGTGATCAACAAATTTCAAAAACTGACATATAACAATTATCTTTATTTTAACATTTAAATATAGCATATAATATAATAATAATGATGATGATGATAAGCAAATATACATCATATAATATAATTCATTAAAATTATATGAGAATTTCTTCGATAGTTATACTTTATTGAATTGTATATATTAACAATGTATCAATACTTGCAAAGAAAAAATAGAATAAGTGTTTATAACAATTGATACTTTTATTTCTATAAAAAAAATAATTGATAATTTGTAACAAATAAAAGTAACTATAATTTAGTCCTTAAATATTAAATTTTGTTCATAATTTAGTCTCAATTTTTAAAGATTTTTATAAATTAATTAAATTTGTTAATTTTATTACTCACTTTACATGTTAAAGTTGAAAATATTCAGTTACTTTTATTAAAATTATACTCTAAACCATTTTTAGGAATTAAAAATGAAATTAATCACTTTACTATTTGTGATTTGGCCTAAATATTAAAATATTTATTTATTGTATTTATTTTAATGTAATTTACATTTTATTTTTATGTAAATTTATTTATTTACTTTTATAATTTTTATGCCTTTATATTATTAGAAGAAAATAAAAGGAAGTATTTCGAAGTGAAAAAGATAATGGTTCACTATCATTGCTAGGATATTAATACAAAGTAAATAAATTAAAAGAATTGTATAAAGTACCAAAAAAAAGAGCAAATTTAACTAGTGCAGGTATATAAAATTAGAGTTAGAATTTTTACAAACACAAAATGGAGTTTGTGCCTCTAGACTCTTAATTTTTTTTTTCTTTTTCAATGTGATATATTTATATTTCCCTGCATATTGAATACTTGAAGCAAAAGATAGAAAAATGATAAGAAAAAAATGATAGTATGAGAGGGAAAAAAGACTTTAAGAAAAGAATATAAAACATTTCGAAGTAAAGAAGATGTACATATATGATTCACTGTCATTACTAGCATATTAATACAAAATAAAGATAGAAAAATGATAAGAAAGAAATGATAGAATGAGAGGTAGTTTAATCGTCATTGTCATTTTAGAATTCTAGGAGTTATAAAGATAATTATTAGATAATAAAACCTTAATACTAACTTTATTAATAATAATAGATTTTTAAAATGAAATTAGTTATAACTTATAATTATAATTTAAAGAATTATAATCATTAATTTATATATATAAATTAATTATAATTATTATTTTAATAAACATAATAATACAACTTATAAAATTTGAATAAGTCAATAAAAAATATTATTTGAATAATTAAAATCAATATTATTTTTTATATTTTATTATAACTCAGGTTATGATTGGGTATAAAGAATATTAAATTAATATATAATATAATAGTGTATTAAATTAGATTATATTAAAAATATTGGACAAATATAGATGAAATTTTTTAACAATAATCATAATCATGATAATAATAATAATAATCTAATATACCTTTAGAATGAAGATTAATGTTATTTATAATTTTATCACCTTGATTATAAGAATTTCATCATTGGCTGCACATAAACAATAAAAAAAATAATTAAAAAAATTTAAATTATATGAAAAATGTTGAACGAAAATAGATAAAGTTTCAATAATGTTAGTGATGAATAGTAATAACAATAATAATGATGACGATGATTAATGTAAAAATAAGAATTGAATGATTTGAATTTCTATGATATAAGAGTAAGAATGAGTTTGAATTTGTATGATTTGAATTTAATAATAACAACAACAACAACAATAATAATAGTGAGTGTAGGAATAAAAAAAATAATTATATTGCTTGAATGATTTGAATTTGTATCAAACTTTGTTGTTGAACATGGGATTTAATCAGGTGGTATAAATTTGAAACAAATGTTTATAATAAATATTCATGCATTAATATAATGTACTTATTAAAAAATTGTCCTTGTTAATGTCCTTATTAATGTTTAAAAAAATGTCCTCATTATTTTAATTTAATAAATTATCGATTTTTAATTTTAATAGATGATTATTTATTCTTTTGAATTTTGTAATTTCTAACAATTTAATATTAATAAACATTAACAACATTAAAGCATTACAAACTTAATTGTAATTAAATTATTTGAAATAAATATTTATAATAAATATTTCTAAAACAAATATTAATGTGTTTGTTTGTGGAGTATTTTAGTCATTGCTTGTGCTAGTTATATAGGATATTAAGGGTATTATTGTCCAAGTATTAATATGAGGGGCATTTTGATATTTTTACTTTTTAAAGCCAATCTTCCTCATTTATAGTAGATATAGATTTCTAATATATGCGAAGAATTGATGCCAATCACCCTCACCATTCTCTCTTTGCGTATATGATTAGATTATATTTTATCTCTAGTTTCTCTCCTATGTTTTATCTTTAGTATGTTACATATAGCATATTAATTAGCATCTCTCTCTTATCTATTTATTTATATCCTCTCTTTCCTTATTTTTTACCTTGTTTGATTTTGTTATCGATATTATAATGTCTCTCTAAGTTGAAGTTCATCCATCCCTTTCTTTCTTTATTCTCCACCTCTCGTAAAATTTTCCTAAGAACATTGGTAATTGATGATGTTGAAGAGTAAAGTTGACAAGATTTTCCTTTCTTTCTTTATTTTCTCTCTCTAATTTTTAAATGTATTGTCGTACATATATTTAAATGTTTTTATATTTGTATGTAATATATTATATATATTTTTATATTTATATGTAATATATTATATTTATTTTATGTTGTATGTAACATGTTACATTCATCTCTATATTTGTAAGTAATATCTGAGTTTCGACAACCGTATATAAGGACTTGCATTTTTTTAGAGGCTGTTAGCGGGTGGTGGTTATTACTTATTAGGGTCATTAATTTTTCCTTACAAGACAAATTTTTGCTAGAATTATTGGGTTGGATGCAAGGATGGAGACAACAAAATGGATAATGGAGAACGAAGAACATGGATCTATATTTTTAATAAGATTTAGGACAAAGACGGGGATTGTGTTTCTCATCCCATTCCCCTACTTCATTTTAATTATAATTAAAAAAATTATATTTTTTTAAATTTTTTTTATAAATTTAATTACATAAAATTCAAACTAATCTTAAATAATGCATTATATATTATATATTTTATCTTTAAATTATATTTTTATTCTTTTAAAACATTAATAATTTTTTTGTATAAGTTATTTAAACTATTTACTTAAATTCAAAATAATGGATTATATGTTATAGTAGACCATTTTCTATATTTATAATCTATGGTGACCTCTTGCTTGTAATTTTTATAGTTTTGTCCTTAATACATATTTCTTCCATTTTTCTTCAGACCCTTGGCTCTGATACCATTTTTTTGGTTGATTTTTATTTTTAAGCTTCAGTTAGCTTATATTCCGATATGATCTTTAAATAAATAAAACCCAAAAATTAAATTATCAAATTTTTTTTCATTTACTTTAACAAATTTCTGTGTAAAATATTTTCTTAAAATTTTTCCTACGGTATGATCTATTAGATATAATATACTAGAAATATAATATGTGTAATAATATAAAAGAGTGTCAAATTTTTTAAAAAAATTTAAACAAGTTTCATAGCATTCATTGTCAAAATATTGTTCTAAAAGCTCCATATATTTTCTTTCAAATTCTTCTATTTTAGTCATGATTTTTTTATTTTTATTTATGAATAAGCTAAATAAATATTTAAATATTCAAGATTCTTAATTAACTTAAGATTACAATTATCATACCAGAATTTAATGGATCCACCACGATCTTTCCTTCTTCCGTTCGTCTTCTTTTATAACACCTAGTATAATTTAGCTTGCTTCAATCCTTAATACCCATCTGGTAATGGAGAAGCCCTTGCATCCGTACATATTATGGTGTTTAAAATTGGACTTATAAAGAGATAAAAAAAATAGTGACTTCACTGCATTTTATTTATAATATGATAATTATTACAACCTTAAGCCAACTAAGAACTTTGAAGAGATTTTTAGCTGTTCATTTTTTAAAAATACATAATTTTTAGATTATACATAGATTGAGAATAACTTAAGCTTCCTAGTTCTAAGCTCTCTCTCCGTGTATGCTTCGTGTGTGTAGATGTGTGTGTTGGAAGGAAATAAGAGTTCCTTTTATAACATAAAAAATCTCTTTTACAAAATAACTTAATTGCTTTTACTATTCCTTAGCATGTGCTGCCAATTAAAGGTGTGGGTTCTACATTTTTGCTTTTTTTTTTGTTGTTTTCCTGCCGACGATCTTCTTTTATCTTTCTTCGTCTTTTTTTGCCTACAGTTTTGATATGTAGATGATGAGGTTTTTCCATCTTCTCAATCTCTGATGTAAAAAATGCATTTGTGATCCTTGGTAACCTTTCTGGCATAGAAGCAAAAAAATATTTCTTGTTTTTTGACGAATTTCTAAATTGTTACTGTTGAAGTTTGCTTCAAATTTACTAATTTTTTTACCATCTTCTTCGGTGAGAGCTATATTCCTATGGAAAAGAATAATGACTTTACTAGTTAAATAATCTATTTTAGTTTCAGTAGAATTGTTAATTTTCTTGATTTCATAGTAAATTTGTCTTAGTATTTGTTATCTTGATATACATAGTTCTTCTGTATTAAATTCTTTTTCTGGTAATGCCCACTTCTCTGTTGGTGTTGGCAATGCCTGATTTGAACAAACTAATAAGAACTGATACAACCTTCATCATTCTAATATATTATTAAACTAAAAAATTTAAGATAAACAGACTTATCTCCTACTCTAATCTTTTTTCTAAAGTTTTTATGGCTTTCTTGAAATTTTTAGAAAAATAATTTAATTCATTTAAATTAATCCCTAGATAAAGATTTTCAATTAAACCTGCATGATATGCTCTATATACAAAAATTGGATCTGCTCCTTCAAGAATATTGAATTTATTTCTAGTTGAATAATCATTTTCTATAGTATAGAACTTCATATCATTTATATGTTCTTGAGTGAATTTTCTAGCCAAGTTGTACAAGCTTAACCATTTTGTTTTGCTGAGATTTTTGTACTGATTTTTTCTTCTTCAACTTCTAATATATTTCTGGAGAATGTTTCTCTGAATAAGATTGGTGGTCTTATTACATTTCTTAAAGTTCTTAACCTGCTGGTTATTGTTGTAAAATAATTTTTTATAACTTCCTTTAGATTTATTAATTTTGGTGTTTTGTAATTGGAATAACTTATTTTAGCTTCTATTCTGTTGGTGAAGGTTCCGTGAGTTACTTCACTAAATTCAAGAATAAATTTACTTGCATATGCCCAATTGTTGTAAATTCTAGGTTTTGAACCATTGTATACGACATAAATTTTCTTCTATTCTTCTTTTTCTGCTTCATCAGTATAGAGTTTTCTTTTTTCCTTTATTAGAGTTTTTATCTTATTTTGAAATACTGGGTTCTTTCATTTTAATCTGGGTTCTTTTCTCATAAATTCTTTAATAAATTTTAGATTTTGAGAGTTATTTTAAACAATTAAGTTCTTCCTTTATATCGCTTGTCTCCATAAGAGATTTCTCAAGATATAAAAATTCAAGTTGTTCTTGAAGGATTTTTATTTCCTTCTCTTTTATCTTGATCTTTATATCAATCTGCTCCATTCCTGCAATAATAAAAATAATTAATGGTGTTAATTCTCTAATTGAAGCATATGTTAAACTACTTTTAGTTCCAAGTAAATGTTCTACGTCAAACTTATAATAATTAAATCATTTTGCTATCTGATGAGTCTTTCTTACTTATAGTCTCCTGTAATATTAGTTCTCACAAAATTTCAAAATTATCATTGTTAGTTTTAACAATAAATCTTGAGCTTATGACATATGTTGTAAAAATTTTAATAGCTTTCTTTACAGCTAAAATTCTTTTTTATTACTATGATAATTTAATTAAATACCTTGAAAAGATCTTGAAGTAAATCTACCAATACATTCATCTTTGTCAACTCTTATCATTACTACTCTCCTGAATATTCATGTGAAGCATCTGCTTCTATTATCATTTTATCGTCTGGTCGTCGATGATATAAAGTTGGTAAATCTTTTACCTATGCTTTTACCTTTCCCATATATTTAGTATCTTGATCAGTCCATTATCAGACATAATCTTTTTTAAGTTTTGTTTGTAATGATATTCTCATTTTTGCTAATTTCTTTATATAAGTTTTTGCATATGTTAAACATCCTAAAAATCTTTGTAATTAATTAATTTTTATCTTTATTTATACTAAAAAACTTTGTATATTGTTTAAAATATGGGATTGTAAGTAACGTTTTTCATCTTCAATTTATAATCTTAAATATTTTTTTTGTTGAGCTATTACTGTTTTCTTTTCATATAGTACTATCCTTAATTTTCTACATTCTTATAAAATATTAACAATGTTTAAATAATACTTTTGTAAATAGTTACTGAATATCAATATATCATTTATATAAATACAACAAAAATTATGAAATTGCTTAAATATATTATCTATATACTTTTGAAAAATTTCAAGTGCTTGTTTTAAACTAAATGGAACAATTATCTATTGAAATTGTCCTTGTGGACGAATGAAAACTATTTATTTATGAAATTTTTCATCAAGTCTTATTTGTCAAAATTTACTTTTATAGTCAAAACTTGAAAAATACTTTTTTCCTTTAATGAGTGATTATAGTTTTTCTTTCTTTGGAATAAAATAACCATCATCAATAGTTTATTTGTTTAAAACTTTGAAATTTATAACCATTTTTTTCTTTTCTCTACATTTTTCAACTTATTTCTTTACTAGAAAAACTGGACTTAAATGGAGTGAATTATTAGGGGTTACTTTTAATTTTAAAAGTTCTTGAATTTTTTTTTAAAATTATTTTCTATCTTCTGGAGTATAAATCATTGATTTTATCTTTATGACTTTTAAATGGTCTTTTAATTTTATATTTATTATTACATTAGACCTGTTAATTTTAGGAATTAAAGCTTTGTCTTCTTATATTTTACTTAAATAGAGATTTTAGTCAACCTCTATGTCTGAACAAATATTTTCTAAATATAGTTTATATTTTTCTATATTTTAACCATATTTTTACTTTTTATGTTGTGACATAAAAGCTAATGATAAAATAATTAAATATTTTATTATTTTTGATATATAGATGGTTTCATCATCTAGGATTGTCAAACTTATTTTATCTAAATATTGGATAAAATGTTGATATAGGTTTAAGAAATTGTTTCCTAATAGAACATCAACTCTAATTTTTTCTTAATATATTGTAAGTATATGAAATATTTCTCCTCTTATTAATATATCTATGTCTTTTAAAACT
Organism: Elaeagnus macrophylla; assembly: GCA_029378325.1. Lineage (NCBI taxonomy): Eukaryota > Viridiplantae > Streptophyta > Magnoliopsida > Rosales > Elaeagnaceae > Elaeagnus > Elaeagnus macrophylla. The sequence continues at coordinate 107,357,422 of CM055640.1, read as the reverse complement.
TTATAAGGTTTATTACAGTATTATTTGCTATTTTTACTATTAATTCTTTTGGTGATTGTTTCCAAAGTTCTTTAGGAAACACATATTTGCTAGCTACACACATACTTGTATTAGTATCAATATATGCATGTAAATGATAATTTTTATATTTTTTAAATTTTAATCATATTTTTATATATTTATTGTTTGAGTTTGTTATGCTTAACAATTCATCCAGTAATCATAATCAGAACAATTGTATCTGAGTGTGTTATCTCTTCTTTAGTTTTTTTCTAATAAATAGATACTACATGTATCATTTATATCATATTCTTCTTTATTTGTATAAAATTTTTCTTCATAATGATTTTCTAATTCTTTATTTGTTAGGGTTAAAAGACTGATTAATTTTCCTATATCCTTATTTTCAGGGTTCATGAACTGTTCTTCTAATTATTTTATATATTCTATTATATTGGGATTATATCTTTTTCTTTATATTTGAATTTTTTTTCATCTTTTCTTTTATCATTTTTAAGTATTCATGCATTAGATCTCCTAGAGGTTTTTTCTTTTAATCTTTGATGCACAGATACTTCATAGTCAATTTTTTTATTTAATAAAAAGCTCGCAAGTGCATGAATCACTTGTAATGAGTGATAAATATACTCTTAAGATCGTCCTCAAGGAATTACGGTGGTTTTAAAACGTTATTTATTTTATTATTCAGTCGAACAAACAATCCTAAACATTCTAGCAATTTTCGGTTGCAGAAAAGATTATAAATTCATAAATTAATTCAATAACTAAAATAAAGTGCAAATAAAAAAAATCACAACCAAGGTGGGGAAGATGGATGTATATGAGAATCTTAGTTCGTTATCCATTTATGGAAAGAACAAATTAAGCAATTTAATTAAAAGTCAGATATAATAATTTTTATGCTAAACCTAAAAAATCTCAAATAAATGACAATTTTCACTACAATCAATTAATTAACTTCTTTGATCTGGACCATTAATTAATTAATTGAAATTTGCGCAAAGAAATATTATAACCACATAATCTAACACAAATCAATGCAATCAAATTAGGCACTTGTTTATAATGCACATTCAAGTAAAGATAACGTTTCTAATGCCTAAATTTTAACATATTCTCTCTAACTACAAATCAAGATTTGGCTCATCATTAATTTATAATTAGAAATATTAAAATCATGAACAATAAATAAATTCAAAACTTAAATATAATTAAATTATAAAATTGTTCTTCCAATCATTGGAAGCAATACTAATATCCTAAATACATAAATTAGCCAACCATAACTAAATTGATGTCAATCAATTTAGTTATGAGAGGCAAACACAAAATCAAAGAGAAGAAAAAGATATTACAATAAAAATACCCCAATGAATCCTCTAACTCCAAAACCTTGAAGTTGGTTGATCCCCTTTCTCATTTCATTGGAGTAGGTTCAACAATGGAAGGTCTTATCTTGATTTTGGGTGGAAACCCTTGCTGCCACAGCAGCTAAGGGTGAAGGAATTTTGGTTGTGAAAACTTTTGTTTGGGAGAGGTATAATATGGTATTTATAGGAGGATTGAAGAGACACACGCATGTTAGGATTTTTGGGCATTTTTGGTACGCGGGCTGCGGCACACAAAATTACCTGCCACAGTGAGTGTTGAATTTTAGAGGCGGGTCGCGGCACACATTTTATCCTACCGGGGCGTGGAGTGAAAATTTGGGCTGAAAATAAAACCTGAAAGTTGTTGCGACGGCACACATTTTTATTTGCCGTGGTGCGCCTTGTTGTGTTCACCTTTTATGTAACCCTTACATAATTGTTGACTTCCAATGTAAGGCTTACATCATTTGACTCTTGTTACTCCATTTTCACTCTTTTTGATTTATTTTAATCTAATATTCTTCTAAGAGTCTAACAACCTACAAAATACATAAATACCTTCCAAAACACGAACATGATAAAATAAAATATAAAATAATGCTTAAAAATATAACAAAAATAAGTCAAAATAGTGTTCATCAATCTTCTTAATAGATCAAATTTTAATCTATTAGTTCTTGGTATATTATTAATATCTTTTTTCAATTCCATTGTTTCTTCATGTATATCTAATTATTTTTTGGTCCAATTGTGTTCTCTTATTTCTTCAATGATTTCTTTTTGTATATCATTTTTATTATGTAAATATTTGGTATTCAATTCACATGTTGCATTTACTTCTATAGCTAAAAGAATTAAGACTTTCATTATGATTTTTATACTTCCATTTCCTTCTAATTCTATTTCTTATAATTTTGATTTTAACATTATATAATCTCCTATTACTTCATGTATTAGTAAATTTTTAATTTCTTTAATCTCTTGTTTTAATTCTTTTATTTCTTTTTATTCTTTCCATTCAGGTATACTAATTTTTGCTTGTTCTTTAGTAAACTTAATTCTAGAAACACTACTTCTTTTTCTTTGTATAAGAGATTTTTCTTTAATATCTAATTTTCATTCTTCTGGTATTTCAAAGTTTATCATTACTTCTGATTTTATTACTTCTCCTATTTTTTGAATTTTTTTTCCTATTTTTATAAATTCATTATGTTCGTATATTTAACTGTTATAACTATTAGTTAATAAATAATTTACTATGTAATGTATAGAAAATGGGTTGTTTTCTTCTTTCATTAAGTTTTCTCTTTCAAATTCATAGGCTAAACTTAATACTTGATTTAAGTTTTTGTCATTAATAAGCAAATCTAGGGTATGTTGTGAATTTTTATTTCTAATATCCTAAATTTTCATGATTTATTTATATCAAAGCATCTTTTATGTTTATTATTTTATTATCTAATAATGTCAATTTTATGGATTTATCAATTCATTCTCTAAAATATGATTTAATTAAAATTTGTATTCCTTCAAGATAAATATATCCAATTTTTTCTTTATCTTTTTGTGAAAATTTTGATAATTAATTTATCATTATTTTTTATTAATTAATAGTATGTTAAATTATCTCTTTGCATCTATTACGATTTTTTCTAAGGAACATTTAGAAAAAGATGATTATTTAAATCTATCGTCTTCTTTAAGATTTAATTTTAATTTTTGAATTTTTTTTACTAGACATTATTTCTTGAGAAAAACATCTTAAAATATCTTGTGCCTCTATTTTTATTATTTCTTATTTTTTTTGTTTGATTTTCTATTCGTTTTTTCATTTTTAAAAGGTTTTACTGAATTTTATGTAAAATGGTGTTTTTATCAATAAGTGTTAAACATCAAGTGGGAGGGATCTATATCAAATTATATAGAGATTATCTCAACCTATTTTCCAAAAATCTAAAATTATATAATTATTTTATAATTTATTTTTAATACTCGAATTAGTTTGTAATAAAAATATATCAATGTTATTTAGTATAAAAAATTATGTATTTATCATTACATATTTTTATTTTTTTCTTATCATATAATATTATTTATTTGTTCGAAATTTTATTTTATTTTCATAGTAAAATATTTGTTATTGAATAGTTTTTTTTTATAGTTTTTATTTTATAATAAAAATAAAAAATTACTAAAAAATTAAAAAATAGCAATTTTAATATTATTTGATTCCCTGTTTTCTCATTTAGAGGTCCTCATTTTCTATTGAGGATCCTCGATATGTCTCCGCAATGATTTTAAATAAGGACAAAGGGCGAATTCAAAATTGAGGACAAAAATAAACTTGCTTTACCCCGTTGATAACCCTATTGAATACTTTTATCTTTATATTTAAATGTAATTTTTTACATTTATCTTTAACTTTGTATGTAACTTGTTATATTTATCTCTATGTTTGTTACATCACCTCTATCTTGTATGTATAATTATTAATTTTTTAATGTAACTTAAATTTTATCATTTTTGTGATCTAGCACATGCAAAATGTCACTTCCATATCTATCTTTGTATGTAATGGATTATATATACCTATATTTTTTATTTAATGAGTTACAAGTTAAATATAACGAGAATAAAATATTTTTTGATATATTAACACACTTTATAGTGAAGGTATACATAGAAGTGTAAAACATAATCCTATGTAACTTAGGTCTCTACTAAAGTACAGGTATTAATCACAATAAGATAGGTAAATTCTAATTACAATATATCACACACTAATTACATGACTCACGCTAACACTTGACTCAATTTGGCGCATATATATCGACTATGTCTTACTTGCTTATCCTTCTTGAAAACTCATTTGGTAAGCACATTTGTAAGTTACTTTTCAATAAGAACAAAAGGAAAGCTAATAAGTTTGTCATCTTGCTTCTCTTTTATAAAATGACGATCAACCTCTACATGCTTACTGCGATCATGTTGTACTGAATTTTTGTGATATATCAATGGCCGTCCGATTGTCGCAATACAACTGCATAGTACTATTAAGTTCGAAACCCAAAGAAAATAGCAAATTTCTTATACACATTAATTCACACACACCATGAGCCATACCTCTATACTCAACCTCAGCACTAGAACGCGCAACAACTTATTGTTTCTTACTTTTTCATGTAACCAAATTGCCTCCTACAAAGGTGAAATAACTTGATGTCGACCTTCTATCTGTAATATTTTCTACCCAATCTGCATCTATAAAGCCACAAACTTCAAGACTGTTGTTATGTTTAGAAAACATTACTCCTCTTTCTAGAGTTGACTTTAAGTACCTTAAAATTCTCACAACTGCATCCATGTGACTCTCACTCAGATTATGCATGAACTCACTTTCCACACTTACTACATATGCAACATCTGGTCTTGTATGCGCCAAATAAATTAATCGCTCAACCAACCTCTGATAGCGAGCTCAATTAGTTGGTACCTAATTTGGATACTCTACTAGACAATAGTTTTGCTCAAAATGAGTGTTAATAGACTTGCAATCCAACATACTTGTCTTAGTTAGCAGGTCAAGAATGTACTTTCTCGGATATAGAAAAATTCCTTCTCTGACATCGAAAAATTCCTTCTCTATCTCTAGCTACCTCAATTCCTAAGAAGTACTTCAGTTCACTCAAATCCTTCATCTCGAATTCAAAGGCTAATTCTCTCTATAATCTATCCATCTCAGCAGTATCATTGCCAGTAATCATCATATCATCAACATAAGTAATTAGAGTTATTACCTTATCTTTTTGATGTTTGAGAAACAACATATAGTCTGAATTACTCTATTTGTAACCAACCTTCTACATGAACTGTGAAAACCTTCCAAACCAGGTACGAGGGGACTGCTTGAGACCATACAGAGACTTCCTAAATTTGCATACAAAATTACCAAGAGAAGTAGCTACATACCCAAGTTGAAGACTCATGTACACCTCCTCGACTAACTGATGAGTGTTCAAAAAGCACTAATATTTTGTGGTTTATTGCACTTAATTGTTTAGAAATAGATTTATTATTTGTTATTTATTCGATTAATTTCACAAATCTATTAATTCGGAGTCACGGGTATGTTTTAGTGCATTTCAGGTGCTTTTAGCGTCAAATAAGTCAAATAATGCAAACACACAAAGACGGAACACTTACGGCGCTCGAATCACGAGTTATGAGTAAGACAAGTCAAATATGTAAGCCTTACATAATGAGCCATCACATATGTAAGGGGATAAACATGAAGAAAAGGAAGACAACACGCGCCGCGGCGAGGAAAAAGCATGCCGCAGCGGGGAGCTCTCAGATTTTGACCATTAATTCCAAATATTGTGTTGCACCGCGGTGGGAAAAATGTATGCTGCGGCGCACCTATTCCTATTGCAATTAGGATTTGTGTAAACCTTTACATCTATAAATACCCCCTTACATACAACTCGAATACAACTTTTACACACAATAATTTTGTGACCAAACAAGAGATTCATTCAATTTTGGGAGCTTTGCCACACTTAAACGAAGCAAGAGAAACCATTCTAAGGATCCAAGGAAGCCGTCGACGATCAAAGATAAAGCTTTTGGAGAAGAACGTCATCCCATCCATTTAGCGGTATTTAGATATAGGTTTTCCTTGTTGTTATAGAATTATATTTTCTTCTTCCTTCTTTGAGTGTATGATCATATTATATTTGTCTATGAATTTTAATAGGAACATGAGTGGCTAATTTCATTATGGATGTTTAGTTTGTGGTGCCATGTTTGCTAGAATTGTGTATGGTGAATATTTTATTGATTTAATATAAACAAATTACCTTTTGATTATGAGCATGTTTAGATATTTAATTATGAATTATCATGGGCCAATTTGAGATTCGTAGTTAGACTGAAAAATCTAAGAATATAGTTTTAGGAACGTCAGCTTGGCTTTATTCCGAAACACTTAATCAAAGCTTCAAATTAGTGACTTAGTCATAGCATTAGTTTGATTGGCATTTATTTCCTTGCGCATAATTTGATTGCTATTTAATTTACCCCGATCATAGGCAGTTAACTAGTTAATCAACAAAGAGATTTACTCCGACCGTAGGCAGTCTCGTAATTAAAAGGAAAGCCGGTAAAATTGTTTGTTACAACATTTATGTTATTTCACTATTACTTTTCGATGCAAGTATGGCCAACCAAACTAAACGTCCATACATCCTCCATTGATTTTTAATCTACCTGAATTGATTGTTAATTTGCGATATTGATTTTGTTTAATTGTTCGTACCATTGTTCTCGTCACAAGACAAACACTTTTTATAGTTTTACTAGATTTAGGACTCTAGTTACTTAGAGTTTTAGTTTCACTAGAACTCTATTTAATTAGTATTTTACTTTCGTTAGAACTCTATTTAGATTAAGAAAAAAGTTATTTAGAACCATTGCAATTCCTTGAGAGACCGATCTTGGAGGTTTGCTTGTCACTTTTCTACGAGTGATTCGTACACTTGCGAGTACTAAATTTATCACATCACTAACTCTCCATGAAGAAATGCATTCTTGACATCAAACTGTCGAAGTGTCTGGTTTAAGCTAGCGGCAAGCAAAATCAGAATCCAAATAGTATTCATTTTGATAACAGGAGCAAAAGTCTCATTGTAGTCTACACCAGACATCTGAGTGAACCCTTTTGCTACAAGGCAGGCTTTATAATGATTCACAAATCCATCAGCATTATGTTTCACAGTAAATACCCAATGACAACCAACTGTCTTCTTGCCTTATGGTGAGGCATAAGTTGCCAAGTATTGTTCTTCTGTAATGCCTCCATCTCCTCCTTCATTTTCTTCCTCTACTTTGGATCTCCCAATGCATCCTGCACTTTGTTAGGTACTGATACAGTAAATATTTAATTTACAAATGATTTATATGGCTTAGACAATCTTTTAGTGGACATGTAGTTGGCTATTGGATATTTTGATTTTGCATGAATATTTGGTTCATACCTTTTGGTTGGTTGACCTCGAGTAGACCTATTTGGTAACACATACTGTCCAACACTAGACTCAATGCTATTAGTATTAGTGGGTGCACATACCTTATATGAATGTCCTTCAGTACTAGGGAGTTGTTGATCAAGGGTAGGAGTGATGCCTGAGGGAACAATTGTGTCTTTATTTTCATTTTCAATGATCAAAACTGTGCTTGGATACTTGAAGCATCTGCTTCTTTGACTACAAGATTCAATGGGATAAGAACTTCAACTAGACCCATCGAACTATCTCCTGATTGCATTACTTTCTCAGTTTCTTCCAATTCCTTCCCCTCTCAATGATACAGCTCTTCAAAATATGAATTCTCTCCCTTAATAATAGTATTAGATGAGGAAAAATAGCTTATGTCTTCAAAGAAAGTAACATCCATAGTGACATAACACTTTCTGGTAGGTGGATGGTAGCACTTATACCCTTTCTAATAACCTCCATAACCAACAAATACACATTTAATTACCCGGGCAACTAACTTAGACCTCTAATTTTTAGGAACATGTACAAAAGCAACATAACCAAATACACGGGTAGGAAGATTATGAAATGATGGAAATGATACATGAGATACGATAACCTTGAATAGGATTTGTCTGTGAAAGACACTAGATGTGAGACGATTGATGAGATGGGCAGAAGCTTGTATAGCATCGCCCCAAGGATATTTTGGCATATGAGCACTAAATAGGAGCGCACTAGCCATATTAAGTAAGCAAAGTTTTTTTCTTTCATACACCTCATTTTGTTATGGTGTTTGTGGGCAAGTAGTTTGGTGAACAATCCTATGTGTTTGGAAAAAATCTTGAAAAATGTGATTAACATATTCTCCCCCATTGTTAGAACGTTGGACCCTAATAGTACTATTGTATTATGTTTGAACAAGAGTACGAAAAGTTTGAAAAGCTAGAAAAACTTCATCTTTGGTTTTAAGAAGAACAACCCATGACAATCTTGTATAGTCAGCAATAAACAACACAAAATACCTCCTACCCGATATAGTAGGCTCTCTAGATGGTCCCCAAACATCAGAATGAATTAATTCAAAAGGAATGATACTTTTATTAGAAATACTAGGAGAATAAGTAGTACAATGACTCTTGGCCAAGATATATGTCTCACAACGTAAAGCAGGCTCACTCACACCAATAAACAGAGTAGGCATAGAATTTTTCATAAGACTAAAAGACAGATGCCCTAAGTGGCAATGCCATAACCAAATTTTACTTAGCTGGTTAGAACTTGAAGTTAAAGCTGTGTGGGGTTGTGCTCCTAGTCTCTCCCCTATGTAGGTCTGATCTAGACTAAACAATCTCCCTATTTTCCTGGTAAGAAGATCTTGAAAAATCACATATATAGAATAAAACGTTAGATAATATTTAGACTCAGTGTTCAACTGTGGGACATTTATTAAGTGATGGGATAGATCCGATACATATAAAACATTATGGAGCTGTAAGGTTGGGGTAATACGAACTAACCCCATCCCTAACACAGGAAAAGCTTCACCATTAGCATTCGTAACATAAGACACTGGTGGGGAAGACAACTCAGTAAAATAAGATTTGTCATAAGTCATATGAACAGATGCACTATAATCAATAATCCAAGTATTAGATTCAACAAAGTGAGAAACATTTAAAACCATACCAATTTTACCACGAACAGCTATATAAGCTGTAGGGGTACCTCTACATGTCGCATGTTGATCCTGTCAATCCATTCCATAGAAATTTGGTGACCTTGCTTGAATGGTTAGGCTAGATACTTCATTGGTCTTAGAATCTTATTTTTCTTTCGAATATTCCATTAAAATAGACAATAATAAAAGTTTTTTTTTTGTAGTGGGAGCTGATTGGGCAAAACTGGTTAGGCTGGCCCACAGAGCTGTTGAATGGGCCTAAGGAGAGTGATTGGGCTGGATTTGGGTGAGAACTAAAGAGCTGATGTTGATATTGACTAGTACTTTTGTTGACTAGGCCCACCAAGAATTGATGCTGAAATTGGGCCATATACTAAGAATTAATGCTAAAATTGAGCTGTAGATTGAGCTCGGGCTGTTGTGATGTTGAGATCTGATGGATTTGATGGAGCGTACACTGCGGCTGTTAGAACTAGAGAATCGGATGGCAGTGGCGTGAGGATTGGAGAACCGGGTGGCGGTGGGTAGCGACAAACAAACGGGTTGCTGACTTTGGTGTTTTGCGACGGTGTGAACAGGTTCGGAGCGAATGAACCGGACTTGGGTGCTAACAGGCTAGGATGGTGCAAACAGTTTGGGAGGGACGACGGCAGCTAGGTCGTTTGGCAGAGACAACAGTTGCGAGGTAGAAGTTGGATGTGGACGGAGGTCGTGTGGTGATTGGAGAACACGGCGAAGACAACCTAAGGAATGACGGTGGCAGCTGTTTCTAAATAACGAAGCCTAAAGGAAAAGAATACTTTTTTTTAGGCTCTGATACCAAGTTAAATATAACAAGAATATATTATTTTTTGATATATTTACACGCCTCATAGTGAAGGTATATATAGAAAATTACAAGTGTAAAACCTAATTCTATATAAGTTAGGTCTCTACTAAAGGTAAGTATTAACCATAATAAGATAGGTAAATACTAATTACAACATATCACACACTAATTACAGAACTCACGCTAACATTACATCTATTATTGTAAGTAACATTTTACATCATCATTTATCATTGAATGTAACATATTACTCTATATTTGGATGTAATTTGTGTTAATAAAAGGATGCAATGTAAATTATCATAACTGAAACTATATAATATGTTATATCTATCTTTACTTTTATATATAATATGTTACATTTTTTTATATAACATTTTACATTCATTTTTAGTAAAAGTTTTAGAGCTTTGATGAGGTTGTTAGCAGAATCATGGGAGCCCCAGTAAGGTTGCCGACAAAGGGAGGCTATCGACGAAAGCCGATGATGATATGCAATGGTATTTTTTGTTTTTTTGTTGGGTTTTCTAATTGAAGGAGATTGAGTGTAAGGGTGTTTTCATAAATTGTATTTTAAACTTAAAATTATGCATTTTGGCTCCAATATTGTTAGTTTAAAAAAATTGAATTATTTATCAGAAAAAAATGGTCCCAAAGCCAAATTGCATTTTTATGCTGCACCTTATAACTAGGTTGTATAATTTTTTTTAAAATATAATTAATCAAATGCTAAACTATATTATTGGACCCATACTTTTAGCAAATTTACATATGTTTTCAAATTTTTAATACGCATGATTTAATCATCAAATTTTTAGAACTTTAAACATATATCTATAAACTTTTAAATTGTATGAATTAATTTTCTAACTTTTTAAATTTCATTCATAGGTCCTATCTTTACTAATAAAATATATATTTGTGATCAACTTGGGGACTTATGTGTTTAAAACTTTGGGATATATATATTGTTAGGACTAATATGTTGGATGATGTCGTCTATTATATGTTAGGTAAAAATTACATATTGATCTATAAATCTAAATCCTAAAATTTAAGTCCTAAACTAGAAAAATTTGTGTGTGTTATATATATATATATATATATATATATATATATTATATATATATATTGTGTTAGATCATAGTGTTTAAAGTTCAGAGTTTAGATTTTAAATTTAAATGTTATAGTTTATATTTTATGGTTTAGATTTTAGGTTTTAAGATTTAAGATATAGAAAATTTATTCATTTTTAGAATACAAAAATAATTGTTCTAACATCATTAACAATATTATTATTGCATTACTAATCAAAAATTAAGTTTCTTATAAACAACTGATGCTAGTGAAGTAACTTTTAGAAAGCACTTAAATATAGAACATGGTTAGGTATTATGTGGTACCTTAGTGTTCTTAAAAGGTACACATGAGTACTATAATTTTTATGGGGTGCATCAAAAATCTTATTATTTTTAAATAGTTACAATTTAGTTCAAAATGAGTATATGGTGACAAGATTGACTAAGTTTGACTAATTATGAAGGGGACATTTATTTCGTTTTAATTTATGGCTCATGTCCTATGTATTTTTCATCCAAAAATAGTTTTGTATATGTTACTTCTTTCATCACTCCCATTTTCTTCTCTCATGCCATTTATTTATTTATTTTGCTAACTTTTTCATTTTCATTAAAATTGGTATTAATTTTTGCTCTATTTTTTTCACTAAAATTACCCCATTTTTGCTTTATTTTTCTTCTCTTTGCCATTCCCTTTTTTTAGTTGTTAAAACTTTTCTTCCCCATTAAAATTAATCCTTATTTTTACTCCATTTTATAGTAAAATGAAATGAACATGAATATTTTTGTTGTTGTGAAAAAATTGCAGTTTAGTCCATATTTTGTACTAGTTGCAACATCGAGAGACGATATTACAAATGTGAGTAAGTAATATTTTTTATTATTTTGATTGGATTTATTTTCTGAGTTTATTAATTGGGGTTCTGTTTTGTTTTGAATTTTTTTTTATATATAAATATTAGATGAATTTGTTGTTATTTCTTTGTTAATGTTATGAGATTTCTTCTGATTGTGATGAAAAATTAGTTTTAACAACAACAAAAAGTGAATGACATGAGAGAAAAAAATAATAAAAAATATGAAAAATAATGAGTGGTGTAAGAAGTAATTAATACATGTATAACTATTTTTTTTGTAAAAAAATTAATAATAGATAGACAAAAATAAAAATGATACAAATATTTACTTCATAATGACTTAAATTAATCAAACTTAATTAATCTCAATAAAAAGGCCTAATAATTGTGATACTAACATACACATTTATAATAAATTTTTATTACCATTCAAAACTTTTTTTTTTTTTTTTTTTCCGATACAGAACCTCACAGATTTGACAGCTTTGAAATTAAGGCTTCATAAAGGACGTAGGAGTGTAGGACCACCAAAACCAAGATTCATTGGTTGCCGTCGTGAGATGGTGAACATAAAAACTAGTGTAAGCCTCACGCTTCTTGCAGCCAATCACGGATGGGTTCAAGTTCAACCACATCCTCACCACTTTGGGTCCTACCTTATGCACTAACCACGTTCGAATATCACCAATTTAGTAATAACACAAAGGGACCCAGACTATACTCATTGTGTTACAGATTTTCGACTTGACATCGCTCCGCTCCGATGTCCGACCCAGTCTAAAAAAATTCAAAACTTTCACTCTCTCTTGGACAGTTGGACATGGTTTCTCCTCTCTTGTGGCTCGTGCGATTAAAATTTTAATCTTGACCGTAAAAACTTGATTATAATCATTAATTTCTCGCAGTTATTTTAACCGCACGGTCCCTATAGTTACACGTGGTTTCATTTGCTATAGTTGGTTGTAGACGATTCCCATGTTAGTCGATTATATTCGATGTAATATAGATATAGTCTATACATTGGGTTGGTGTTGGTTTATTTGGGCCGGGTTATTTAAAAAAAAAAACATTTAGGCGGAGCGGGGTTATTTAAAAAAAAAAAAATTGGTCGGAGCGTATAATTGTCGGCTCTTTGGTCTGCTGCTTAGTGCTTACTTAACAACCAGAGTTCTAAAGTGCAAGAACTATTTTGAGTATTTTCTTAGAGCTGTTTCTTTCTGAAGCTTCATAAATAAAGCAATTCTTTTTAAAAGCACTGTTTTTTTTCACCGAGGCAAGCTAGCTCTGCACCATTTTTGAAAGTTTCATCTATTCTTTTGCTTTTTGGGTTTTTGGCATTGCTTGTAGTATTAACCGTTCTTAGAATCTTAGCATTAGCCGAAACAATCCCTCACAAGCTCGCGTTTGAGAAAGAATCCAACAGATATATAGAACTGGGCATCTTCAGGATTTATATTATTTTTATCTTTAAGGTACAAGGCTAAAGTTATGTTTTCTGTGCAATATTAAGCTACTCGATCCGATTCTCTTTTTTTATGACTAATTTGTTACGTCTTACAATCATATATTTTTATTGAAGCAACGAACATATGTGTTGTGGGTCGAGAATTAGCTGCATTTCTGATATATATATATATATATATATGCCTTTCCCGGAGTGTTTGTCCATGGTACGAAGACTGATATTCTACATTTTAGAATTTTGAAGTATCAAATATGGGTTTTTAGTTTGTTATTAATTGACAACATAAATTGCTTTAATTTTATTTTTTGGGTTCGTAACATTTTTGCTTTCTGTTTTGTCACAAATTAATACACTAAACGGATTGAACCCATTCTATTATAGATTGTGAGAGGCAAGGAGGGATCTCTTTTAATCTTGAGTTTTTTTTTTTTTTTTTTTTTTTAACTTTAATCTATGGTTTTATGGATAAATCAACCTGTGCTTATTGGTTGATATTTTTTAGTATTATACCCCAAGTCACATTTTCTAAAATTGTGTGTTTATTTGCCTGATTTGTTGCTATGAGTTTATTAGCTACAAATATTTCTGTTTAAGGTATTAGAAGTTTAGATCGCCGCCTAAGACTGAAGGAACATCTTTGATGAGTGAAATTATAGTGTAAAGGACTTAAAATGCACCTGTTACATTTTCTATAACCCCTTGAGAAATATATGTGCATATATCGATCTTTCATGATTTCATCATGTTTGATAGTGTATGAGAGGAAAAATTACAAATTTAGAATGTTGTATTGGGATATATGATCATTTTGCTTTTGCATGCGGTCATAATGTTACGCTCTTATCATAGTTTTCTTTTATTTCCTCTAAATAATATGGTGTATAAATTTATGCTCTTTTGGCGTGTGCAGTATGGAAAACGCTAGATTAGGCCAATGGTTAAATCTTCTAGTGTGTGTAGTGATTTTGCTGAAAGCCAAAGGCTTTCCTGTGAGAATCACATATGTCAAAAATGCTGTAGCTAAAGGAGCTGGTAAGAAAATAGATATTTTGACTTTTCCTTGATAAATGGCCTAATCTTACTGATTCAAATAAAACATATATTTAACAGTTTGTCTAGATGGAAGCCCTCCGGCTTACCATTTGGACAAGGGATTTGGAGAAGGATTTAACAATTGGTTAGTTCACTTTGAGGTTAGCTTATTTTCCTATCATCAATATTAAACGCCATTTTTTGTCAACATGTTTTAGCTTGATTTTATTAACTCATAAGTAATCCTATATCTTTTGTCATAAATGGACCTAATCTTTTGTTTCATTTGGTTCTCAGGGAGGAGGGTGGTGTAACAATGTCACTACTTGCCTTACTCGTAAAAAGACTCGGTTGGGTTCATCTGCCAAAATGGCAAAAGAGGTTGAGTTTTCTGGGATTTTACACAACAAACATAACTTTAACCCAGGTATTTAACTTTATACATTAGTTTATTTCAATTTCCAGCATCAAATTAACCTTTTGTCACTCAATCGAACTTTTCAATTAACAAAACGAACATTCATGTACGTCGATCTTTTTTTAGCAATACATAGTTCAACTCTGTTTTTGGTGGCAGATTTCTACAACTGGAATAGAATCAAGGTTAGGTACTGTGATGGGTCATCATTTACTGGTGATGTAGAAGCAGTTAACCATGTAAGTTTATTGGAGTTATTTGGCATTTAAATTTGGTTCTTTCTTTTGTGTGCATTTATTATTGTATCTCTGTGGAGTGAAATGACTAGTTATATCATTCATTAGGCTACTAAACTTCACTTCAGAGGAGCAAGGGTATTTAATGCCATCATTGAGGACCTATTAGCAAAAGGAATGAAAAATGCTGAAAATGTATGGTTTACGCAATCAGATTTATACTCTTGTGAGATTTGCCCTCTTATCTTCGGTTGTGATAACTTGTTAGAACTTGTAACTACAGGCTATTATCTCAGGTTGTTCAGCTGGTGGATTGACCTCAATTCTGCATTGTGATAAATTTCGTTCTCTCCTACCTTCTAGTGCCCAAGTCAAGTGCCTTTCAGATGCTGGTTATTTTATCAACATGTAAGCATACTGTGAAAGTTTATAAGAATCATGAGTACTCTAATCTCAAAAGGTTAACCCAATGAGTAGAGATGCTCATATTTTTTATAAATTTTTTCATAGTATTATCTTTTATCAATGTGGGACAATTCCTCTAAAACATACATCATACAATTCTTGCACACAACATGTGCATTGTCAAATATCGCTTAAACTCCAAAAGCATGTGATTTTAGGGCCTCAATGCTACACCATTGTTGTTGTTCACTTAACTCTGCTCTTATATATCTATGAGAGGGCTTAAGATATCAATTCTATGTGGTAGGAAGGATGTTTCTGGAGAGCAACACATTGAAACCTTTTATAGTGAAGTGGTTAAAATACATGTGAGCTCTCACCCTACCTTTTCCAAGATACATTTGTCCAATTTTACTTAACAACTTTTATTCTATTTATTTATATTTTTTAACGATATCTGCTGAAGAAATTAAGGTGAATTTATTTATTTATATTTCCTGTCAAGAAAAATTAAATTCCAATGCTACCAGGCTCTAATCCTTCTATAATGTTTTAACTTCGAAGCTCTACACACGTGAATAATCTGTGCAGGGCTCAGCAAAGAATTTGCTTCGATCTTGCACCTCAAGAATTAGTCCAGTGCTTGTAAGTGTTCCTAGTTGATGGTGTTTCATTGCTGATCAATCTCTCAAATCTTTTATACTTTGTTCTAACAAAATTGGTTTCTTCTCAAATTATAGTGCTTCTTTCCTCAAAATGTAGCACCACAAATCCGAACACCTATATTTTTTGTGAATTCGGCGTATGATTCATGGCAGGTTGGTTAGCTATTCTAGTTCTTCAATTGTATAATGATTGTATAGTTACATATTAAATTGTATTTCCATTATTTACCATGCGTTGTGCAGATAAAGAACATTTTGGCGCCTGGTGTTGCTGATCCTCATGGAGCTTGGCATAGTTGCAAGCTTAATATAAGGAATTGCTCGCCCATTCAACTTAAAACTATGCAAGGTGATGACTAAACCTCTATTGCTCTTTACAATATCCTTCATATGTTGGTTTAAGTTGATAGTACCTAGGATCAATTGAGAAAGCACATTTGTGTTTCTGTTAAGAGTTAATGCAATGTAAACAAGGCTAGTGGTAGGAAAATTTACTGATGCTGTAGTGTTGGCATTTGTTTTCAGATTTCAGGGCACAGTTTCTTAATTCAATTAGTGGACTGATCAACTCCCCATCTAAAGGAATGTTTATAGATTCTTGTTATGTACACTGCCAAACAGAAACACAGGAGACATGGATAACGTCAGACTCTCCTAGGCTGAATAAGACGGTAATATCCTATTTATGTTTATTTTGCTTTCATTTCTTCGTTTGGAAATCTATTATCTATCACATTCCTCCTCCGTAGAAAATTTATGGGAAAAGCAATTCTAAAATAAATACCTTCAAAGAAATGTTAGTACATAATGTATTTTTATTTTATTTTATGAGTCATGAAAGCATGATTTTTTTTTTTTAAATAGTACATTTAAAACTTATAACTATTAAAATAACACCCCCTTATGTCTAATTCATAAGCCCTAATGTTTTTCAAATTGAACTATAACTATTTAGACTCATTCAATGTTGAATTCCGTTCAAATAGACACTATTCAATATTATTTAGTGCTATTTTTGTTGTTATAAATTTTAAGGTGTTATTTTTTGTAATTTTCTTCTTTCTTTTTTTCCTCTATTTTGTTAACGTTATTTTTTTCAGGACAACCATGGCTCACTAGTTATTATAGTATTTTTGTGATTTTTTTTAAGTTTTTCTTCATTTTTATTTGTTTTTAAATTTTTATTTTAAATACTGCTTAACAATTATTATAAAAAATAATAATAATTAAAAAAAAAAAAAACTGTTTTGCCTTTGTGCTATCAATTTTTTAAACTAGTGACTAAATTGTTGACAAAAGATAGTTAGCCAACTAAGTACTCCAATTGCAATTTGAATTGTTCAGCCACCCATTTTTGTTTTATTTATGTTAGAAGCATTTTTACAAATTCTTAAAATCAAAAGCCAATAGATTCCATATACCGTTTTATGCTTGTCTTTCCTTACTAATTATTTTGTTTTTCATTCTAAATGTTTGATTCAATAGTCAATTGCAAAGGCAGTTGGGGACTGGTATTACGAAAGAAGGCCGTTCAAGAAGATAGATTGTCCTTACCCTTGTAATCCTACATGCCACAACAGTGTTTTTGACCCAAATGAATATTTGGAGTAACTGAATATTCATTTTACATCAAAAATCATCCTTCTTACGAAATATTGTTAGAAAGTGAATAAGCTAGGATTATAGGAATTTATGATTGATCAAGTCCTTCATCTTCATCAAATAATAAATGTGGGAAAAATTGCCGTGTTTCATTGTTGAGATGAGCTGTTTCCCAAAGGGCGTTTTTTTTTTTTTTCGATCTTAGTTTTGTAAGTAAGGTCCATTTATTTATTGTAAACTCTTCCATTTTTATAATTAAGTTAGACTTAAGATCATATTAAGATCAAATTAGTGAACATGTGAAGATAGTTTAATATTAACACGTACGTTGTCACTTTCCTCCTAAATTATTTCTGCCATTTGGTTGTTTCTTGACTCTACAATCACATTTGATTTTTTCCCCTATTAATAGCCGTCCGGCCAAACGTTTTCTTAGTCGACAGTCTTCCTCGCTATATTATATATCACAAAAATATCATAAATATAATTAATTTATTATAATGTTATTTAACGTAATTTTATGGAATCAATTATACTATTTAATCTAATTTGTCGTATCATTTAAAATTTATCATATTTTCCTACCTCATTAGGATTTATTTATTTTTTTAATTTAATAGGGTTTTTATGTAGTTAAAATGATAGCAAAAATATATTATTTAATTGTAATTTGTAACATTATGTTTAACAAAATAATATTCATAACGCATTGTCTTTTACTTTAGTAAAATTTTCAGTTATTTATATAAATTTTGGTTCAAAATTCATTACGAAATATCTTATTTTTTCAAATTATGTCAGGGTGGTTGGTGAGTTGGTGTGTTTAAAAGTGAGAGTCGTTTTATTTTTTTCGCACTAAATTATTATTAAAAAAAATAAAAAATTATTAAAAATAGTACATTTAAAACTTACAGTAACAAAACTAACATTTAAATAATATTGAACGTTCAGTATTGAATGAGTTTAAATTATCGTCGTTCAATTTTAATTGGATGAGTGATCAAAAAAAATAATATATTAGTCATTTTTTTAATTGTAAAAACATAAATTTAAAACGTACAAAGATACTAATTTTGTTATTAGCAGTTTTAAAGGTGTTAGTTTTGTTATTAAAAAAAAAAAAAAAAACTCTAAATTTGCTAAAATACTGAATTACTTAGCGCCGGTGGACATATAAATTGCTTAGTGTCGGTGGACATAACTCGGCCCACCGTTTTAGCTTTCGCATCCAATCACGTGTCATGTTAACTTACAGAATATTTATTACATATTAAATAATCTACTATATAATTTATATATAATTATAAATTTAAATATAATATTAAATTATATTATACAATATAAAATATAATTATATAAAAATTTTATATGCTTAAAAAGTAAATTTAAATTTTATTCAACAATTAATTTAAGTTTTTCTAAATTTTTAAATATAAAATTATATATTTTAATTTTTTTATTTTAAATTAAAAATAATATTTTTAGTTTTTAAAAATATAATAAAATATAAAAATAATTAAATATTAATTTAAATAAATTTTAAAATAAAAAAAATATTTTAATAAAATATATATAATTAAATTAACTATAACATAATTTAATATAATTATATCAAACCAATATAATATAGTGCATGAATCTTAAACCTTATCGACCCGCTTCTTACGAAGCTACAAACGTCAAAGGTCGTCGAACATTGCCGCTTTCCCAAAAGTCAAGTGGGTCCACACAAAAACTTTGGTTCACAGTTCATGGATTTTAAATAGAAAAACTTCATGATAAATTAAGAATAACGTAGTAAAATATTATTGATAAATATAATTAAATTTATATAATTATATTAGATAAAAATTTATATAAATTACTTAAAATAATTATATAATGATGGTATATAAAGTAGTATGTCAAATAGCTCCGAAAACCAAACCCTTGCTAACTTCAGCTCTATCATGGACTTGGTTTCTTAAATCGCTCTCAATCTCTCATTTGTGGAAATTTAAATATTTAATCACAACCCTCCGATCATGATTTGAAGAGGATATATATTTTCTAGAATGTGGTCATTTTTATCTAATCAATCAATGTTTCAGTTTTTATCGGACGGTAAATATCTTCAGTTGTGGCCAACTTTCTCTGAGTTTGATCGTAGACCATTTACTGCCAAACACTTTATCTTGCCAGTTGGTTTTGTCGAATAGACGCGTAAAGCGATTAGATTCGATTTTGGCTGCTTTACTTAGTTACCTTACCCATACCTTGCACACGTGTCGGGATCAAACTTTTAGCTGAAGCGGCTAAGCGTCGGCTCTTGGCTTAGCTAGTAGCTACTGAGTTTAACCAAAGATTGAAAGTGAACAATTTTATTTTTGTTTTATAAATAACTTAGCAAGCTCCAGCGTAGCATGATATCACATTATATATAGGAAGTCTCGAGTTCAAGACTTCAAACTAGAAAAAAAAAAAAAAACTTAGCAAGCACCATAAAAGCACCGTCTTTGTCACAGGCTAGCTAAAGCTGTGTACTATTCATTAAATTTTTTTCTTGCTTTTGATATTCTTTGCCATTATTAATATCAGCAAGGCATTAACTTGGTCTTAGCAATTTCCGAAATAGCCACTTACTCACCCAGTTCTCTTTTGGAAAGAAGCTAATATAACTGGGTTTCACTAGTTTGAGATTTTGGGATTATTTCTCTTTCAGGTAACAATTTATGGTTTTTGGTTGCAAGATATTGAGTTGTACATTAATCAGTTTTTCTTTTGTATATAACTTTGATATATCTAGGAGCTAATTAATTTGTTAGCACATTTTGTTTAACCATTATTTTCATTCCAAAAATGAGCATGTATTAACTCAAATCACAATGCTTTTCAGTGTCTAGAAGCTGTTTTTTTTTTAAATTATATGCGGTTGGCTTAATCAATATTACACATATAATCCAGATTTGCTGGTACATTGGTATTATTATTGTACACTCAAGAATTATGAAAGCCATAAAGCTGATTTGTCCAAATGGGTTATGTATTCTGAGGCAGAGAAAGGATTTTTTTTTTTCCCTTGAATTTTTATGCATAAATAAATATATATGTGCTCGTCAGCTAATATTTTTTAGTTATATATGCTCATTGACACTTTTTTTTTTTTTAGCTGTTCTTTCTTTTTGTTTGTGTTTCTTGCTTTTCCCTCTGTGGGAAATCAGTTCAAGATATATATGATTTTTCTTTCTCTTGCTTTGTAATGAGAAATCAAACGAAATTATTTTGATTGGTTTCTTAGATTTCTGAAGAAAATGGTTTGCTCTTTCTCATCATTTGCTTTTATTTTCTCAAATTCGTCTAGTGTATTAATTCCTAATACTGGACATGTGCAGAATGGAACATGCAAGATTTGGTCAATGGTTAAGTCTTTTAGTATGTGTAGTGATTTTGCTGAAAGCAGAAAGCTTTCCTGTCGGAATCACATATCTACAGAGCGCTGTAGCCAAAGGAGCTGGTAAGAAATTCCTTTGCACAGAAGGAAATTGTTGTATTTAGACATTAGGTCTTCCCTATAATAATATATTTGCTGCATACTGTAAATGGTAATTGAGCATTTATGTTCGAACAACATGAAATACACCAAATACCGTTTCATCTATAAAAAAAAAAAAAAATAAAAAAAAATAAAAAAATTGGAGCATTCATCTAATTGGTTCAAACAAAACAAATATTGCAGTTTGTTTAGATGGAAGCCCTCCGGCCTACCACTTCGACAAAGGATTTGGAGCAGGAATTAACAATTGGTTAGTTCACTTTGAGGTTAGTCTTTCTCTTACCATCTGGCATAAATTTATTTCACTAAATAACCCAACAAAAAAAAAATGCACAATGCTTCAAATGTGATGCAAGAGCATGGTACAAAGTTACTATGAAATAGTGCCTCACATTCTCAGCTACTTAATTTAGATATTTTGGACAATTACCAAAAGAAACTGAATTTTATTTGGTAAAATGCCATGCTTTAATAAGGCAATAAAAGTGACCTAGACTAATATTAAGGGCATATTAATGTGTTTTAGCTAGATTTCATCGACTCATTTTTGCCCTAATCTTTCTTTTCGCTTGGTTTTCAGGGAGGAGCATGGTGCAACAATGCAACAACTTGCCTTGCTCGTAAGAAGACACGTTTGGGTTCATCTAGTCTAATGAAAAAAGTGCTTGAGTTCTCTGGGATGTTTCACAATAAACAAAAATTTAACCCAGGTATAATTTCAATTTTTCCATTATAAATCAAGCTTCTATCACTCAGTGGATCTTTTCTATATAACAAAACAAACTTCCTAGGTGTGCATGTCCTAGGGTTTGGCCCATTTAGTTCTTATAACTTTTTTATTGAAGTTCTTGTAAATAATTCAATTTTGTTTGTTGCCAGATTTCTATAATTGGAATCGTATCAAGGTTAGATACTGTGATGGATCATCATTTACTGGTGATGTGGAAGCTGTAAACCCTGTAAGTTGATTGGAAATTCCCATTATTTGAAGTACTATGGGTTCCGTTTACTATCTGAATTTTCTTTTTTGACTCAATTTACTGTTCTAACCTTTTTTTTATTCAGTTTGGTACTTGAACCTAACTGTTTGATTCAATTTACAACTTTTGCAAACTCTTGTTAAAAAAAATAGTCTTTCCTTACAAAAAAGTAGTAAATTGAATTGAATCATGTCTCAGTAGCTTACTGAATACAAGGGTTAAAAGTAGTAAATTGAATCAAACTGTGAAGTTTGAATACCAAATTGCATGAAAAAACGCAATCTTTACCGAGTCATAATTCATAGGAAATCTGGCTCCGCTGCGTTTTTGCATGTTATCTTGTTTCCTTTCTGTGTGAGTATTTGTGTTATTTTGCTTCCCTTTTGCTGTGTAGTTAAATGACTAGTGATATCATCAGGCTACTAAACTTTACTATAGAGGAGGAAGGGTGTTTCAAGCTGTCATTGACGATCTATTAACTAAAGGAATGAAAAGTGCTCAAAATGTATGATCAGCTTTCTAATTTTGCCCTCTTAGCTTCAATTGTGATAACTTGTTTAAACATTTTTTTTGCTCCCAAATAACTTGTTAGACCTTGTAACTGCAGGCTATTATCTCTGGCTGTTCGGCTGGTGGATTGACTTCAATTTTGTATTGTGATAAGTTTCGTTCTCTCCTACCTTCAAGTGCTAAAGTAAAGTGTCTCTCCGATGCAGGTTATTTTATTAACGCGTAAGCATAAAAACCAACCTATCTTTTGCACAAATCAGATCTTATTTTCTTGTGTAAGGGCTTAAGATATAAACTAATTTTGGCAGTAAGGATGTTTCCGGAGCACTACGCATTGAAGCCTTATATAGTGAAGTGGTTGCAACACATGTAATTTCTCTTCTCTCCCTGCCTTCCCTAAGATACATGTAAATAAAACCAGTTCATAATTTTTAATCTATGATTACTCTTTTATCAATATCCGCCTAAGTTAAGGTGATTTAATTTCCTTCTTTTAATTATTTTTGTGCCAAGTAAAAAAGGTTCCTGTTTTTGTAATTTTTTAACTCCCATGTTTTCTTGTAAATAATCTGTGCAGGGATCGGCAAAGAATTTGCCTTTGTCTTGCACCTCTAGAATGAATCCAAAACTTGTAAGTCTTCCTATTTGAAATGGTTCATTTATATTCAATATTTTCTTCTCCATTCTAACAGTATCTCTTCTCAAATTTCTACTTTCTAGTGCTTCTTCCCGCAAAACGTGGCACCACTTATCAAAACTCCCATATTTTTTATCAATGCGGCTTATGACTCATGGCAGGTTAGCTCATTCTAGTTCTTCTTTTTCCTAATGACTGTATCCATTTTAAATCCTTAAATTTTCTTTGCTATAAAAGAATTTTTCTCATGCATTTCTTTTGTGTTTGTTGTTGTTGTTGTTGTTTCTCTGTAGGAATTGATAATTACATGCATGAAAGTGATGAGATGGCTTTTGAGAAGAAAAAAAAAAAGTGCATCACATAATATTTTCATGAGAAATGACCAAAAACAATTGATAATATTTTCATGGGCATGAACTAGTACAAATGCTTTTTGAAAATGCTATTGTTTAGAATAGTTATATCAATTTCTCTCAATATATTGTCTCCATTATTTACTGTGTACCTATCCATGCAGATAAAGAACATTTTGGCTCCAGGTGCTGCTGATCCTCGTGGGACCTGGCGCGATTGCAAGGTTGACATAAAGAACTGCTCACCCGTTCAACTCAAAACGATGCAAGGTGATGGAATGACATACACTATTGCTCTTGACAAACTACTGAGAAATCGAGAAAGCATTTCTGAATTACTGCATTGAAAACAAACTAGTGCTGCAAAGATTGCTAACTCATTTATTGTTTGCAGATTTCAGAGTGCACTTTTTAAATGCAATTAGTGGACTGCTCGACTCCCCTACTAAAGGATTGTTTATTGACTCTTGTTATGCACACTGCCAGACTGGAACACAAGAGACATGGCTAAGGGCAGACTCTCCTGTGTTGAAGAAGACGGTACTAGTCTCTTTATCTTCGCTTTCACATTATATAATCCACGTTTGGTTCTTGTTGTGTGCTAGCTCTTTTTTAATGTTGCCAAATGTAATTCTACAGTCAATTGCAAAGGCAGTTGGAGATTGGTATTACGAGCGAAGTTCATTCAAGGAGATTGATTGTCCTTATCCTTGCAATCCTACGTGCCACAACCGTGTTTTTGACTCGGATCAACAACAAAATTAATACTTATTTCTGTTGTTAAGATACATTTAAATGAGTAAATTAGGTTTGATTACAATCGAATTTATAATTGTTGAAGTCTTGTACCTAAGGGATTGATCTTAGTAAGCTATTCTCTACCCTTAGCATTAGTTCAAGTCCTCTACATAATAAACAGATCTAGTCAACTTGGGTGTTGAGTCTCATTGTTCAGTACTTGTTTGTTTATATGTAATAACTATTGTCCTTAATTGAAGTCATTTATTTGCACTATTTTCTTGGCATGGGCCTCGTTGAACTTCTTGTTGAGATTATGGGTTTCATTTGAAGCTGTACTTTGTGTTTAGTGTGGTTTCAAATGGATCGAAAGGACAATTTCTATAAGTAGTGTTTTTCGATCAATTCAGGTTTTGGTAATTTTTGCAATGTAGAAAAGAAGAAAGTGATATTTCGTTCTGAATATTTCACTGACTTGTATTACTTTGTACATATTACATGAATTTATAATAGAAATAAAACGACATAAAAGGATAATAATTAAGTACAATAATCTCTACCATATTGAGAATGATCTCTACCATATTAATATTTTATTTACTTTCCTATTTTAAAATAAATCTCAACACTCCCCCTCAAGTTGGTGCATACATGTCACACATGCCCAACTTGTCTAAAAACTTTAAGAACACTCAATTTGAAAATGCTTTGGTGAGAATTGCTTTGTTGATAGCCAAATTCTTTCATAGACTTTGTGAATTTGCTTGCTATTGTAAAAGTGGGTTTTGGGTTTTCAGGGGTGGCGCGATTTGTGGGTGTGATTTTGGTCTGATTTCTGTTTTGGTCTGTGTCTGCGGTGGTTTGTGGGATCTGTTTTGGTCTGTGGTCTGTGGTGGTCTGTGGGATCTGTTTTGGCGGATCTGTTTTGGGGGTCTGTGGTGGCGCGATTTGTGGGTTTAATTTTGAGGTTGATTTCGGTTTGATTTTTGTTGGGTTTTTGTTTGATTTCTATTGGTGGTTTGACGAGTTTGATAAGTTTGGTTTGGGTGGTGGTGATTGTCTGTAGTGTTTGTGGGATTTTTTTTATTCAGAATTCTAACTTGGCTCTGATACCATGTAGAAAAGAAGAAAGTGATATTTCGTTCTGAATATTTCACTGACTTGTATTACTTTGCACATATTACATGAATTTATAATAGAAATAAAACGACATAAAAGGATAATAATTAAGTACAATAATCTCTACCATATTGAAAATGATCTCTACCATATTAATATTTTATTTACTTTCCTATTTTAAAATAAATCTTAACATGCAATCCATCTATGTTTGAGCTCTGATTGTGAGTTTTGATGTTCTTTAGATGATGTGATATTTATGCTGAATGCTAAATATTAGTGTTGGGTGTACAGATTACAAACATTGCTTCTATAGATCTTTTTTTCCTTTTCTTTTGGACTTAATGACGGTCAAGGGATTTAGTAATAAAATTATAGAAATTAATTTTTAAGAATGAACAATCAAGTAAAATTTATTCTATAAAATGTAAAATTGATATTCCTTGGGAAAAAGAAGTAAAATCCATGCATTCAATAGTATAGACATGAAACGTTAAACGAGTGAATGTGAACGTGTGGTTTATTGTATGTAGCAAAGAGAATCTTAATCAAGAACAAGTGTCACGTTGAAAAGTAGCTCCTCCTGAACTAGTAATAAATATTCAAACTTGAAGGTGTAACTTTTTTTTGGAAGAAAAAAAAAACTTGAGGATGCATTTAATTATTTGAGTATATGGGCATGCTTAAGAAAACATGCAAATAGCAGGTGCATTAATAACAGGGTTACCAAATTTTCTTTGATTTGAAGTAAAATTAGAGAATAAAAAATGAGAACAAAAAAACAAAAATTTTTCTTTTATAATATGAGGGAGGATAAGGACAAAAATTATATTTTTTATCCCGTTCTTCAAAACTATACAGCTCATTTTAATGACTATAAAAATTTATTTATGTTTGTAAAAAAAATTTAATTACTTAAAACTTAAATTAATTATAAATAATATATTATATATTATATATTTTATCTTTAAACTATTTATTTTTTCTTTTAAAACATCAATATTTTTTTATAAAATAATTTAAATTATTTACTTAAATTCAAAAAATTTGAAATCATATAATTATTTTATAATCTTATTACTTCAAACAAATTTGAAACAAAATTTTAACAATATTATTTAATATAAAAAAAGATCATGTTGTTACATATTTTTAAAATTATTCTCATCATATAATATTATTTATTAATTCAAAATTTTATTTTTCCTTTCATTATAAGATATTTATTATTAATTAATTTTTTTATAATAAAAAGAAAAAAAAATTATTAAAAATAAAAAAATAATAATCTTAATATTATTTAGATAATATTTTTTATTTAGGGTACTCATTTTTATTAGAGATCACTGATATGTTTTCATAAATTTTTTAAATAAAGATGTGAAATAAATTTAGAATCGAGGATGAAAAATGATGAGAGAATCCTGACTCCAATTCGCTCCATTGATAATCTTAATTAATAAAGCTAATCGAATTTAAGTGGAGAGGTTAATCAATAGCCACATTAAAAGAGTTGTAGTTAAAGCTTTTTTTTTTAAGTTACAATTTACTATGATTAAAAAAGAAAAAAAACAATAAAAATATTTTTCAAACCCGAAAAAGACAAAAGTAGTCGCATTTAGAGAATTTAATAGCCCATATTCTAGAAGGGTCACAAATGTATTGTATATCAATTCATCCCGAATAAAAGACGCACAGTGAATATTTGCATTTAACCATCACAAAAATAACATATTTAAAAAATAAAAAATATATATTTTAAAAAATAAAATTATTATTTTATTTAAAATGTATTTTTATTAATTAATATTATAATTAATTTATTTTATTACAATGAAATTAAAAAATTATTTTTATTTCTAACTATTATTAGTGACAATCTTGTTAGAGGTTTGACAACCACTATCAATATTTATATATATATTTTTTGGTATCTTATACATAGTAAAAATGTTATTTATTTGCTTTATACTAGGATAAAAATACATTTATGTAATTAGGGCCTAATTAGGATAAAAATATTCTCTCTATATCATGTACAAAATTTTGTAACATGTATATATTAAAAATATTTTCTCTGCATCATGTATAGAATTTTTATGTTCATATATTTTTTGCATTAAGATATTTAAAAAAAAATTATTATGATTTTTAATTTTTTTTCTATAATATGTATATAATGAAATTTTATTTATAGAATAAAAGGATAATAAAGCCTGTTATTTTTGATAAAAATATATTTTAAATTTTTACTTATTTAAAAAATAATACAAATTTATTATTTTTAAAACAAGATTACATAAGTCCATTTCTCCGGCATCAAGGAAAAATTTGGTGGTGTGTGTAAAGTTAGCTTTTGTAAGCTAACTTATAGTCATGAGGGTGAAATGTGAGGTTAAAATTTAAAAATTGAAATTACTACAAATTGCATTATAATTTTACCAACTAAATTATAATAGAGTTGACTTACAAAGTTATATTAGATGTCAAACAATAATAATTTTTGAATTTCACAAAGCAAACAAGTACCGGCCTAGAAAAAGTTTATAGGATTATATAACTACTAAAATTATTACATAAAATTGAGAATAATATTACCAAAGAATATTTGACTTTGTTTAAATAAATTTTTCAAAAGTGTTGGTTAAAATTTTCAAATATAATATTATTCTATTGAACAAACCTAAATCTTTCTTATCAATAGTCATTATCAAAAATTTAATTTAATAATTTTTTTTTTAATTTTTTGGTAATTTTAGTTTCAAAATTTATTGCATGATTTCTCCCTTCTAAATTTTAAAAAATAGAAATTTTTATTAGGGCCATTTGGATTTTAAGAATTGCTTGGCAGAGAGAGAGAGAGAGTCTTTTATTGTAAAAGATATCTCTATGTTAGATCATTTTTTCTTGTTATTTCAAGTGTGACTTTATCCCAAAGTTTTGGGTCGAAAATAGTACTGTAATTATAAATAAATAACACATTAATTCTATAAGTATTTAAATAGATAAATTTAATTCAGTAAATAAATAAATAAATCATTTAGCTTCAATTTTGTGAATTTTGTCAAAACTTTCAAATAATAAATTATGCGCCTTGCACATGACCAAATTTCCATGGCTAAATTTGGGGTTATAATTTTCAATTCCCTCCTAAGTAATTAGCTCATTTTATCTTAATGATCATCATTAATGTAACAGTTGAAGCTTTTTAAAGCTTTGTTATGCCCCAAACCCAAAATCCTTTTCTTTCTTAATTAGCTATCCATTGTTAGCCTTATCTCTCCACTCTCATCCATTATAAATCCTTTTAAACCATACTGTGCTAAAATTTCTTTCCAAGGAAACGAATACTGTTTTATTTTTGCACATAAAATGAACACTCCTCTAATATGTTTCATTTGAGTTGGTAAAGATAATGTTGAAATTTCTTAAAAGAAAATATTTATAATAGAAATTAAAAGGGTAAAAGCTTCCCAACTACAACCTTCAATTACAAGTTAAAAAATTTCATTTGGAATTCAAAAAATTGAAGCCTGAAACTCATTGTATATGGTAAATTCACCTCAGTAGTTTTCATAGACGAAAAATAATTAAGAGTTTTAGATAATTATACAAAACAACTATTTTTTTATTTTTTCTCTCTCTTAATATTTACAAAGAACTCAATCTATTCCAAGATCAACACTCAATCTATTACGTTTCAAATTTTTTTATTAACTATTTAGTTTCAAAAATTGTTAAAAACTAAAATTTCAAATCTAAAATTGGAAACTCAAAATCCAGATATACTTTTGAAAAATTGGTCACATGTCTAACACATAATTGATTAAATAAAAATTATGATAAATTTGGACTATTTAGACCATTTATTTTAACTTAGTTATTGTTTGGACCATTTATTTCGATTGTTAGACTAAAACTACACACCTAAATATTTATTGAACTAATATGTCACATATTCATAATTACACCTAAATATTCATTGAACTAATATGTCACATATTCATAATTATAGGATTATTTAATCCGAAACCCTACTCCTCACCTATATTTACATATGAATGTAATCTTTCTGCATATTTTTTGTATTATTGTAGTTGAAATCTTGAAGATATTAAGTTATGAAAAGTAAAACTTTGTTAAAGATATGATGATATTTTATCAAGTTGAAGAATACATTGAGGTTGGAGAAGCTCGAAAAAAAAAAATTCCTATATTACATATATTTTTAAAGATTATCGTAATAATTTGATGTGTTTTCAATTCTTTTATTTGATCGTTTCTTTAATTCTCATTGATTTGAATGAATGAAATCCATATTTCTTGAAATTTTTTAATTTTTTTTTTTTGAAATCCTAGAAACGAAGTACTAAAAAAGTTAATTGCAACAAATTTTGAAAGTTTGATAGAAATATATTTTAGCGAATATCTCCACTCTACAGAAACATTTACTACTAGAGGAATGGTAAGACCACCACTTTAATAAATTACTCAGAAAAATAATGCACATCTCTCAATTCACAACACTACTCTCACTCCCTTCGAATCAAAGCCTCCTTTCCACATCTCTGCAAGTTACTCTGTCACATTCTCCAGCTACTTCCACACCATATCTCTCTCTCTCTCAGTTTTTCCGGTTTTTGTTTTCCTTTTAAGCTACAAACTAATATCACAGACTTGGGTGAGTGTCGTGGAATATTGTTTGGTTTTGAAATGCTAAATACAGCTATCAAATGCTGTTTAGATCCGAAATATCTGGTTTCATGATATAGTTTGAATCACATTCTAGGTTGGAAGTTGTTCAAGCCACTAGAAGAAGGAGAACATGGGATCTAGTAGCAGTAAAGCATCGTCGTCTTCATCTTCAACGACCAAATCGTCGTTGTCGTCGAGTGACGGTACTGATCGGAGTGCTCGATCTAGTAGTCGTAGAGTTTTCCAATCTTACTGTCTTGGAGCCACATCTCGATCTCACAAAAGTGATAATGACGATGAGGTTGGAATCGCTTCTTTACCTTTTTTACTTTCTAGCCTAATTTCTTGTTCCTTACTTTTAATTTTATTCAGCGAGTATTTTATTACTTTATTCTTTGTGTTTTGTGTTTTCTCATTTTTGTTAAGCTCTGGTTCACGCTATACGTACGTTTTCCTTTTGATATCATTTATAGCACCTCATTGCACATTTGTACTATTAAAGTAATTTCGGGTATTTTGAATTTATTTGTTGGCATTTATTATCAAGCTCTTCTTTTGTTTTATTGCAATGCCCATTTAAGTTATTAGGTCTTTCAGCTGGTAAAAGAGTTGAAACGATGAGTGAGTATTAAGATGGTGAGAGTTGGATTTTTAATTGCATATTTATTCACCTCCAGGAATTCGTTCAGAAATATTTGTTTTGCCATTTAAGGCTCATTTCAAAGTCTGAAGTAGATTATTCAAAAGCTACATTTCTTACGTGCTGGTCATCGAAAAGTTGATTAATCCAAATTTAACTTTGCTGCCACATTTCATATAGCAATTTTGAGATTTACCTACTTTGCCTTTGCATCTTACCTTGTTGGACTTGGATGGCAATATATACTGCTTAGACTGTAACCATAAATTTAATCTGATATATTAAAAGAAACTAAAGCAATTTGTAAACTACTATTCAGGTTGATCACCAGAAAAACGGATGTAATACTTCACGTACTACCTTCACTGGTGCTAAATCAGATGAGACAAAAGTTGAGCGTTGTGGAGAGGTTAAGATTGAGCAGTATGAGGAAAATCCCTGTTTATGTTCAAATGTGGAGGCCAATGACTGGGACTCTGCTAGCATTGCTAATAATACATCTAGAACTGGTAGCAGTTCTGTAAGAGCTTCTTCTCTTCAATCGCTAAACCCTTCAAGCCGTTTCTTCTCACGATTTAGCTTCCTTCCTGGTAACATGAGCTTCAGACTTAGCAGGGCAAGCAGTTTAGGTTCGTCCAGGTCTTTCCCTATTTCTTCAACAGGTGTCAGTGTATTGAATGATGAAGATGAAGCTCATTCACAAACTGTACATGGCAGGAATCTGGTTGAAAGAGTTGAAAATGAACAAGGCAGAGACCTGCTACCACTGTCAATGATTAATAGAACTACACTTTGTTGTGAAGACACTTCACGTAACCTACATTTAAATACTCCAATGTCTTGTCTTTCTGGCAACTCGAGACATGGCCAGGCAAGTTGTACTCTAGATATTGCCAGAAATGATGATGGTGCAAGAGTAGGTTATGATGTAAACATGCGATCTCCAAGAATGCATGCTGAGATAGAACGCACTGGAACTAGACATCTTGGAGATAGACAACCTGTTGAGCAGAACGTTCGTTTTAGCAGAACTCTAAGTGTTGGAAGACTTCGTGACAGGGTTCTTCGTAGGTCGTCATTATCTGATGTTACTCTTTGTCCCCTACAACAAGTTGGAGAAGTGAGTGATACCAATCAGGGTAGTGATCCAGAGGCCTGGACAGATAACAGAAGTACATCAGCACCACAAGGTAGCTCTGTAGCATCTCAAAATGCATCCCTTTATCCCCCAACCAGGATATCTGGCTCAGAGTTTGGCATCGAAGATCATGAGGTGGAAACATCACGACCAAGAGAAGCCCAATATCCTGATCTACTCGAAAACAGGTTAAATTTTCTAGAAAGGAGGAGAAGAATACGATCCCAGGTTTGTTCTTGTACTAAAATATGGTTTGTTTGTGATATGAGCACCAAACAGAAAACAGGAACAGCTGCTTTAAATTTTCAGTTAAATTAAGCAGGCTGTGTAGAGATTTGTTATACTCCACAATCATAGTCAAACACATGATGAGGTCCACAATTGGAT
This sequence comes from Elaeagnus macrophylla, assembly GCA_029378325.1. Classification (NCBI taxonomy): domain Eukaryota; kingdom Viridiplantae; phylum Streptophyta; class Magnoliopsida; order Rosales; family Elaeagnaceae; genus Elaeagnus; species Elaeagnus macrophylla. The sequence continues at coordinate 107,324,998 of CM055640.1, read as the reverse complement.
CTCAGCTGCTAATTAGGATGCAACATCTGATACATTTAATCCTAAATCTGTTGTAATTTTTCAACTTAACCTGGCAAACTTTGACTGACACTTCTGCCCCTGTTTTTTGCCGCTTTTTGCTTTTTAATTATTCTTTGCATGAGTTCTGTTAAATGATATGTCAAGTGTTGCAGGCTCGTGCCCTTCAGCGGTTGGGAAGTCGCTCTGGAAACCTTTCTGGACATGAGAGGTCCTGTATCATATCTGGCCAATACAGAACGGGTCGTTGTACTTGTCGCACGAGTATGCGGGATGGAAATCTTAACAATGACACCAGTGCTAGGGCTAGCATTTCAAGAATTGTCATGTTAGCTGAAGCGTTGTTTGAGGTGATGTTTTTATGTTGTTGCCTTTTTGACTAACATTTTTGGTTTTTAATATGCTTTGAACCTTTTGTACCAAATTTAATTAGGTTCTAGATGAGATTCACCAGCAATCTGTAGCCTCTCGACCTTCTGTTTCATCAATTGGGTCTGTTCCTGCACCTAATGAAGTTGTTGAATCTTTGCCGATCAAGTTGTATAGCAAGTTACAAAAACATCAACATGAGGATGCTGCACAGTAAGTACAAACTATTTGGCACTTGTCTACTATTGATTTGCCATTTCGTTTTGTTTCAACTTTTTCTTGTTTGCTTTTAATGTAAGTTTTTAGGAGTGTTATTAAATTTGTAGAAGCGAAATATGAGGATTTTGCCTCATATATACCTCTACTTAATATGGAAATCGAAATAGTATTATAATTGTTAGTGTCTGGATCTATTGTAAGTTTTTGTAATTTATTGCAAATGTAGTATATCTTAGATAAATCAATTTGCTTTCATTGTTGGTAATGCAAAATGTCAATATTGTTTTGCAATCTACTTCATCATTTTTATCTCACATATATCAATTTGATTGAGACTCCAATATTGGTAAATGGTATTAATAATATTATCTCATTTATTTTATTGTTTCAAATTCCTTTTTCCTGGGCTCCTACAATATTACAGATGTTACATATGCCTTGTGGATTACGAGGAAGGAGATAGAATACGGATTTTGCCTTGCCACCATGAGTTTCACAAAACATGCATTGACAAGTGGCTAAAGGAGATCCACAGGTACATAATGAGTTTGCTGTTTCTTCTGTTTCTAATATGTCTTACGCCTATACCCACTTTTTTACCCAAATGCAATTTTTTCCTTGCATATTCATCTTATATCTAATGGGATAGCTTTACAGCTAGTTGTACAGCTAGAGCATAGCAATTGTTGTACAATTAAGCAATAAGTGGACATATAAGAATAAAATTGTTTTTTTGCTAAAAAGTGGACCCACAGAGCAATTTGTTTATTTATTTATTTTTAAATTTATTACTATTGATAAAGGAAATGTAGGGAATGTTTTAGACCCCCTCAATCATAGAGATAAAAACCGAGTCTTCAGTTTTATTTCCTGTAAAGTGTCTTGTTTATGTGTGATTTAAACAGACAATTGGCTCACTTGTTTGTGGTATGCAGGGTATGTCCACTCTGTCGTGGAGATATATGCAGATCTGATTCATCACATCAAGGCAGATAAGTGCTTTCACAAAGCCTCTGTAGTTTTGTGAGGGTAAACTTTCTATCCTTACAACAGTTATTTTGACCAAGATGCTAGATAGTTCAGTCCTCTTCTGCCAGTATCATTTTCATTTCTTACTGTAAATATGCTCGGTTGCTGAGTATTAGGTTCCTGCTGGTAGAAGTAGACTGAACTACTCGAAATCTGCATTGACCAGCTGGGACATAGCAACGGGAAGATTTTTACCGAAGGAGGAAGTACTGTGAATGTGATGTGAATCAAAAGCCTTCACTTTTTATAGAAAGAAAAAATTAAAAGGCTTCTTGCTTTTTTAAATTCAGAAGTGCTGCTAAATTTTTTTTTTTTGCTTATCAAGAGTGATGATAATTTGAATCAAATATTCATTACTTGGCCAATTAGAAAGCCAAACCCATCATATGCATTGTATTTGTATTCCCTTGACTCTAATTTTGCTTGGAATGGCACTTGATTCCCGCAGTTTTAGGCGTAATTGTGATGTTAAGACTTAACCCACTCATACTTGCACATACATTAAGTTGAGAATTCCATTTAGAATCTGTGTTTGTAATACTGAGCATTTCTAATACTATTTGAAATGTAATATCAGAAATTACAATCCAGTTCAGTCACTAACTTGCGGAGTTACTGTAATGTCAACTTTCTAGATGAAATGCACGTATTTCAATCTTAAGAGCAAAATATAAAGGAATAATTGCATCTCTTAACCCGGTCACGGTGACCGAGTTTTAAAATTACCGGGTTTTAAAATTACCCCGGCGTCGCGTAAGTTTTCCTTCTTTTCTGTTCATTTTTCTTTCTGCGCTTCTTCCCTTTTTTTTTTTTTTTTTCTTCCCCTTTTCCTTTCTTTCTTTTTTTCTCTTTTGATTTCAATCAGCGCCAAAGAAACATGGTCAACCTGACAGGGTGTAGGACCTTGAAGACTGAAGCGTTACTCTATGAGACTACAACTTTAGTAAAATAATACCATATATGATCTCTACTTACAAGATCTTGTGTGAAAGCGAATTTTTCAACTAATTTTGTAATATTATGCTTCATTTTTTTTCTTTATTTCAAAAATATGTTGATGTGTTTTTTTTTATTGTTAATTAAACATATATATATATTTCAACCAGAAAAATATAAGTTTTTCAAGAAAAAGCCATGTGTCATATTAAACAAAATAATAATCATATGTTATATAATAGAAAAAAAAAAATGCAATATTATATGTGTTATTTTAGAAAACGAAAGTATGTATCAAATATTAAAAAAGAATATATGTGTCATCTGCTAAAAAAGAATATATGAGAGAGTAAAGATTATTTTTGAAATAAGTTGAATAACGGGATTATAAAAAAACTGAAAGGAATTATAAATAAGTAGTAATATATACATCATACAAATTCTTCATTAGTCCTATAGTATGTGATTTAGTGCTTCCACTAATTTGTATGACGTATATATTACTACTTATTTATAATTCCTTTCAATTTTTGCAGTTTTTTTTACTACTTTATTGGTTTTTTTTAATTAAAAAAAGTAATAGAATCAATAAAAGTTATTGCATGTATTTTGCATCTTATTAAGAATGAAGAATTTCTTTATACATCAATTTGTTATATATGTAAGTGATATATTAGTTGTTGATTAGATATAATATTATGAAGAGATTGTGGAATCATTTATTAAAATGAGCTAATTAAATTAAGATAAGGAGCTGATTTATTCTCATTATTTACGAAAATGAGTAATTTAATTATATTATTATTGGATTAGGTTAAATTAGTCCTATAATTTTAAAAAAAAGTTAATTAAATCCAATTTTTGTTTTTCTATTAGAGTTATGTTAAAATTCTATTTTTTTAAATTTTAATATAAAAAAATACAAAAAATACGCTCGTGCCTATCCCTCTTCTATGCCACCCTTCACTCCATCCCCATTAGCCGGTGCTCCCTACCACCCCTACTCTCACTGGTGACCAAAACACACTATCAATGAATGGGTTGGGTTTTAGTTATAGATTGGGTGGGAGTAGAGGCCACGCAAGTGTGATTTTCTACTTTTTTTATTTCAAAATTTTTAAAAAAAAAATTATTTTGTTGTTTCTAACACTTAAATGTAATAGTGTTATATTAATTGGACCAAATTGACATTTTTATTAAATTATGAGACTAAATTAACCTAATTCATAATTACAAAACTAACATAAATGTTTTGCAACATTACGAGACTTATCCAAACCTTTTTTCTGATTAAATTATATCAAAACTGACATTTTTATTAAATTATGAGATTAAATTGACCTAATCCATAATTACAAAACTAAAATAGACATTTTGTAGCAATTATGAGACTTATCCAACTCTTTTTTTTATTAAATTGTATCATGCATATTAATATATGTATAAAATTGTGATAAAAAATATTTTTAAATATAAAATATGTTTATTTCAATCTGAACGCCTAAAACAGAATAAAAAGTAGGAGAATACAAAGGTATCACATTAAAATTAACTCTAATTTGACTTTAAAAAAAGTCTTTCTAAATTTCTAATTTATTGGATTGCATTGCAATTTTTTTTTTTTATAAATTTAGTTTTATTTTTAACAGTTAAAAAAAATATTTTATTTTTCTTATAATATAATAAATATATATTTTTTAATGTTATAAAAAATAAATATATAAATTTTGACTATAAAAAATAAAAAAATAATCAATTAAATAATTAAATTATTTATACGGATCCACACTAATGTTTAAAAATATTATTAACTTGTATGTTTAAATTTTAATTAGTGAAGTTAAACTTAATTTATTAATATTATATATAAATTTTTTTAATTATAAATAATATTATTTTAAATAAAATTATTTTTATATTTTAAATTATTGATATTAATTATCTTTTTAAATATATTTATATTAAATAAAAATTTTAAACATAATATTAAAATATTTAATAATAATTTTAAATATTTTTTAACTTTCATAATTAATTTAAAAGTTTGAAAAAAATAATTACATATTATATCATATATATTATAAAAATTAACTAAAGTCACTAAAATAATTCATTTGCAAGCAAGTCTTTTTAATTATTTAGATAAAAAAAAATTGAGTATCGTATGTAATTTAAAAAAATATATTAAGTTAAAAATAAAAATAGATATATGAATCCAAGTTGAAGAGTAGTTGTTATTTATTATTATTATTATTTTACAAAAAATCCAAGTTGTGGAGTAGAGAACTCAGAATTGAGAAGACCATCCTCTGCTATTGTCATGGGTTTGCCGAGATTCGGGCGGCCAAAGGGAGGGGCAGGTGAGTCGAGTCCTAATCTTTATGTGGCCAACTGCGGACCAGCTGTGGGACTCTCCTTCGACACTATTGCTTCAGTTTTTGGATTCTTTGGGGAGGTCAAAGGAGTTCACGCAGCAGATGAGAGTGGCGTTCGTGTTGTTGTGTGTTTTTCCGAAGAGGATTGTGCTCAAAACGCTCTAAAATCATTGGACGGACGTCCTTGTCCTGATCTCGGAGGCCGTTTTCTGCACATTCGTTATTCTTTTGTTCAATCCACTCCGCAGGCACTCTTTCTAAACTCTTATTATGTACCTTTTTTCCTCGTTGAGCTGTTAATTATTGAATTCCTTTTGTTCTGGATTAGAGTTTCGTAAAGGAACATTACTTGTTTGAACAAATGCCGCATCTAAAAGACCTTAAACTTTTCGGGGGGTTACAGCGACATTTTGTCGAACGTGTTATGGGCAGATGGATAATTGTATTTGTTTATTTAGTTCTTATGTTAAAAACAAAAACAAAAGTTGTTTGAGTCAGGCTTGATACATTTTCTGAATTATCAATTAAGATTTGAAGAGCAACTTCATGTAAATTTTCGTCCTTTTTTCCTAACACTGAAAAGATTGTCTTTCTTTTCAGGGACACGTTAATGATTATATTCCAGTATCTTTGATAGCTTCAGAGCTAAACATTCCTGGGCTTTACTTAATTCATGAATTTGTCAGTGAAAAAGAAGAGGAGGTAACACTTGTCTGGTGGTCTTGTCCAGTCTTGTGAAATATTTCCTTTGGATTTTTGAGGTATCATTCCTCATCATTTATCGTACTTGACTTGATTCTCACGTGATTTCTCAGGAGCTGCTTGCAGCAGTTGATGAAAGGCCTTGGGTTAATCTAGCAAAAAGAAGAGTTCAGCATTATGGTTATGAATTTTGCTACCAAGTAAGCCATTGAATCTGCAAGTAGTGTCTTAAAACAGTTCTATATATATATTTTTATTTATGTTTTTCAATGTACCTATCATGTTTTCTTTACAATAATTCCTAGAGTTGCTCTTTTAGCATCTGTTCTTCAGATGCTTTATTCATTTTGGAAAAAACTAGGTACTTATTTTTGGTATTAAGTGTCTCTAAGTTTTGTGTTTTTGGTGTAGACAAGGAATGTTGATCCGAAACAAAACTTAGGTGGTCTTCCATCATTTGTTTCCCCTGTGCTTGATAGAATCTTAATGTTCCCAGAGCTTTGTAACAGTGCAAATGTAGTTTTGGACCAACTGACGGTATGAAGTTTTGCTGTTGTTCACCATATACTATTTGTAGGTTTGGACATTTGTAGCATAAATCTTGTGAAGTTTCTTATATTCTGTATTGAGATGGGTGCAAGTGGCTGTCAGTTATCAATATTTTCTCAGAATTCTATAAAAGGTTAATGCCCATATCTATCTATGCATTAAACCCTAATTTTGGTTATATTACAGGTTAATGAATACCCTCCTGGGGTGGGCTTGTCCCCACATATAGACACCCATTCTGCCTTTGAGGGATTAATTTTTAGCCTCTCATTAGCAGGGCCTTGCATTATGGAGTTCAGGAGATATGTAGAAGATGGTTGGCTTCCAAAAGCAGACTCGAGTACTGAAAGCAATTCAAGTTTTATAAGGAGGGCCATCTATCTTCCTCCTCGATCCATGCTACTTTTAGCTGGAGAGGCACGCTATGCTTGGCATCATTATATTCCTCACCACAAGGTAAATCTTATAGTCCATTATTTTCTTCTATTGGTTTTGGTAAACCCATGTATAAAGTTTTGATTGGTGAATTGTCATTTTGAAGGACTAATATTTAGCAACGTTGTCATTCCAATATCATCATTTTTGGTAAGCTTAGAGGGAATGTTTGTTGGTGAACTGTCATATACAAAACTAGATTATTTTGATAGGATTTTTCTTGGTCCACATCAGTTGAAATTTCTAATAAAATAGCATTCACTTTGTTCTTGGTAGGACTCCTGGAAATTTGATTGAAACTTGGAAACCACGTGTGTTGTATTTGCTCTCATTTTTCCCCCTTCAAAAATAGTTCGTTATGCTACAACAAAGTAACAAAAGAGGAATCCTAGATACACCAGAACTTGCACTCTCACCATTCATGATGTGCCACATGGCAAGTTAATCTAGGAAAATGGAGTAGTTACTCATTTTTTTAGAGTATGAAGCATGTGGTGCACCATAATTAGTGTATACAAATTTGTTAGCGGTTGTCATTTCTCAAAACAAAAACAAAGAGATGGTAATAATAATAGTTAGGGTGAAACAACATATAACCATTGACCTATCGTAAAAAATGCAAACATATCATCTAATTTTATCGAGCAATAAAAATAGCACTCAATATAATCAATGGTTCTAATCTACCACTATTGTGAAAAATCTACCACCAACTTTCTTATTATTGATACAAATCTACCACCAAATTTATTATTAGTGGTATAAATTTACCACCAAATTTTTTATTAGTTATACAAATCTACCACCGAAAATATAACGTAGTGGTATATTTGTACTATTAATTATACTTAAGTGCTATTTTTGTTGCTCGATAATGTTAGATGATATATTAGCAACTTTCGTGATGATTTGGTAGTATATTTGTTAGTTTATCCTAATAATTACTGCAATCAAATTCTTTTATGCATGCTACTTAATTTGCATAGGTTGTGATAAGGTTAAAAAAATTTGCTGGCCAGATTGATAAGGTGAAGGATAATGTGATCAAAAGAGGAACAAGGAGGGTGTCTTTTACACTCCGCAAGGTGCACAATTTCCATTTTTTATATTTTAGTAAATACATCTTGAGTTTAGAGTATAAATAATAGTATAATACTTATACCTTTTGATTTTCTATAGCCATGGAGGCAGTCTTATACTACGATGTGTTTTTAACTTATTCCCACTTTAGTCCTTTCTGTTTCCAAAGGTCATTTGACTTATAAAATTTGCGTCTTACATTTATTCAGGTCAGAACAACTCCTTGTGATTGTGAGTATCCTCAGTATTGTGACTCTCGTGCATAAGATGGTCTCGTTCTAGACTTGTAGATGTATGAAGTACTAACTGGGATCTTTCTGCAGAGTCATCATATGCTCACTAATTTTGTTGATCTGACTCGTGCATTTTCATTCATACAAATGTTACTATAGTCTATATAATGATAAAAGATTATGTAGATTCACGGATTAATTTTGGCAATCCGCTTGCAAGGTTTAGTTCAATGCCATGGACTTTCTTGCCTATGTTTTCTAGCCGTCCAGCAGCTGATTTAGTACTGATTTTAAAATGACTTGGTAGTGATTTCTTAAGCAGCATTAAGGTTCTGATTGTGTACTAGGATGTTGGCACTAATCATCAACCTCAACAAAGTTACTAAGACCTGATGACCGGGAAAACAAAAAAGCAAAGGAGGGCTGGGTATGCAAAGCAAAGGAAAGCTGGGTATGCTCCTTGACTTGGAGTTCATGGAATCGATTTTTACCTTAGTGATAGAACTTAATATTAAGCTGATTGGAGTATGGCTACATTAATTATCAGTCGTCGTTTACTAGAGTGCTAAAGACTTTGTAACTCCCAATCAATGCCTTGATTCAAATTTTCTGAACGACTTATGTGGTTCACCCAAATACCATTATGATAGCCAACTTTCATCCATTTACAAATCGGAGTTGTATCATTAGTCATTACCATGTATGCATTTGATGAATGATCTCATTCTTAGAAGCAAATTGTTCCTTGGAGTAGAAGAGAAGGCTGGTGCCCACATTGATCCTTTTTTTTTTTTAACCTTTCACAGACCATTTTAATCTTTTTATTAGTGGTTTAAGGGCAATATCCACCCTTCTCATTTTAAATCAAAGATTTAAAACTCTTTTTATTTATCTAAATGAATTTCTTAATAAGTAAATTTTAGTACTGACAAGTGTACGAATCACTTGTAGGAAAGTGATAAGTGAACTTTGAAATCGATTTATCAAATAATTGCAGTAATTTTAACTAATTGTTTTAACTTATTAAAAATCCTAAAAATTAGCAGAAAATAGTAAATTAAATCGCCAAGAACAAGAGCGAACAATTAATATGGCAAACAAACTAAGAAAATAATATTTTAACTTAAAACTAGCTTAAAAAAGTTTATAAAAATTAGTGGAGGATATGAATATTTAACTGAGTTGACCATACTTGCATAAAAATAATTTGGGAATTAATGTGAACGAACTTATAAATAAAGATTACTGACTTTCTTTTTATTTACAAAAATGTTAATGAATTTGGTATTTTTTTTGTGATTAACTAACTAATATCTTATTAATCAGGTATATTAATTAGAAATTAAATTAAGGAAAAATATGTCAAACAATCAAATGCTATGATTAGGTCATCAAATTAAATTTTTGATTAAATTTTTCAAAATCTAATCAAGGTGATGTTCCCAAAACTAAATTTTTAGATTTTTTAAATTTATTTATGAACCTCAAATTGGCTCATGAAAATTCACAAATAAATATTTAAACAAACTCTTAATCAAAAAGCAGCGTTATTTATTTTATGCAATAAAATTATTTATCATAATAAATATAGTAAATATGGCAGCACAAGCTAAACACCCATTTGTAGATTTATATTCAAAGACAAAAAAAATCTATCATACATTCTAAAAAGAGAAGAAGAAGAATATAAATCTAATAACAACAAGAAACCTAGATCTAAATATCTCAAATGGTTTCGATGATGTTTTCTTTCCCAAAAGCTTGATTTTCAATCTTTAATGACTTCTTATATCCTTAGAATTTGTTTTATTACCTCTTAGAATGTGAAAAAATTCTAAAATTTTTAATAAAGTTCGTAATAAATCGTATATTGAATTATCTCTATAAGTTGAAAACCTAATAGAATATTTATAAGTGTAAGAGTTACATAAAATTTGGGCTCCCAAAATTGTACATGTGTTGCGACATAAGGCTGAAACTAAGTGTCATAGTAAAAACAGAGACCAGTGCGCCACGACACCAATTTTTTCCTGTCGTAGCACAATGCAATTTCTTAGTCCCATACAAAAACCCTAGGGTTGTACGTTGTGATGTGTGTTGTATGTTGTGTCTTAGTATGTACCCTTAATACTAGTTGGTCTCTAATATAAGGTTTACATGTTTTGGTCTTTATTGCTCTTAAGTTGATATTTGAGTGTTTTAAGTATTTCGTTTTCGTGTGTTTGAAGCTAAAAAACCTAAAATATACTAATATATACCTCACAATTTTGAAATAATAGATTTATGAAATTAATTAAATAAAAGCATTTTAATTAAATCTATTCGTAACAATTGAGCGCATTAAATCATGTAATGTTAGTGCTTTTTAAGCACTCATTACAATCCTCAACTAGCTTTTTGCAAGTATCTAGCAAATAAAGAGATCTAAAAACTAAAAGAAAAATAAACAAACTAAACTAGACTAACCTAAATTACTTTTGTAGTTTGTTACGGTTGCATTTAACATATGCAACAAGCCTTTAAACACTTACGTGATCCTAGTAGACGAGTTGTAGTCTTGTGAGGATTTTCAGTGATAACACCTACAAACATCCTAAGACACTAAAAGTAAACATGACTCAAAATATACTCAAATCAATCATGCATAGATTGATTTGAGATTGTTCATGGCGTATATGAAAATCATCTAAGCTAAAAAACAATCAAACATTAAATCCATTTTCGTAATTAGTTCTTGAACAAACAATTAAACCACAAACCCGTTACTTGTAATATCGGATTGTGCTATGCATAACATTCATATATTGCATTTTAAATCTTATGATTGTGCAAATAAGATATGAACAAGAATGCAATCACAAACTCTACAGGCTTACCTTTTAAATCTATCTCCACTGATATATAAACCACAATTATCTTAAATCAATAGGACTTCATTAAGCTTGTAATGTTGTGCTAAGGTGTGAGATTACGAAAGAACGGGAAATTTATTCTAAAAAAGTTAAGAGTACTTAGTATTTTTAGAGTAACATCACTAATTTAAGTTTTTCAATAACTCACAAATTCACCCAACTTTTTCAACTAAATGTTTTATTCTTTTCTCCTATTTTATAAACTTTATGTTTTTCTTTAACCTTTGTGTAATTTCTCTTTTTCTTTGTATATCTTGCTTATTGTTATTATTATTTTTTATAAGCAAGGGATATATAACTCTCCTCCAATTTAAATGCTCATAAAAATTTGTGTTATATTGAGTACTTTTATCATTAAGGGTAGGACAATGTATATTTTTAGCTCATAGAGGTAGGTTATTGAAGATTTAAGAAAGAAACTTATCACGTTAAATTAATAAATTATATCATAATTAACCTTAAAAAGGGTGACTATGGATGAAATAATATGAGGAGGCTTGAAAAGTTCAAACAGTCCAAAAATGACCTAAATTACTTTCTAAGTAATACGTAGTTATATTATTTTGCCTTAATGGATTCTGAAGTATGTGCTAGAGTTTGTTAAGACTTGAAATATATCATGAATATGCATACATTGCAACAATCTAAAATAGTGACACTAACCAGACAAAGTACCACATACCACAAAAGCCTCAAACTAGATGAATCTAACACTCTTTTGTCTTTTTACTTTGGTAAAAATTAATGTCTTTTACATGTCATTGTTATTACCATCATATTAAAATCATAGACTTTTAAATTAATTCGAGTAGGCTCAACATTATCCTACAAAATTCAAATAAAAATGCTAAAAATAGACTCCAAAAAAAAAATAATTAAAAATCGGTCCTAATTCATGCTCATGAAAATATTTTTCCTACCCCCAACCTAATTTCTAAATTGTCCTCAATGCATCAAAGAAAAATAAAAGAAATTAAGTTAAAGAGTGAAGACATTACCCCATTTTGTATGTGCATTATGTGTACATTCAATTATGCTCCGTTGCACCACTCCTTACCTTTCTGATGTTCTAGCATTTAGCTTTCAAAAGGTATTACAAGTGAGACTCCAAACATTTGCATTACAACACAAAGGTAGAATTAGAATTTTTAAAAGAAGGCCATAATATAGTGAAATGTGTAAAAAAATGTATATAAGTTGTTCTCCTACTGGTGCATAAAGTTTTGTAGGCTGCGATGCCATGTTTATCATTCAGCGATGATAGTGTAATTTAAAGTGGCCAAAAATCGTGAATGACATGCTGCGGCACAAAAAATATTGTGTCGTGGCACAAACACTCAGCAAATTTTTTTAATCAAAATTAATAGAAAATAAATTCTACCTTGAACATAAAAATAATGCTAAAACTAAAACAAAAATAAAATATTGAACTAAAAATGTTACCAATGAGTACCTCCCATCAAGGGCTTAGTTTAACGTCTTATCTAGATGCGGCTTGTTATTTGTCAATGGGGTTTAAACGTGTAGTAGACCTATCTATCCCCTCCTTTATCTTTCTCAAATGAGTTTTCATATTTCAAGTTAAGCTTTTGTAGTTAGAACAGGTAGTGCATTCTTTGAAGGCATCATCCTTACTTAGGTCTATCAGTTTGTCCTTCCTTTTCTATTCAATGTTTGAAGCCTCAATTCTGTTACCTATATTGTCCTGCAATTTAATGTCAGAAAGTGTAGGGGAGGATTGAAGAATTTTAAGTTGTACAATCTCTCCTAAGATTGTCATTGATAACCTTCTATTATGGACCTTAATAGTTGTCTTGGTCGTGGCATAAATGGTCTACCAAGAAGAATTGTGTGTTCCTTACCCTTGGGCAAATTGTTGTCTATCTCAAGCACCACAAAGTCCATGGTCACAATTAGCTTGTCCACCTGTACTAACAAATTTTTCACTATTTCTTTCAGATATTGAATAGAATCATTGCAAGTTGAAGGATCATAGTTATTGTTTTACGCTTTCCTAAGCCTAGTTGCAAATATACTGAATATGACATTAGGTTTATACTTGCTCCTAATTCCAGCATAGCCTTGAACACCCTTTTGTCTCTCATAGTGATGTTAATGTTGAAACTACTTGGATCTTTCACTTTGAGAGGTAAGTTTTGTTGGATCATTGGGCTAGCAATCTCTAACATCTCATTCTCTTTGCATATGCTCTTTTTGGTGATGAGGTTTTTGAAAAGTGGACCATAGGCTAGATTGTTCCTGATAACATCTAAAAGAGGCAAATTAAGGTTAATCTTAGAAAATAAAGGAAGAATGTCAGAGTATTGTGCATCCTAATTTTTTTTGTTTCAATTGGTGCTAGGGTAGTATTGGTGATCGGTATGGGTCCACTAACTTGTGCAATCGAAGAATGTTAGATGACTCTCCGATTGCTTTCTTAAGAGGTTTATCATGATTGGTATTTGACTTATCACCTCAATTGGGAAATGAATTCTTACCTTCCATGTTACCTGTACTAGACAACAAATCATTAGAGTTGTCAGGTAAGTTTTTAGGTACCTCTCATCACTTTGAAGGATTGTGATTGCCTCTACTTGTTCAAGTTGATGATGCACAAAAACTTGATACCAAATTTTGTATTTATAAAGCTCGCAAGTGCACGAGTCACTCGTAGTAAGCGACAAGTATACTCCCAAGATCGTCTCTCAAGGAATTGCGGTGGTTTTCAAAAATGTGAATTGTTTTCTAAAAGATGACAATAAAATTAAATCTAAACATTCTAACAAAGGAGGGTTGTGGAGATTTTAGCTGAAGTTATAAAAAAATTGACAAGAAAAATAAAGTGAATGCGTAGACTTTGTGTAAAACGATGGGGTGAACAAGTGTGGGAAATTGGTTAGTAAGCTAATCATGGATGAATTGGTTTATGTGGATGTAACAGTTAGGCACGAAAAATGGAATTTACTGATTATTTTCTCTATACTAGAAAACCCCAAATCAATGGTGATCTCCCCTTAATTAACCAATTAACTTCTTTGATCTGGACCGTTAATTAGTTAATCAGCTTTAAATCCAAGAAAATAGTCTAATCGCCTAACTCAAGACAAATCAATGCACTTGAATTAGGCTCAAGTTTAAGAGTGCTTAATTGAATTCAGATGGCGTTTCTAAAACTCAATTCTAAAATATTTCATACATTCATAAATTAAATTGGCCAGAAATAATAAATGAACATAATAGTGGAATCAATAAACTCGAAATAAATCTCTTTAACAATAAACATTCCACAAAACCAATTATCTACTCATAGTTACATTACCAAAATCCCACACACAGATGATTTAGCCACTCATGACAGAATTTAAATCAATATTTTCTATCATGAATAACATCATACGAATTCTTAAAGAGAAAGTAAATTACAAATATTAAAATACCCCAAATCAATGGTGGAGCTTTGATTGAGTAATCTCTTTCTCTAAATTGTTGAGACAAGAAGAATTCTGGCACTGTTACGATGCTTTTCTTCTCCTTCTCTCGTATATTTCTTTGAAGAACAGAGTGTGTGAATCTGGAGTCTTTGGAGGCTGGAGAGATGTTGAATTAAGGCTCAGATCTGTTTTTGGAGGCTGGAGAGGATATGATGTTCGATAGGATTTTGTAAGGGTTTCTTTTATTTTCTGTAAGTCTCGTACATCAGGAGGAGTCCAATTCGCGCGCGCGCGCCGCGGCGCACATTTTTCATGCCGCGGCGCACATTGTGTTCGTGATCTTGGTGTTCAAACCCGAGAGCCTCTCGCCGCGGCATACAATTCCTTCGCCGCGGCGCGCCTTGTATGTACATGAGTGTACATAGTATGTACATGGCTTTACATATTTCTCTAAATTCCTCGCCGCGGCATACCATTCCTTCGCCGCGGCGCTCAGTGTTTTGATGGTTTTCATGTTCCAACCCGAGAGCTCCCCGCCGCGGCATACACTTTCCTCGCCGCGGCGCGCCTTGCATGTAAGGGTGTACATGGTATGTACATGTATGTATGTGCCTTGTACATATTCTGTTGATTATCGATGTAAGGCTTACATAATGTATGGCACCTAATGTAAGGCTTACGTATGTATGCATTTTTACTCCATTTTTGCTCTCTTTTTCCAAGTTTCTCTCCAAACCTACTTTGACCTGCAAAACAGTAGAATACCCTCCAAAACAAGATTATATCGAGATTATATGCAAAATAAACACTTAAAAATATCACAAATAGTAGATCAAAATAGTGTTCATCAAATACCCCCAAACCTACTTTTTGCTAGTCCTCAAGCAAAACCAAAATTAAAAGGCCAAATAACAAAACTAAAATTGAAGTTAACAAAACTTGTCATGCTTTAATTTCTTTCCAAATCATAACCAAAAATTCATGCACAAATTTATCCGACAATCAAGCACATCAAGGTTCACCATTTAGATCAATTTTGCTTCACAAATCTAAATTCCAATACTAAAAGCGTATCAACATTGACTCCCCCAAACCTAGTGTTAAGAATATGAATTCGTTTCAACTCTAATCCTCACAATAATTACTCTCTAAATCACACCGATCCTATGGGTTCAAGCACTCAACAATGTATATGCGAATAGAAGTTATGTAAAGAAACGAGCTAATAGGTTCGCATATGATTAAACAAGAAAGGCTCAAAAGTGCATAACATTGATCTCATGAAAGGAATCAAATGATAGGATTTATGAAGGAATCACATTACTAATCTCATGCTTCAATTAAATTCCTCAAGCAAAAACTTCAAGTGTGCCATAGAATGAAAATGTTTTGACTTTAGGGGAACTTATTTCCTATTTTTCTCTCTCTTTTTTTTGTATTGTATTAACCATTCATACTTGAAGAACTTAGGGTCATAATAAACTTATTATCTCTTCTTCTTTTTTTTTTTAGACCCACATACATATGTAATTTGTGAATGGCTACTTCTTAGCTCTTTTTGTGTTTAATATAGGAATTCCCTTTAATTTTTTAAAAGTCAAGCACGAATGAAATAGGCAAACACTTCAAATTTTACTTAAGTCATTTAGTCTAAGCAATTCAATTAAGCACATGATCCCTCATTAAATGTTTAAAATCCTAACATTCAATGCAAAAACCTATAGAGATCATCTAGCAATTTGAAATGATATGAAAGGTGTTTAAAAGAGTAGAAGAATAATTGTCTCTCAGAATAAAGCGTTAAAGGCTCAACAATATTCTCACAAGGTAGTCTCCACTAGTCAAATCCTAGACACAGTGTTTGGGTTCATCTCAGTTTCAACATCAAAAGCATGAAAAACAGATTGCAAATTGATTTCAATCTTAACAACAAACCTTAAATGTTTTAAAAATCAGATAGACAATGCACAAAGACTAGTTATTCATCAAAAATTGATCAAAGCATGAAAGTATTGTTACCAATCAAACACAAAATGCAAAATGCACCCCCAAACCTAAACTAAACATTGTCCTCAATGTTTTCAACTACACAATAGTTCAGAAAAGAATTTAGGAAGGGCAAACAAATAAACTAAACTAACTGAATTAAAAGAAAACGATAAATAATACCTAAAACGGTGGGTTGCCTCCCACCAAGCGCCTAGTTTAACGTCTTAGCAAGACGATGCGCATAGCTAAGGTGCATGCAGTTCAACGCACTCCACATCTCTACGGGGAACTACTCCTTCCAAGTAAGGCTTTACACGATGTCCGTTCACCTTGAAAGTTGCTTGTGTGTTGGGATTGATGAGCTCAACAGCTCCATGGGGAAAGATTTCCACAATCTTGTATGGTCCACTCCATCTTGATCGAAGCTTGCCTGGAAAAAGTTTAAGACGAGAGTTAAATAAAAGTACTTGCATTCCAGGATAGAGAGACTTACCAACGATCCCTTTGTCATGATTGCGCTTTGTGCGTTCTTTGTAAATCTTAGCATTCTCATATGCTTCATTCCTAATCTCTTCAAGCTCATCAAGTTGAAGTAAGCGGTTGTCACCCGCTTGTTGACAATCCATGTTCAGCTGCTTGATTGCCCAATAGGCCTTGTGCTCAAGCTCAACGGGCAAATGGCATGCTTTGCCATAAATTAACCGGTATGGGCTCATCCCAATAGGTGTCTTGTATGCCGTACGGTAAGCCCATAATGCGTCATTGAGCTTCGAAGCCCAATCCTTCCTTGAAGGTCGCACCGTACGTTCCAAAATACCCTTAATTTGCCGGTTACTCACTTCAACTTGTCCCGATGTTTGTGGGTGGTATGGAGTAGCCACTTTATGTGTGATGTTGTACTTTCTCAACAATCCATCAAAAAGTTTGTTGCAGAAGTGACTCCCTCCATCACTGATTAT
This sequence comes from Elaeagnus macrophylla, assembly GCA_029378325.1. Taxonomy (NCBI): domain Eukaryota; kingdom Viridiplantae; phylum Streptophyta; class Magnoliopsida; order Rosales; family Elaeagnaceae; genus Elaeagnus; species Elaeagnus macrophylla. Next base: position 107,307,762 of record CM055640.1, on the reverse strand, counting down.
TGCCCTTGGTGTGCCAAACCTGCTAAATATTGTTTCCTTCAAGAACTTCACAACACAGTTAGCATCATTAGACTTAGTGGGTATAGCCTCTACCCACTTGGACACATAATCAACAGCAACTAAGATATACTCAAAACCAGAAGAAGGGAGAAAAGGACCCATAAAGTCAATTCCCCATACATCAAACAACTCAACAACAAGATTATATGTCAGAGGCATTTCATTACGTCTACTTAAATTACCAGTTCTCTGACATCTATCACAGCACATGCAAAAATTATAGGCATCTTTAAACAGTGTAGGCCAATAAAAACCAGATTGAAGTACCTTAATAGCAGTTTTCTTACCCCCAAAATGTCCTCCACAGTGAAGTTCATGACAAAAAGTTAAGATACTTGCATGCTCCTCTTCCGGCACACACCTCCGGATGACTTGGTCTTGACAAATCTTGAATAGATATGGATCATCCCAGAAGTATTGCCTGCACACATGAAAAAATCTTTTCTTTTCCTGAAAAGAAATGTTAGGCCTCAACAAACCGCTAGCAAGAAAATTTACAATATCAGCGTACCAAGGGTTTGGACCCACAGAAAATAACTGCTCATCAGGAAAAGTCTCAACAATAGCAATATCTTTGTCACTCTCAGTAGTGTCAAAGTCAGAAATCAACCTAGATAAATGATCAGCTACCACATTTTTCGTTCCCTTTTTATCCTTGATTTCTAAGTCGAATTCTTGTAACAACAAAACCCACCGAATTAATCTAGGCTTGGCATTCGGTTTACTCAACAAATAACGCAAAGCAGCATGGTCCGAATGCACAATTACTTTAGACCCTACTAAATAAGATCTAAACTTATCAAGAGAAAACACAATAGCCAAAAACTCTTTTTCGGTGGTTGAGTAGTTAAGTTGAGCGTCATTTAGAGTTTTACTAGCATAGTAAATTACATGCAAACGCTTATCTACTCGTTGACCTAAGACAGCCCCTATGGCAAAATCAGACGCATCACACATAATCTCAAAGGGGAGTGACCAATCAGGTACCATGATAATGGGTGCAGAAGTTAATTTTTCTTTCAAAACATTAAAAGCAGTCAAGCAATCATCATTAAAAACAAAAGAAACATCTTTAGCTAACAGGTTGCATAGGGGACGACTTATCTTAGAAAAATCCTTAATAAATCTCCTATAAAAACCCGCATGACCAAGAAAACTCCTAATTCCCTTAACATTAGTGGGAGGTGGAAGTTTGGCTATTAGATCAATTTTTGCCCTATCCACCTCAATGCCTCTACGTGAAATTACATGTCCTAATACAATGCCATGCTGAACCATAAAATGACTCTTTTCCCAACTAAGGGTCAAGTTACAATCAATACAACGTTCAAGCACGCGAGTCAAATTATTCAGGCAATCATCAAATGAATTTCCAAAAACTGAAAAGTCATCCATAAATACCTCTATGCATTTCTCCACCATATCCGAGAATATTGAAATCATGCATCGCTGGAATGTGGCGGGGGCATTGCAAAGGCCGAATGGCATCCTCCTGAAGGCAAATGTCCCGAATGGGCACGTGAATGTGGTCTTCTCCTGATCTTCCGGAGCGATGGGCACCTGATAATAACCTGAAAGACCATCAAGAAAACAGTAAAAGTCATGCCCTGCTAAACGTTCAAGCATTTGATCAATAAAAGGAAGAGGAAAATGATCTTTCTTTGTGTACAAATTTAATTTACGAAAATCAATGCACATTCTCCATCCCGTGATCAATCTCGTGGGCACTAACTCATTTTTATCGTTCTTTACCACAGTGATCCCAGATTTCTTCGGTACCACATGTACCGGGCTGACCCATTTGCTATCCGCAATAGGATAGATAACCCCAACTGCCAAGAGTTTTAAAATCTCCGTTTTCACTACCTCTTGCATAATAGGGTTAAGTCTCCTTTGGGCTTCTCTCACAGGTTTGGTATTGTCCTCAAGATTTATCTTATGCATACACATGGTGGGACTAATACCTCTAATATCATCAATGCTCCATCCTATGGCTTTCTTATGTTTCCTAAGTATATTCACTAGTGCTCGTTCTTGGGTTCGGGTCAAGGTAGATGAAATTATGACCGGATAAGTGTCCCCCTCACCCAAAAATACATACTTAAGATGTTTTGGTAAATCTTTCAACTCAAGCTTAGGTGGAGCAGTGTCTTCCCTAGATGGGGTTTTGGGTAGCTCTAAGGGTGTACTTGGTTCTTCTAATGATTCAGCATTATCTAACAGCTCTAAGTAACCCTTAGTTTCATCATCCAATTCCGTCTCTATCCTATCAACTGCTAAAGCATATTCAAGTCCGTCCTTAACTTCGTCCGGAGGTCGGTAAGGCTCGGATGATTTGTGCAATTGGGGAGCGGTAGATGACTCTCCGTTTGATTCCTTTGAAGGTTCACCTTCCCTAGCCTTGGGTGTATTATTCTCCTTAGGTATTTCATTGCCTTCTTCCATGTTTCTTGCATTAAAAGGTAGATCATCAGATATTTCAGGTAAATTTTTAGTTACGATCTTACCACTTCGAAGGACTGTGACCGCCTTCGCTTGCTCAGGTTGGCTAGGTAGTTTTCCTTTTTCTTGACGTTGGAGGTGCTCCGCCAATTGACCTACTTGGCCTTCAACCCTTTTCATCGAAGCCTCCAACGAGTCCAATCTCTGAGTACTCTTCATTTGATTTTCCCGACTAACTTGGATGAATGCGTTCAAGTTGTCCTCCAAGCTTGGTTTGTTAGGAAGAGTGGGCTGTGAATTGTTGTTGTTTGGATGATGTGGGAAGTTATTCTGAGCATAGCCTTGATTATTACTTCCTTTCCATGAGAAATTGGGATGGTTTCTCCAACCGGGATTGTACGTGTTTGAGTAAGGATCATTCCTTGGCCTCGGTTGGTATCCCTCCATAGCATTGGCCTGCTCGTAACTTGTACCTACATGTGGATCACAAACAAAAGGACAAATGTTAGCACCGTGTCCGTAAGTACTACAAATACCGCATACCTCTTGAGTTGGTGAATTCTTGGAGGTGAGGAGTGCGACTTGTTTTGTGAGCTCTGCGATTTGCATTGACATGTCATTCCCCGGAGCTACCTCGTTAACGCCCATTCTCCTTCCTCTAGAACTCTTTTGTTGGGAATTAGCACCCAACATCTCATATAGCTCATATGTTTCATCTGCGGTCTTCTCTCCCATTGCTCCTCCCGCGGCATTATCCACAGTGAATTGACACTGTTGTGTCAACCCGTCATAGAAGAACTGATTCTAGAGTTGCAAAGGAAAGTGATGGTGTGGGCATTGTATTAGAAGCAATTTGAAGCGGTCCCACGCCTCATGAAATGGTTCTCCGTCCATTTGGGAGAACGTCGCAATTTTAGTTCTTAGGTCTGCTGTCTTTTGGTGGGAATAGAATTTTCCCATGAACTTGTTGTATACAGCGTCCCAAGTTGAAAGCGATCCAGGTGGAAGAGTCATAAGCCATGACTTGGCTTTATCTTTCAGCGTGTATGGGAAACACCTCATCCTCAGCTGATCCTCATTTAGCCCCTGTAGCGGAAAAGTCTGCACAGTAGCATAAAAATCACGAATGAACGTTAGAGGATCTTCGTTAGGAATCCCATAAAATGACGGTAGCATATTAAAGTGTATATTCTTTAGCTCATAGTTTCGAGCTGCTTCCCCTAGTTGGATGCAAGAAGTTGCAGTGCCAATGATTGGCCTTGCATACTCCTTCATCGTCATCTCTCTGTGTGGAGGTAGTTGTTCTCCCATAATTGATTGATGCTCTTTCTCCAAAATGTCAGCTTCAAATGGTCTCAAATGAGTGCTCTTCCTGTTGATGTTATCTATGAACGGCACGAGTGGATGTCCAAGAGATCTTCTACCGTGCATGCACAATCAAAAACAACAACAAATCAAAGCACCAGAAACTAATTGACTCCAACAAGTAACAAAAAACACAAAAACAAGAAAAACAAATAAAGAAAACAACAAAGACTAAAAATTAAGTAAACTAAAAAGAAAACAAATAACAATTTCAAAAACGCCAATTCCCCGGCAACGGCGCCAAAAACTTGATGCACAAAAACTTGATACCAAATTTTGTATTTATAAAGCTCGCAAGTGCACGAGTCACTCGTAGTAAGCGACAAGTATACTCCCAAGATCGTCTCTCAAGGAATTGCGGTGGTTTTCAAAAATGTGAATTGTTTTCTAAAAGATGACAATAAAATTAAATCTAAACATTCTAACAAAGGAGGGTTGTGGAGATTTTAGCTGAAGTTATAAAAAAATTGACAAGAAAAATAAAGTGAATGCGTAGACTTTGTGTAAAACGATGGGGTGAACAAGTGTGGGAAATTGGTTAGTAAGCTAATCATGGATGAATTGGTTTATGTGGATGTAACAGTTAGGCACGAAAAATGGAATTTACTGATTATTTTCTCTATACTAGAAAACCCCAAATCAATGGTGATCTCCCCTTAATTAACCAATTAACTTCTTTGATCTGGACCGTTAATTAGTTAATCAGCTTTAAATCCAAGAAAATAGTCTAATCGCCTAACTCAAGACAAATCAATGCACTTGAATTAGGCTCAAGTTTAAGAGTGCTTAATTGAATTCAGATGGCGTTTCTAAAACTCAATTCTAAAATATTTCATACATTCATAAATTAAATTGGCCAGAAATAATAAATGAACATAATAGTGGAATCAATAAACTCGAAATAAATCTCTTTAACAATAAACATTCCACAAAACCAATTATCTACTCATAGTTACATTACCAAAATCCCACACACAGATGATTTAGCCACTCATGACAGAATTTAAATCAATATTTTCTATCATGAATAACATCATACGAATTCTTAAAGAGAAAGTAAATTACAAATATTAAAATACCCCAAATCAATGGTGGAGCTTTGATTGAGTAATCTCTTTCTCTAAATTGTTGAGACAAGAAGAATTCTGGCACTGTTACGATGCTTTTCTTCTCCTTCTCTCGTATATTTCTTTGAAGAACAGAGTGTGTGAATCTGGAGTCTTTGGAGGCTGGAGAGATGTTGAATTAAGGCTCAGATCTGTTTTTGGAGGCTGGAGAGGATATGATGTTCGATAGGATTTTGTAAGGGTTTCTTTTATTTTCTGTAAGTCTCGTACATCAGGAGGAGTCCAATTCGCGCGCGCGCGCCGCGGCGCACATTTTTCATGCCGCGGCGCACATTGTGTTCGTGATCTTGGTGTTCAAACCCGAGAGCCTCTCGCCGCGGCATACAATTCCTTCGCCGCGGCGCGCCTTGTATGTACATGAGTGTACATAGTATGTACATGGCTTTACATATTTCTCTAAATTCCTCGCCGCGGCATACCATTCCTTCGCCGCGGCGCTCAGTGTTTTGATGGTTTTCATGTTCCAACCCGAGAGCTCCCCGCCGCGGCATACACTTTCCTCGCCGCGGCGCGCCTTGCATGTAAGGGTGTACATGGTATGTACATGTATGTATGTGCCTTGTACATATTCTGTTGATTATCGATGTAAGGCTTACATAATGTATGACACCTAATGTAAGGCTTACGTATGTATGCATTTTTACTCCATTTTTGCTCTCTTTTTCCAAGTTTCTCTCCAAACCTACTTTGACCTGCAAAACAGTAGAATACCCTCCAAAACAAGATTATATCGAGATTATATGCAAAATAAACACTTAAAAATATCACAAATAGTAGATCAAAATAGTGTTCATCAGTTGACTAGACAGCTTTCCTATTTTTTGTCTGTATATTTGTTCAGCTAGTTACCCCACCTGTACTTTCACTCTTTTCATTAACGCTTCCAAAAAATTTGACCTTTGTTTAGGTTTTGTGTAGAGGTCGCTACTACCTTGAATGAAAGCAATCATGGTTTCCTCTAAGGAAGGTCTATTGGGTTGATTTGGTGGAAATAGTTGGTTCATGTTTTGGCCTTGCATTTGATTTTGGGAAAAATGTTGGCTACTGTTTTATTTTCAAGCAAAGTTAGGGTGATTTCTCCATCCAAGGTTGTAAGTATTATAATAAGGGTCATTCCTAGGTCTAGGTTGGTACCATTGCATTAAATTAACCTCTTCACTAGTATCTACATAAGAATCACCTGTAAAAAAAAAGCTCCATGCCAATAAGAATCACAAACTCCACATACGTCTTGTTTTGGCATTTGATGCACATTCTTGGTAGTGAGAAGTTGCACTTGTTTAGTCAACTCTGCAAGTTACATGATGATGAACACTATTTTGATCTATACTTTGTTATATTTTTAAGCATTTTATATATATATATATATATATATATATATTGTTTTCGTATTTGGGAAGGTATTTATGTGTTTTGTAGGTTGTTGGACTCTTAAAAGAATATTGAATTAAAATGACTCAAAATGAGTGAAAATGGAGTAATAAGAGCCAAATAATGTCAGCATTACATTAGAAATCAGAAATTATGTAAGGATTACATACAAGGCGAGCACAACAAGGAGCACCGTGGCGAAGTAATATGTGTGCCAAGGAAACAAAGTTTCGGGTTTCTATACTGGGGATGAAAAATAAGGCACGTCGTGGCGGTGAGCTCTTGAGTTTTACTTTGGAAGACAAAAATCAACGTGTGCCGCGGCAGAAGAAAATGCGTGCCGCATCGGGACAGACCCTATTTTGTATACCAGCCCAGAAATTTAACACGTGTTGCGACAAGATAAAATGTGTGCCGTGGCCCGCGTACCAAAAATGTTCATAAACCCTAACATGCGTGTGTTACTCACCTATAAATACCACATTATACCTCTCCCAAACAGAAGTTTTCACAACCAAATTTCCTCCACCCTTAGCTGCTTTGGCAGCAAGGATTTTCACCCAAAAATTCACCCAAAATCAAGAGAAGATCCTCTATTTGTGAAGCTAATCCAAGGAATTGAGAAAGATGATCAATCAACTTCAAGGAATTAGAGCTAGGAGATCATTTGGGGTATTTTATTGTAATATATTTTTCTTCTATTTGATTTTGTATTTGTCTCTCATGACTAAATTGATTGACACCAATTTAGTTATGATTGGCTAATTTATGTATTTGGGATATTATTATTGCTTCCAATGATTGAAAGAATAATTTTGTAATTTAATGATACTTGAATTTTGGATTTATTTCTTGTTCATGTTCTTAATATTTTTTATTATAAATTAATGATGGGCCAAATCTTAATTTGTAGTTAGAGAGAATATGTTAGAATTTAGGCATTAGAAATGTCATCTTTGCTTGAATGTGCATCAAGAACAAGTACCTAATTTGATTGCATTGATTTGTGTTAGATTAAGTGGTTATAATATTTTCTTGCACTGATTCCAATTAATTAATTAACGGTCTGGATCAAAGAAGTTAATTAATTGATTGTAGTAAAAATTACCATGATTTAGGATGTTTTAGGTTTAGCAGAAAAATTATTAAATCTGACTTTGAATTGAATTGCTTAATTTGTTGTTTCCATTAATGAATAGCAAACTAAGATTCCCATATACATCCATCATCCCCACCTTGGTTGTGATTATTTTTATTTGCACTTTATTTTAGTCATAGAATTTACAATTTTTTCTACCAACTGACAATTATTAGAGTGTTTATGATTGTTTATTCAACTAAATAAGAAAATAAATAACATTTTCAAACCATCGCAATTTCTTGATAGACGATCTTGAGAGTATACTTATCACTCATTACAAGTGATTCGTACGCTTGTGAGCTTTTTATAAAATACAAAATTTGATTATCAAGTAATTGTGCATGGCATGACTATGTCATCGTTTGACCCTAGTTCATTAACTCCGAATCTTCTTCTTCTAGCACTCTTTTGTTGGAAATTAGCTCCCAACATCTCATAAAGCTCATATGTTTTTGAAGTTGTTTTCTCACCCATAACTCCACCTACAATATTATCAATTGCATATTGATACTGTAGTGTCAATTCATCAGAGAAAATCTGGTTATACAGCTGTAATGAAAAGTGATGATGTGGATACTATATTAAGAGTAACTTGAACCTATCTGATGCACAAAAACTTGATAATTAAATTTTGTATTTATAAAAGCTTGCAAGTGCACGAGTCACTTGTAGTAAGTGATAAGTATACTCCCAAGATCGTCTCTCAAAAGAATTACGATTATTTTTGAAATGTTAAATATAATCTAAATTTGGTTGTAAATAAAACTTAAATACTAAACATTCTAATAAAAATTAATTTTGAGAACGGTTGCTAAAATTATAGTTCCTTAAAACAAGTAAAATAAACAAGCGATAAACGTAGTCGAAACGATGAGATAAACGTTTGCTTATATATACGCGTGAATCAATTTGTTTTTTATACAATTTTTCGATCAAATTTTTTTATGTTTTTCACTTCAATTTTACAAGAGAATTTTCTCTCTTTCCTTTTTACTTTTACAGTATAATTTTATGATATTTTAGAGAGAAAAATATTATATTATTGTATAATATTTCAAGATTTTGGAGGAGGAATATTTACCAATTTAAGAGTTTGGGTATCTGTTTTATTATTAATATTTTTATCTCTAGTTTTGTAATATTATTACTGTAAACGTTATGCCTTTAATAATTAAATTTACGATAGTGAGTTTAATTATTTTGGCTAAATTTATATATGGGATTTTAGTTATGCTACTATGATTATTTTGGATTAATAAGTTAATTATTATATAAAAGTTTGATATTATTTTATTTCATTTTTCTTAATAGCTTTAATTATGAATAATAGATGGATCAAATCACTATTTATAGTTAAATTAAATATCTATGAATTAGTTTGTTAGAAACATCATCTGCATCTAATGATGCCCTCTTGAACATAAATCTAAATTAATTACATGATCATTGTGTTAGTTTAGATGTTTATATTATTTTTCTGCACTTATTCCAATCATTTAATTAATTATCTCGATCAAAGAAATTAATTATTTAATTGTAAGTAAAAGTTGCCATGATCATTGAGATTTTCTAGCTTTAGTGAAAAAATCAATGATATCAACTTATGAACAATTATTAAATTTAACTAATAATCTAAAATATGATTGGTTAGCAAGCTAAAATCAACCTGTATGGACTCATTCTAATATGTGTCTTGTATGCCGTATGATGAGTGCTCGAAAAGCACTAATATTTCGTGATTAATTGTGCTTAATTGTTTAAAATATAGATTTGTTATGATTGTTTATTTGATTATTTTCATAAATCTATCAATTCGGAATCACGGGTGTGTTTTAGTGTATTTCAGGTGTTTTTAGCGTCAAATGAGTCAAATAATGAAAACACGCAAAGACGGAACACTTACGGCGCTCGGATCACGAGTTACGGGCTAAACGAGACAAATATGTAAGCCTTACATAACGAGCCATCGCATATGTAAGGGGGTACATGTGAAGAAACTGAAGACAACGCGCGCCGCGGCGAGGAAAAGTCATGCCACGGCGGGGAGCTCTCGGGTTTTTACATTATTTTCAGAATTTGTGTTGCGCCGCGGCGGGAAAAATGCATGCCGCGGCGCGCCTATTCCTATGGCAATCAGGATTTGTGTAAACCCTTACATCTATAAATACCCCCTTAGAGCCCCCCTTACAACAGAACTCGACCAATTCGTACACAACTCTTAGATTTCACAATTTTGCGACCAAACACTACATTCAATCAGTTTTGAGAGCGTTACCACACTCTAACGAAGCGAGAGACACTATTCTAAGGATTCAAGGAAGCCAACGACGATCGAAGATAAAGCTTACGGAGAACAACGCTATCCAATCCATAAGCGGTATTTAGATCTAGGATTTTCTTGTTGTTATAGAATTAATTCCTCTTCTCTTTTTGTTAAAGTGTATGATCATATTTTATTTATCTATGAATATTAATATGAACATGAGCGGCTAGTTTAATTATGGATGTTTAGTTTGTGTTGCCATGTTTGCTAAAATTGTGTATGGTGTATCTTATTGATTTATAAATAAATTACTTTTTGATTAAGAACATGTTTAGATATTTAATTATGAATAATCATGGGCCCATTTGATGTTCGTAGTTAGGTTGAAAAATCTGAGAATTTAGTTATAGGAACGTCACCTTAACTTTATTCCGAAACACTTAATCGAAGCTTCAAGTTAGTGACTTAGTCATAGCATTAATTTGATTGGCATGTTTTCCTTGCGCATAATTTGATTACTATTTGATTTACCCCCGCCAAAGGCAATTAATTAGTTAATCAATAAAGAGACCTACCCCCGCCAAAAGGAGTCTCGTAATTAAAAGGAAAGCCGGTAGTTTAGTTTATATAGGACGTTCATGTTATCTCACCATACCTTTTCGATGCAAGCATGGTCAACCAAGCTAAACGTCCATACATCCTCCATTGATATTTGAATTGATTGTTTGCTTGCGATCTTGTTTTCGTTTGATTGTCGTATGATTGTTCTCGTCACAATTCCAACTTGTTTACACTTAGAGTTTTAGTTTTACTAGAACTCTATTTAATTGGTATTTTATTTGCTTTAGGATTCTAGTTACTTAGAGTTTTAGTTTCACTAGAACTCTATTTAATTAGTGTTTTATTTTCATTAGAACTCTATTTTGATTAAAAAGTTAGTTATTTAGAACCACTGCAATTCCTTGAGAGACCGACCTTAGAAGTTGCTTATCACTTTACTACGAGTGATTCGTACACTTGCGAGTACACATTTTAACACATCACCGTACGGTAAGCCCATAATGCGTCATTGAGCTTTGAAGCCTAATCCTTTCTTGAAGGTCGCATCGTAAGTTTCAAGATACCCTTGATTTGTCGCACTACGCCAAAATATGGCTTTAAAGACGGTCATTAACCGTCATTGTAAAGCTACGATGATGCTTCAAAAAAAATACAATGACCGTCATCTATTTAGGCGTCATAGTAAATAAGCATTTTTAATGACGGTAATGACCGTCATGAAAAATAAAAAACAATAAAAATCGTAAAAAAATAAGCGACCGTCATAAAAAATATATTCTATGACGGTTGTTATTTCATGACCATCATTGTAAACTGACAATGACCGTCATTAAAAATATCAAATAAAATTTAAAAATAACGGCTAGTACATTATTTAATGACGGTTATTCAAATGACCGTCCTAAATATGCGTGTGTGTGTATATATATATATATATATTAAATATTGTGCTTTCTATTGATCCTGTTTTATATATTAAATTGACCATACGAATAATAACAAATCAATAACTTTATTAATAAATCTGTAATCTCCAATTACTAATTAACTTTTCAAAACATAAGGAGGTCTATACTCAAAATGAAAAATATATAATTATTTAAAATAATCTCACTATACATTAGCTAAAATAAAAGTAAAACTTTATATGTTCTACTATCCACGAATATGCATTGTCACATATATGCACCACTCCTGCCTTAATTGAAATAGTTCTTCTCTTGTATAGCGCAACTTGTACTTCCACTACAAGCATTAGATACAAAACAAAGTTTAGTAAAATAATTAAAACCATATTAAAATGTAAACATAGATTACATAAACTATATTAAAGATTAATACCAATTCAGTTATATTTGTACAAGGATTGTTAACAATGTCTTTCATAAATAGCATCACATAGTAGCCACATTCATAGCCTCCTGCTTGTTTTGGGCACTATTCACAATAAAATTTAAACAAATAATATAATTAGTCAAGTAAATAAATACTATAATTGGACCATAAATAATTAACTATCATATATACCTTAATTTGATTGACTTGCAAAGTCGATTAATTCTCTCTTTGAATCATGACACCCCACATATTATAAGCCCTATGTACAATAATTGTCATCAAATAAAAGTACAAGAATTTTAAAAAAATACAAATAAACAAACATATATGGTTTTTGGTCTTACTCTTGTAAAATTTTTAAAAAATCAATTGGTATACTTTGATTGATGGAATCAATCCAAGCAATTGCTCCACTCCATGGATTCATCAATGCTAACATCCAATGAGCACTACATAGTTGAAAATTAAATTCTACATACATTAACGGAAGATTTCATGAAAGCATAAGAATATATGCTAATAAATTTAATTTCTATTACACTTACCCTCTCCAATATGGGCAAACTAGTATAGTATTATTCTCCATACCCTTCATTCTCATAGCAAGCATTTGAATTTGGTGATCTTCATTTTCCATTTCGAAAGCAGTTTGATTTGGCTCCATAAATCGATACAGATATAAACTTTCGGATTGTTCCTTCATCATGCGTTCATGCAATATGCTATCAAGAAACAATTATAAAAAATTAAACACTCATTAGTATGAATCATAATATTTAATAATGATAAGTATATTAATTAAATGTACCTTCATACCTAATATAAATTTGAACGACATTAGCTCCAACCCAATCTTCTTCACAAATTTCTAAAATATCTTCCGCCTCTACACCAATTACACCCAAATCATGCCCTAATACTTCTTGAGTAATTGGAATAGGAATTCTAGCTTCCTCTTTAAGCATTGTCTTTTGTGCATATCCCAAAAGATACTCAATTGCATAAGAAGTAGTATTTTCCTTTTGTTTATTTTTCATATCGCTAAACTTAGGTAGTTATTTTGATTTCTTTTTTAGTACCAACTTGGACTTCCCTTTTGCCTTCACCATTGGAGGTTGAGATTTAGCCTAGAAAAAGGCACAATAACAAAAGCATTAAATTTAAACTTCTTTTTAAATTCATACTACTACCAATTAAGAGTATTGATATCTAGATGGTCATTTGAAACTATACCTCATCTTTTGGCTTCTCCTTTGATTTTATTAGTGAATCTTTTTTATGATCCACTAAGGGAAGTCGAGATTTAACCTACAAAAAAAAACATATATAATTATACTTACTAAGATATTATTAAATAAGAATGAAATTTAAATAATCTTGATATTCATATAAGTATCAAGTAATTTCTCTTAAATTGGCTAGTTGAAATTACCTCATCTTTTGGCTTCTCATTTGGTATCTTTTTTGCTTTCATCAATGAATTTTTTTTAAGATCTACCATTGAAAGTTGACAATTGTCCTACAAACATTACATATACTTATGTGTACCAATATATTGTCAAACAAGCATTGAAATTTAAGAAACTTAAAAATTTAGATAAAATACCGAATAATTTCTCTCTAATTGACTACTTGTAACTACCCCAACTTGAGACTTCTCCTTTGATTTCTCATTTATTTTTATTAGTGAATTTTGCTTAGGATCTACCATTGAAAGTTGAGACTTGGTCTACAAAAATCACACATATACATATCATCAAATTGTCAAATAAGTATTGAATTTAAATAACTTTAAAATTCATTAAATTACTCACTTCATGCAATCACCCCCAACCTACTCATAAATTTCTTACCATTGGTGCCAATAGGTTGACAATTAGCATTAAAAGTAACTTGAAAAGGATTACCCTCACTCCTTAATGCTACTATTTCATTCATTTTTGTACGTCTTCTTCCTTGACGAGGTTGTTTTACTCCATCATCATTGATTCCCTTTTTTCTCTTGCGTTTCTTACCTTCTTTATGACCATTGTCTTCAATAGAAACTTGTGGCAATTCCATCCTATTACAAGCATGTGGCAAATATATAAACATATAACATAAGTCAAATAAATAACAATTAATAGGTAAAAAATAAACTTCAAATATAAAACAGTATATACTTAGGTATTGCATTTTTCAACAATCCAAGTGCCATCACAATCATATCGCACGTTAGGTATTGCATCATCATCTTCAATTGCACAAGCATCATCTAAAGGTGATATTGATCTATGTTGTGCATCAAGCTCCATTATAATATCTCCTAATTCATCCTCATTAATAGTGTCAATATAGTCCCGACTAGGAGTCAATACGATTGAAAACTGTCTATCTGGTGGGTCCTCTACATAAAAGACTTGTTTAGCTTGGGATGCAAAAATAAAAGGCTCGGTTTTATGACCAAGTTTTCCTAGATCAACTAAAGTAAACCCATATCCATCCCTCTCTATAACTGCCTTTTGCTTCACCCAATCACACTTAAAAATTGGTATTATATACTTAACATAGTCAAGCTCCCAAATTTCTTGTATTACCCCATAATATGCCATGTCTTCATATATAGGATTTTTATCTTTGGCACTAGAATATTGCATGCTTTTGGCAACTACACTAACACCACTATTTTGGGTGACATGATTATCATCCCATGATTTCGTTTGGAAACAACAACCGTTAATTACATAAGCGTGGTATTTTATAACATCAAACTTGGGACCTTGTGCTATCCAAACCAATTGCTCTTGTACTTGAATACCTTGATTTAACTCATTAGTAATCTGCATATTGATTGAAAATAATACAACACAAACATTCAGCATTAATAGATTTAAAAGTTAAATTTTAAGAATAAGTTGATTTTACGCAATCATACTTACTTGAGACTTTAACCAATACAAAAATGTACGATTGTGCTCTTCTTGTAACCATTTTCGTCTTCGCTTATTGTTATTGATTTCCACAATATATTGCATATGCTTTCTTTACATAAGAATATAAAAAAAAAAAAATAGAATTAAGTTAAAGTATTTTCTTAAAAAAAGATAAGGATTATACTTAAGTTTATAAATTTTCAAATACTTACTCTATATAAGGTTGAACTTGTTCTGTGTTTTCTAGCACGTACCGATGTGCTTGTTCCCATAACTCATGACTTATTGTCTCAATTTTTTTACCACCTATTGCCTTTTCATTAACATGATTCTTATGCTTGGGAATTCCAATAGGATGAATGTCATTAAAATATTCAGAACAAAACTCAATAGCTTCTTCAGCCACATGACATTCTGCTATACACCCTTCTGGATTTTTCTGATTCCTAACATAATTCTTAAGAACTTTCATTAACCTTTTAAATGGATACATCCACCTTAAATACACTGGTCCACATAAATTTACCTCTCTAACAAGATGAACTGTTAGATGAATCATAATATCAAAAAATGATGGCAAAAATATCTTTTCAAACTTGCATAAAGTAGCAACAACTTGCTTTTGGATTTTATCCAAATTATTTTCATCAATTGACTTTTTACAAATTGAATTAAAGAAGAAGCAAAAGTCAATTATAGCATTCCTCACTTCCTTTGGCAACAAACCACGAATAACGATTGGTAAGAATTGTTGCATTAGTGCATGACAATCATGTGATTTCATGCCATTTAGTTTATTTTCATCAATGGACACCAAATTTCTTATGTTTGACGAGTATCCAATTGGAACTTTAATGTTCATCAATGAGGACAAAAAAGTTTTTTTCTCTTGCTTTGAAAGGGTGTAACAAGCATGTGGTATGTACAATCTCCCTTTGTCATCTTCTTTTGGAGCTAGTTCATCACGAATGCCAAACTCAACCAAATCTTTTCTTGCTACTAAACCATCCTTATTTTTACCAGGAATAGATAATAATGTACTAATGATGTTATCACAAACATTTTTTCTATATGCATTACATCAAGAATATGCATAATCTCTAAAAATTTCCAATATTCTAACTCAAAGAATATAGACTTTTTTCTCCAACAAATTGATGTATTCACTTTGCCATTGATCCTAGACTTACCACGTGGAAAGTGTAATCCCTCTACTTCTTCTAGTATTTTAAACCCTGACAATGGAGTTGGAGCTGGTTCAACTTCATCATGACCATTAAAACTCTTTCTAAATTTTCTATAAGGATGGTATCGACTAAGCCATTTTCTATGACCCATGTACGACATTTTCTTTGAATGTTTACAACGTTCACAACTTGTTTTATTGCTGCAAATTGGACACCCTAAATAACCTTTCACAGCATGTCCAGACAAATTTCCTTAAGCTGGAAAATCATTAATAGTCCACAATAAGATTGCCCTCAACACAAACATCTCTTTGAGATATGCATCATAAACTTCTATACCCTGACTCCACAAAACGTTTAGATCGTCAATCAATGGCTCCAAATACACATCAATATCATTCCCTGGTTGTTTGGAACCTGATATTAAAAGTGTCAACATCATAAACTTTCTCTTCATGCATAGCCACGGTGGAAGGTTATAAGTAACAAGTATGACTGGCTAACAACTATACTTGCTACTTAATGAACTATATGGATTTATACCATCAGCACTAAGTGCAAGTCTCAAATTTCTTGGTTCAGAAGCAAATTCTGGCCATTTCTTATCGACTAATTTCCAAGAAGCGCCATCTGAAGGATGCCGCATTATGCCATCATTTTTGTTTACTTTTTTATGCCATGTCAAATTTTTGGATACCTCAGTACTTCGAAACATTCGTTTGAATCGAGGAATTGGAGGAAAATACCATAACACCTTTGTAGGAACATTTTTTTTGGGCTCCAACGTGGTCTTAGACACTTTCCACCTTGACATTGCACATATTGG
Organism: Elaeagnus macrophylla; assembly: GCA_029378325.1. Lineage (NCBI taxonomy): Eukaryota > Viridiplantae > Streptophyta > Magnoliopsida > Rosales > Elaeagnaceae > Elaeagnus > Elaeagnus macrophylla. The sequence goes on along the minus strand of CM055640.1, from coordinate 107,291,169 downwards.
ACAATGATCTTCCCCTTCATACTGCTTTCTATAAAGAATGCAATCGTTAGGACAAGCATGAATTTTTTCATATCCTAAACCCAATTCATTAAGCATTTTCTTCACTTCATACATTGAAGAGGGCAACTTATTATTCTCAGGTAACATTTTCTTTAAAATCTTTAAGAGCCTTGTAAAACTCTTATCAGAATGACCAGACATCACCTTTAAGTTATATAATGCCACCAAAGCCGAAATCTTAGTAAACTTTGTACACTCTTCATATAAAGGTTTTTCGGCATCTTCTAGTTCACTATTAAAACTATGGTAATCATTTTTACCATTAACATCAACATCAACATCGTCAACACCATCATTTGTGATCATAAATTACTTCTACCATGTTAATTGTTTCAGTAAAAATATCTACTTTTTCAACTCTTGAAGTAGTTGGTCTGTTTGACGGCTCTTCTCCTTGCCAAATCCAATTATTATAACTTTGGTCAATACCATGAAAAAATACATGATTTTTAACCTCATTTAAATCAAGACTTTTGAAATTTCCACACTTAAGACAAGGGCACCTAATAATATTAGGGTTATTACTATTTTTGCTTGCATATTCTATAAAAGCTTCAAGTCCCTTCAAAAATTCCAATAATCTTCTATCCTTACTCATCCAAGATTTATCCATTTTAAAACCTATATTTTTGTGATTTCACAATTAAAAGACAAACATATTATTTAACAATTACGCAATTAACAATTAAGAATAATTATTAATAAAATTGAAAATATATTGATCAATAAATCACCATCATGAAGATTAGGTCCTAGGATTAATTGCAATTTATGACTAATAACCTCTAACCTCTATTTCAATCTTTGTTTTCTTCTAACATTTATAATTAACTTCATCAATAAACATGTTTAATCAAATATAAATATATTTTAGGTAAAATTTTAATTTTGTCAAAAAATATATAATATAATATTGTATACTTAAAGTTTATTGTAATTTATATTGTATATGCTCCCATTTATGTATATGCTTTCAGCTTTTTCTAATAACTTTTTTTATGTTGCGTCATATTTTACAAGAATTTTTTTTTTTAATTTGGAAATAGATACCTTCTATTTTATAAATTATTTTCCTGAAAAGAATTGTTATGGCTTTCTATGTTAAAGTAGTAGTTACTTTGAAGTCACAAAATTTTAGTGTCATTTGATTTTGAAAAAAATAAAACGAAATCCACAAGCTAAAACAAAATCCACAAGCTATAGAAAGAAAATAAAAATGTAAATTCTATAAATTCACCATGTCGTTACAAAAATAAATATAAAATCAAAGATTTAATCTTTATTTACATTAATTATATTATCTTCTAACATTATTATTATTATTATTATTATTATTATTATTATTATTATACTAATTAATTTTCATTTGTTTTAATTTCAAAAATATTTTATACATTTTAAATTTTTATTAGTGAAATAAATTTAATATAATTTTTTATATATATAAAATAATTTATTTTGCTAAATTTCTTATAATCTTTCTTCTTGTTATAAAATTTGTTATGAAAAGAATATTAAATTATATGAAAAGAAAAAAACATGATTGGCGAATATGGCTAACAAAATTAACATACAAATTAATCTTTCTTAACATACAAATTAACATACAGATCGAAGGTTTACAATAATTTTTTATATAATTTTTCTTCTTGTTATATGATCAAACATCACGGTATATATTAATTCATACATACAAATTATTTTATTTGCGTACAGTAAGGTATTCATATATATTCATATATATGACCAAACATCACGGCATATATATATTAATTCATATATACATGTGCAGCGACGGCGGCAACTGTACGAGGACGAGCAGCGTGGACGACGCGGGGACGAGTGGCTAGAGGCGAGCGCGAGGACAAGCGGCGAGAGGGGAGCACGAGGACGACGCGGGGATGAGCGGCGAGAGGCGAGCGCGAGGACGACGAGGGGACGAGCGGCGAGAGGCGAGCGCGAGCTGGGAGGACGACGCGGGGACGAACGGCAGCGAGGACGACGCGGCGACCGGCAAGGAAGAAAACTGGGTAGACAGAGCGGCAAGGAGAGTCGCTGGAAAACTTTACTGTGCAAGCTAGGAAAAAACTGAATGTATACGTACCCTAATTAGTTTATGTGTGCGAGGGAAAATTTTAAAAAGATTTTACGACGGTTATTTTTTAATAACCGTCATTAAATATATTTATTTTTAATTTTAAAATTTTTGATGACTATCATAATTTAAATGACCGTCATAAAAAAAATTTATTATTTATTTTGAAGTTTTAATGACGGTCATGTTTAAAACGACCATCATCATAAGTTCAAAATTTATGATCGTCATCGTTACTTCATATACATACTTTTAATTATGGTCATTTTAAAAAAAAAAAACGGTCGACCGTCCTTAAAAGCCATTTTTGGCGTAGTGTCGGTTACTCACTTCAACTTGTTCGGATGTTTGTGGGTGATATGGAGTAGCCACTTTATGAGTGATGTTGTACTTTCGTAACAATCCATCATAAAGTTTATTACAGAAATGGCTCCCTCTATCACTGATTATCGTCCTCGGTGTCCCAAACATGCTAAATATTGTTTCCTTCAAGAACTTCACAACATAGTTAGCATAATTAGATTTAGTGGGTATAGCCTTTACCCACTTGGACACATAATCAACAGCCACTAAAATATACTCAAATCCATAAGAAGGAAAAAAGGACCCATGAAGTCAATCTTCCATATATCAAATAACTCAACAACGAGATTATATGTTAAAGGCATTTCAATACGTCTACCTATGTTACTAGTTCTCTAACATCTATCACAACGCATGCAAAAATCATAAGCATTTTTAAACAGAGTAAGCTAATAAAAACCAAATTGGAGTACCTTAATGGCGGTTTTCTTACCGCCAAAATGTCCTCCACAGTGAAGATCATGGTAGAAGGTTAAAATGCTTGCATGCTCTTCTTCCGGCACACACCTCCGGATGACTTCATCTTGACAAATCTTGAATAGAAAAAATCTTACAATATTAGCATACCATGATATTGTAAGATAATTTACAATATTTCAAGCTTTTGCACAAAGAAATCAACCTAGATAAATGATCAGCTATAACATTTTTAATTTCCTTTTTATCCCTGATCTTTAAGTCGAATTCTTGCAAAAGCAAAACCCACCGAATTAATCTTGACTTAACATTCGGTTTACTTAACAAATACCACAAAGCCGCATGGTCTGAATGCACAATTACTTTAGATCCTACCAAATAAGACCTAAATTTATCTAAAGAAAACATAATAGCCAATAATTATTTTTCAATGGTTGAGTAGTTAAGTTGAGCGTCATTAAGAGTTTTATTAGCATAGTAAATGACATGAAAAAGCTTATCAACTTGTTGTCCTAAAACAGCCCCTATAGCAAAATCAGAAGCATCACACATAATTTCAAATGAGAGTGATCAATCAGGTGCCATGATAATGGGCACAGAAGTCAGTTTCTCTTTCAAAGCAATAAAAGCAATCAAGCAATCATCATCAAAAACAAAGGAAACATCTTTACACAATAGATTGCATAAAAGGATGACTTAGTTTGAAAAAATCCTTAATAAATCGTCTATAAAAACCTGCATGCCCTAAGAAACTCCTTATGCCCTTAACAGATGTGGGGGGAGGTAATTTTGTAATTAAATCTACTTTAGCCTTGTCTACTTCAATGCCCTTGCTAGATATGATATGTCCTAAAACTATACCCTGTTGGACCATAAAATGACTCTTTTCCTAATTAAGTGTCAAATTATACTCAATACAACGTTCTAACACTAAAGTCAATTTATGCAAGCAATTATCAAAAGAATTACCAAAAATAGAAAAGTCATCCATAAATACCTCAATGAATTTCTCCACTGTGTCTGAAAAGACATCATATATCTCTGAAACGTGGTGGGTGCATTGCATAATCCGAATGACATCCTCCTGAAGGCAAAAGTACCTAATTGGCATGTGAACGTTGTTTTTTCTTGATCCTCCGGAGCAATTGGTACTTGATAGTAACTTGAAAGACCATCCAAAAAGTAATATAAATTGTGTCCAGCTAGTCTTTCTAACATTTGATCAATGAAGGGAAGGAAAAAATGATCCTTTTTAATGTACAAATTCAACTTTCGAAAATCTGTACACATCCTCCAACCTGTAATCGTTTTAGTGGGCACTAACTCATTCTTCTCATTCTTAATTACAGTTATTCTAGATTTTTTAGGCACCACATGAACTGGACTAACTCACTTACTATCTGCAATTGGATAAATTACTCCTAATGCTAAGAGTTTTAAAACTTCTTTTTTAACTTCTTGCATGATAGGATTTAGTGTCCTTTGTGCTTCTTTGATCGGTTTGACATTGTCCTCTAAATTGATTTTATGCATGCAAATTGCTGGACTAATGCCTCTAATATCCCCTATACTCCATCCTTTCGCTTTTTTATAATTCCTAAATGCCCTCACTAGTTTGTTCTCCTATTTTTGAGTGAGAGTAGAAGATATAATAATAGGATATGTTTCGTTCTCTTCCAAAAACACATATTTCAGATTCTTAGGCAATTCTTTAAGTTCTAGCTCAGGTGGAGTAATTTCTTCTTCAGGTGGGGCATCTAATGAATCGAAGGGTGTACTAGCGTTCTCTATGGGTGTGGCATTATCTAACAAATCATTGTATTCCTTAGTTTCATCATCTAAAATATCATTCACCTCTCCTACTGTAAGTGCTACCTCTAATTTATCATTTATTCTATCTTGCACAAATGTGTCATGAATTACATGATCCAGACATTCAATAAATGAACATTCATTAATAGCAGATATAGAAGGATAAGGAGACGAATCAAAAATATTAAAATGTACAGTCTCTCCTAAGACTGTCATTGTCAACTTCTCACTTTGGACATCAATTATAGTTTGGGTGGTGGCTATGAATGGTCTACCCAACAAAATTGTTCCTTGCCCAAAGATTGGTTTTCCTACATATCTAAAACCACAAAATCAACAGGTATAATAAGCTTATCTACCTGTACAAGTACGTCCTCAACCATTCCCTTCGGATATTTAATAGATCTATCTGCAAGTTGAAGGGACATGGTTGTTGGTTTAAGCTCTCCCAAACCTAACTGCAAGAAATTAGAGTAAGACATCAAATTTATACTAGCACCAAGATCAAGCATTGCCTTAGCTACTTTCCTATTCCTCATAGTAATATCAATGACAAAACTACATGGATCTTTTAACTTTGGTGGTAAGTTTCGTTGAAGCGCTGCATTAGCAATTTTAGACACTAAAATTCTTTCATTAAGCTCATACCTTCTTTTCTTAGTATTTAATTCCTTGAAATTTTTTGCATAAGAAGGTACGTTTCTAATTGCATTTAACAGAGACAGATTAATGTTCACTTTTGAAAGCATGTTAAATAAATCAGAAAATTGTTTATCTTGCTTATTGTCCTTTAAGCGATATGAGAATGGTATTAGAGGTCGGTATGACATTGATGACTTGTGCAATTGAGGAGTAGTAGATGACTCTCTAATTGCTTCCTTGGAAGGCTCATCATTCTCTTTGGGTATTGCACTATCTCCTTCCATATTTCCTGCACTAAATGGTAGATCATCAGAAATTTAAGGCAAATTTTTACTTACGACGTTACCACTTCGAAGGACCTTAACCGCCTTCGCTTGCTTGGGTTGACTAGGTAATTTTCCCTTTTCTTATCGTTTGGAGATGCCTCGCTAGTTGGCCCACTTGGCCTTCAACCCTTTTCATAGAAGTCTCCAACGAGTCCAACCTTTGAGTACTCTTCATTTGATTTTTTTGACTAACTTGAATGAATGCATTCAAGTTATCGTCCACGTTTGGTTTGTTAGGAAGAGTAAGTTGTAAGTTGTTATTGTTGGGATTGTGTGGGAAGTGATTCTGAGCATAGACTGGATTATTATTTCCCTTCCAAGAGAAATTGTGATGATTTCTCCAACTGAGATTGTATTAATTTGAGTAAGGATTGTTCCTTGGTCTCGGTTGGTATCCCTGATGAACACAATTTTGACCTATATTTTATTATATTTTTAAGCATTCATTTTATATTTTACTTTATTATTTTCGTGTTTTGGAAGGTATTTTTGTGTTTTGTAGGTTTTTGGACTCTTGAAGAATATTGGATTGAAATGACACAAAAAGAGAGAAAATGGAGTAACAAAAATCAGACAATGTAAGGCTTACATTGGGAGTCAAAAACTATGTAAGGGTTACATACAAAACAAAAGGAACGCGCGCCTAGGCGGGGAGGTTTCTATTTTCAATTCTGGAGCCAAAATAGAACGCGCGCCGCGGCGGGCAAAAACTTGCGCCGAGGCGAGCGTGCCAAAATTGCCCAGAAATCCTAAAACGCGTGTTCCACTTCATTCCTCCTATAAATACCACATTATATCTCTCCCAAACACAAGTTTTCACAACCATCTTCTTCCCCACCTTAGCTGCTGTTGCAGCAAGGGTTTTCCACCCAAATTCCACCCAAAATCATGAGAAGACACTCCATTGTTGAAGCTACTCCAAGGATTTGAGAAAGGGGATCAAACAAGTTCAAGGAATTAGAGCTAGAGGATTCATTGGGATATTTTTAGTGTAATATCTTTTTTTTTCTCTGATTTTGTGGCTTGCCTCCATGACTAAATTGATTGACACCAATTTAATTATGGTTGGCTAATTTATGTATTTGGGATATTAGTCTTGCTTCTAATGATTGGAAGAACAATTTTGTAATTTAATTATTTATGATTTGGATTTATTTCTTGTTCATGTTCTTAATATTTCTTATTATGAATTAATGGTGGACCAAACCTTAGTTTGTAGTCAGAAAGAATATTTTAGAATTAGGCATTAGAAACACCATCTTTGCTTAATTGTGCATTATGAACAAGAGCCTAAATTGATTGCATTGATTTTTGTTAGTTTAGGTGGTTATAATTATTTCCTTGAGCTAATTCCAATTAGTTAATTAATGGTCCGGATCTAAGACGTTAATTAGTTGATTGTAGTGAAAATTGCCACTGATTTGGGATTTTCTAGGTTTAGCGGAAAAATCATTAAATCCAACTTTTAATTGAATGCTTAATTTGTTCTTTTCATGAATGGATAGTGAACTAAGATTCTCATTTACATCCATCATCCCCACTTTGGTTGTGATTACTTTTATTTGCACTTTATTTTAGTTACATAATTAATTTAAAAATTTACAGTCTTTTCTACAATCCGACAATTGTTAGAATGTTTAGGATTGTTTGCTCGATTAAATAAGAAAATAAATAACATTTTAGAACCACCGCAATTCCTTGAGAGACGATCTTGGGAGTATACTTATCACTCATTACAAGTGATTCGTGCACTTGTGAGCTTTTTATAAAATACAAAATTTGACTATCAAATTTTTGTACATCAATCCCTCCATTGCATTAGCTTGCTCGTAGCTTGTATCTACATTAGGATCACAAACAAAAGGAAAAATATTAGTGCCATGTCCTAGGTACTATAAATACTGCATACCTCTTGAGTCGGTGTATTCTTGGAGGTAAGAAGCGCGAGTTTTTTGGTAAGCTCGGCAATTTGCATCACAATCTCATTACCCGAAGTTACCTCATTAACTCCCATCCTCCTTCCTCTAGAGCTCTTTTATTGGAAATTAGCACCCAACATCTCATACAAGTCGTATATCTCATTTCCGGTCTTTTCTCCCATAGCTCCTCCAGCGGCATTATCCACAGTAAATTGACACTGTTGTGTCAACTCGTCATAGAAAAATTGGTTCTGGAGTTGCAATGGAAAAATGATGGTGTGGGTACTAAATCAGAAGCAATTTGAAGCGATCCCATGCTTCATGAAAAGGTTCCCCATCCATTTGAGAAAATGTTGCAATTTTTGTCCTTAGGTTGGCAGTCTTTTGATGGGAATAGAACTTTCCCATGAACTTCTTGAACACTGCGTCCCAAGTTGAAAGAGAATCGGGTGGAAGAATCACAAGCCATGACTTTGCCTTATCCTTAAGCCTGTATGGGAAACATCGCATCCTCAACTGATCTTCATTTAGCCCTTGTAGCTGAAAAGTCTGCACAGTAGCATAGCAATCACGAATAAAGGTTAGCAAATCTTCATTAGGAATCCCATAAAAGAAGGCAACATATTATAATGAATATTTTTAAGCTCATAATTTCGAGCTGCTTCCCCCAATTGGATGCAAGAAGTTGCAGTGCTAATGATTGGCCTTGCATACTCCTTCATCGTCATCTCTCTCGGTGGAGGTAAAGGTTCTCCCATTATTGGTGGCTGCTCTTCCTCCAGAATGTCAGCGTCAAATTGTCTCAAATGTGTTCGCCTCCTGTTAACGTTCTTTATGAACAACACTAGTGGATTTCCAAAGATCTTCTACCATGCATGCACAATTAAAAACAACAACAAATCAGAGCACCAGACACTATATGACTTCAACGAGTAACAAAAACATAAAAACACAAAAAATGAAGAAAATTACAAAAACTAAAAATTAAGAAAGTAAACTAAAAATAAAACAAATAAGCAATTTCAAAAATGTCAATTTCTTGGTAACGGCGCCAAAAAATTGATAACTAAATTTTGTATTTATAAAAGCTCGTAAGTGCACGAATCACTTATAGTAAGTGACAAGTATACTCCTGATATTGTCTCTCAAAGGAATTGTGATTGTTTTTTAAATGTTAAATGTGATCTAAATTGGTTGTAAATAAAACTTAAATACTAAACATTCTAATAAAAATTGATTTTGAGAACGATTGCTAAAATTATAGTTCCTTAAAATAAGTAAAATAAACAAGCAATAAACGTAGTCGAAACGATGAGATGAATGAGTGTGGTAGATTAGTTAATGAACCAATCACAGATTGATTAATTTACGTAATTTTTACAATTAAATATATAAAGTAGGATTTATTGATCCTTTTCACTATGCCTAGAAAATCCCAAATTAATGACAATTTTTCCTTAATCAACTAATTAACTTCTTTGATCCGGATAATTAATTAGTTAATTAGCATTAATCATAAGAAAATTAATTTAATCACCTAATTTAAGACAAGTCAATATACTTGAATTAGGTTCATGCTCAAAAATACCCAATGGAACTTAGATGGCGTTTTTAACGCTCAACCCTAGAATATTCTCATATATTCATAAATTAAATTAGCCAAAAGTAATTAATGAAAATAGATATTAAGAACAATGAACATGAAATAAATCACTTGAATATAAAATAAGCACATAAACAATCTTCCATTCATAGTCACATCCCTAAAATCCTACACAAAAGGAGTTTAGTTACTCATAACAAAATTTCATCAAGCTTTTTCATTACAATAAGCATTCAATGAGTTCTAAAGAGAAAAGAAATAACAAACAATAAAATACCCCACTTCTACTCTTGGAACAAGCTTCTTGATGTTGGATGGTCACCTTTTTCAAGATTCTTGATGCAGCTTTAATGAAGTAACATTAATGGAGTGATTTCTCTTTCAAAAGTGTGGAAAAATGTGAGTTCGGCATTGTTCACCGTCACTATTCACTGCTTGGAGAAGAAGAGGGTTTTGTGATGTATTTATAAGTTAGGGTTTGTGTGTGTGTGTAGGGGGGCGGCTGGAAAGGGTGAAAGTGGAATCCGAGTACGCAGGCCTCAGCGCGCTATGCTTTTCTAGACTTTGAACCAAATCAGGGACCCCCTCGCTGCGGCTCGCTATGTTTTTATGATTTCTTAATATGTAATCCGAGAGTCCCATGCCGCAACACGCATATTTCTTTGTCGTGGCGCCCAATGTTGTAATGCCATGTAAGGGTCCTTACATAAGTAATACCGAATTAAACCACAAAATAAATACTTAAAAACTAACAAATAATAGGTTCAAAATAATGTTCATCACTATCACAAGCTTTGTGGCCCTCTTTCCATATGCAAGAGAGTGTCAATTTTGGTTCTTAGGTCATAAGTCTTTTGATAGAAATAAAATTTTTCCATAAACTTGTTATAAATACCTTCCTAAGTAGCCAAAGAACTAGGTGCCAATATCATGAGCCAAGACTTAGCTTTGTCTTTAAGGGTGTAAGAAAAATACATCATTCTAAGTTGATCCTCACTAAGTCCCTACAGTAAAAAAGTTTACATAGCTGTATAGAAATCACAAATAAAATTTAGAGGGTTCTCATTAGAAATACCCTAAAAGAAAGGAAGTATAGAATAATGAATATTTTTCAATTCATAATTTCTAGTTGCCTCTGACATTTGAATGAACGTTGTGATAGTACCAATAATAGGCCTTACAAATTATTTGAATACATTCATTTAGGTGGAATATAAATTTTAATAAAAGTATATTTTAGAGAAAGAATACATACACTAATAAATTAACATTATTAGATAACAAGATAACAAACAGAAAATATACTTTATTATGAATAATCAATGAAAACTTAGAATACTAAAAATTAAAATTTACAGCATATCTTAGGTTTACTAAAAATATTAATGATAAAAATTTAAATAAAGTATTAAGCATAACTTATGATTTTGAAAGAAGAGATCTAATGAAAGATGAAAACCATTAATTTTTAATACATTACATAGTAGGATACTCACTAATAAGCAATTATAGTAGTTTAATATATGAAAAAAAAAACAAATTTATAGAAATATATAAAATATTTCAAGGAGGAAAAATAATAAAACCAAAATTATTAACAGAATATGAGATACCTGTTAAATGAAATTTAGATATTAAAGAAAAATCTCTAATACTAGTAAGAAAGAGTAATGTAAAAATGATTAAGTTTATAAACACTCAAGCAAAAATAAGTAAGAGAGAGAAAAATAAAAGAATTAAAAAAAATAGAAGAAGTAAAAGAATTAGTTCATACAATGCAATAGGATAATAATATCACATTAAAAACATATTCTAAAATGGTTAAAAGAAAAATTATTAGAAATATAATTATAAAAAAAATAATAACTTAACAAGTATATCTAGTAACCAAATATTTACAATGAAAACTTGAATTCTTTTAACAAAAAAAGTAAATACGATATATGAATTAAACATTAAAATTTTACGAGATATAAAAGAAACTCAAAGAGAACTCCTTAAAGAAATAAAAAGTGTAGTTGTACAAAGAAATTACAACTAGATATACATAAGTAATTTAGAGAATTAAGAATGGATGTTAGTAACAAATCAACAAACAATGAAACTTCATATTATAAGTTTGACCCATTAAAATGAATAAAAGAATTAGGCATATTATAAGTTCGGCAGATAAAAAATAATCAATATAGGGACTACACTCAAAATTGGCATTGGAAGCAACAATAATATAGGCATATTGGATGCCAGAAAGGAAAATTAGATGTAATAGTGATATCCCACCTATGTAAACAGATAACCTTATGTCTATAAAATGAAACTTTCTTTTGTTTAAGGGATATACGAAGCTTTTATCTATATTTTTATCTATTTATATCCTTAAAATGAGTAAGAGCTGAAAATCCTTTCATGGTTTACAGTTCTCTAGGTTGTACACTATCTGTTTAATGAATAAAAGCTCAACTTAAATTTCAAATCGTGTTATCACTTTAACCTTAGGAAATTAAGTATGTATCTCATCAAATATCAGCAGGAACATGAGGTCTATAAGCTTGGATCTTGAGTGAGGCTTAACTTTTAGGAACAAGAAGAATTGTGAAAGTATGAAGTGAACTCATATTAAAAAACATGTTAATTTACATCTAGAAACTAGTATACTTTGAATTTTATTGATATTGTTAAATTTATATATGTTTTGATGCGTGAAAATGGATAAACTAGAAAAGAAACCCAATAATATGAAAATAATAATATAATAATAATAAGACCAAGAAATCAAGAAAAATCTATTTAGAAGTAAGATAAAAAAGTATCCTGAAATTCAAGAATATCTAAAAGATACAATTTATATTAAACAAGTTATTGCTTGCTTTAAAACATCAATAAAATATAATTTTAAAAGAAGTACAAAAATATCAAAGATCATTGAGAATTTACAAGAATTAATTGACTATTTTTTTAAACAAGAAAAAAGACAGAATTTAGTAAAAGATTAAAATAAAGAATACTTGAATCTTGTAGCAAGCCTTAAAATAATAAAAATGGATATATAATGAAATAAAAAAAAATTCTAAAATTGAGTCGTTGGATAGGTAAAAAACTTGAGAACTTTGAACTTAAAAATCAAGTAAAAACAACTAGTTTTTTAACTAGCCCATATTTAGTATCAAAGTCACATGAAATAGTTGAGTCTATGATTAAGGATTCTCACAATATTTAAAATTAGGTATAACTAACGTAATTAAAAAATAGAAGTAAATTATCTAAAATATTATAAAAAAGAAACAAAAAAATTAATACTACTAATTAAGGAAATAACAAAAGGATTACCTAAGTATATATAAAATAATAATTTATAAAGTACTATTTAGTTGGAAGGTAAAATTAACATGGTTACATCATAACTAAAAATAAAAATATTTACATCATCACAAATTTTTAATTTAAAGAAATTATTTAGTTTAGTATAGAATATTAAAATTAATAAATATTTTAAGAAAAATTTTCCTAAAATATTCTTAGCATGCATAGAAATAAAACTGAATAACATAATATCATCACAACAACGAATAAATACATTAAAGAAAATTTTAGAAAATGCAAGAAAATTCTTTAAAATGACACCCGAACAATTAAAAAATAATATGAGAAATAAAAAGGAAAAAATTATTTTAATTTCTATAAATTTTACAAAATTTTCGATAATATTTGTAAATCTTACAAACTTTCTAAAACAAGAATAATAAAAGTAAGAATATTTTAATAAATTAAAATTAAAATAAGGACCAAAATTCACGAATAAAAAATTAATTATTTTTAGGGTGATTCTCCTAACATCTCACATGGGATTCTAAATACATACCTTATGGGTATTTTTTCCTTTTTCAATTTTGCTCTTAGTGATATAAAAATTTACTTCTTTATCCAATTGTTTATTTTTAAGATTTTTGAGTTAAAATTCATTATTTTCGAAAATAATTTTTTCCAAAAATTTAGTAATTTTATTTTCTTATTTCTTTTTCTATTTTTTAAGGATTTTCTATTAATTTTTCTAGAATAAAGTTCATAAAAATTTTATATTCTTTTATAAAAGTTTCTTTTGTTTTTATATTTTCTAAGTGTTTTAATTTTTCTTTTAAGATTTCTGTTTGTTTGTGTGATAAAATTATATTATTCATTTTTATTTCTATACATGCTAAAAATATTCCTATAAAATTCTTATTAAATTCTTTATTATTTTATGTATTTTGGATTAGATTAATTAATTCCTTTAAGTTATTGATTTGTGTTTGTGTAAGCATTTCTATTATTTATGGTGTAACCAGGTTAATTCTTTTTTCCAATTATAGAGTACTTTGTAAATTATTAATTGTGTTATTTTCTTAGGTAATCCTTTAGTTATTTCTTTAATTTATAATATTAATTCAATTGTTTCTTTTTTATAATATTTTAAATAATTCATTTTTCTACTTGAATTTGGTTGAGGATACCTTATTTTATACATTTTGTTTAAAATTTTTCCTTTTAATAATCAGGTTCTGATACCAACTATTGGGGGCTGAATTTTAATTTAAAGTTTCAGTTACTTATCTTCCTATTTGTTTCTTAAATAAGTAGAATCTAAAGATTAAATTATCAAATTCTTCTTTATTTACTTGTACAAATTTCTATATAAAATAATTTCTTAGTATTTTTCCTATAGGATGGTCTATTAAGAATAATATGCTAGAAACATAGTCTGTATAATAATCTAAGAGGGTGTCAAACCTTTTAAAATTTTCTAAACATGTTTCATAATCTTCATTATCAAAATATTCCTCTAATAATTTCATATATTTATCTTCAAAATATTCTATGCTAGTCATAATTTTCTTGTTAAGTTCTAGAGTTTTTTTCTTCTAATTCTTGGTCTATCCATCGACTTAGTTCTAGAATTTCCTTATTTTCCTCTATGTCCATTTTTACTAGTTCGAGACTTGCTTCAAGATCTAAGTTTTCTTTATCCTGTCTTTTATTAAATCATTTCTTTTTTCATGTTTGGTAAAATAATCAATTAATCCTTGTAAGTTTTCCATTACTTTGGATCTTCCTGTACTTTTCTCGAAATTTTCTTTTATAGATGTTTTATAACAGATAAGAGATTGTTTAAGGTATATTGCATCTTTTAAATTTTCTTGATTTTCAGAATATTTTCTGCTTTTATTTCTATAGAGAATAGTTTCAGGTTTCCTTTTCATGTTAATCTGTTCATCATTCATAATTTCATGCAGTATAAACAAAACTTTATCAATATTAATGAAGATTCAAGGTATACTAGCCTCTACCTGCAAACTAACCTGTTTTTGAATATGGGTCCACCGCGTTCTTCCGCTTCCTAGCTATCTTCTTGTTCCAGAAAGTTAAGCCTCATTCCAGATCCAAGCTTCCAGTCCTCTTGACTATGCTGATCTTATGAGATCCGTACTTAAACTTAATGAAAGTGAGAGAGATAATTTGGAATTGAAATGGACTTTTTATTCATTAACAGAAAGTTTTTACAAGCTAGAGAACTAGTAACCTTGAAAGGGTTCTTAGTTCTTCCTTATTACAAAAGACATAGCTAAAGCTTGAAAATAGAAAGATAGTTGTTAGGTTTTCGTGTTCTGTCCCTTGAGATCCAAAGAGTTCTCTTTTATAATCATAAGAGTTCTCTGTTTACAATGGAGGGATTTACACTATTCCTAACTTTTCCTATTTGGCGCCAAGATGCCTACATTATTGATGCCTATATTATTGGCTTCAACGGTTGAGATGGTCCTACATGGTTGGCTCTGCCGACATGGAGCTGCTGGATGAGCTCAAGTCCAAGTGAACCTTATCTTTTATGCAATAATTGCACTTGTGGTCTAATGATTGTTGTTTGGAATAATAGCAGAATACCTTTTTTGTTTCCTCACTTACCTCAATATTATTACAATTGAAGTTAGTTTGGTAGGAAATTACTTTTTCACTGTCTTCCTCAATGATAACCATATTACTTTGGGAAATAATAGTTTTACTTGTACAATAATTTACTTTTATTTCTGAAGAGTTGTTGACTCTTCTTATTTCATGATAAATCTGGCTAAACATTTGTCCTCTTTCAATATATAATTCCTCAAGATTAAATTTCTTTTTTGGTAAGCCCTTTGGGCGAGTTACTTCTCTTTTGTTGCTTGATATGCCAAGCTTAATGAAATGATAAGGACTTATTGATGTATCTTGGTTCCAATCCATTAATGAACTGAAACATCTTAGATAAATAGGCTTTTCTGTAGCCTTAATTTTTCTTTTAGGATTTTTTTGAAATTGTCAAGAAAATAGATTAATTCCTTTAATTCATTTCCTGGATATATATTTTCTATTAATCCTGCATGAAATGCTTTGTAAACAAATAATGGATCAGCTCCTTCTAAGATATTAAATTTACTTCCTAATGGAAAATCTTTTTCGGTAGTATAAAATTTCATATCTTCAAGGTGTTCCTCAGTTGTTTTTCTTGCCAGATTATATAAACCTAGTGATGTGATAAATTTAGTACTCGCAAGTGTACGAATCACTCGTAGAAAAGTGATAAGAAACTTCCAAAGTCGGTCTCTCAAGGAATTGCAGTGGTTCTAAATAACTATCTTCTTAAT
Source organism: Elaeagnus macrophylla (assembly GCA_029378325.1). Taxonomy (NCBI): domain Eukaryota; kingdom Viridiplantae; phylum Streptophyta; class Magnoliopsida; order Rosales; family Elaeagnaceae; genus Elaeagnus; species Elaeagnus macrophylla. Next base: position 107,275,279 of record CM055640.1, on the reverse strand, counting down.
CTAAATAGAGTTCTAACAAAAATAAAACACTAATTAAATAGAGTTCTAGTGAAACTAAAACTCTAAGTAACTAGAGTCCTAAACCTAGTAAAACTGTAAAAAGGGTGTTTGTTTTGTGACGAGAACAATTATACGAACAATTAAACGAAAACAAAATCGCAAGTTAACAATCAATTCAACTGGATTAAAAATCAATGGAGGATGTATGGACGTTTAGTTTGGTTGGCCATGCTTGCATCGAAAAGTGATGGTTAAATAACATGAACGTTCTATATAAACAATATTATCGGCTTTCCTTTTAATTACGAGACTGTCTTCGATCGGGATAAATCTCTTTGTTGATTAACTAATTAACTGCCTTCGGTCGGTGTAAATCAAATAGCAATCAAATTATGCGCAAGGAAATGCATGCCAATCAAACTAATGCTATGACTAAGTCACTAATTTGAAGCTTTGATTAAGTGTTTCGGAATAAAGTTAAGGTGATGTTCCTATAACTAGATTCTCAGATTTTTCAACCTAACTACGAATCTCAAATTGGCCCATGATAATTCATAATTAAATATCTAAACATGCTCTTAATCAAAAGGTAATTTATTTATGTTAAATTAATAAAATATTCACCATACACAATTCTAGCAAACATGGCAACACAAACTAAACATCCATAATGAAACTAGCCGCTCATGTTCATATTAATATTCATAGACAAATAAAATATGATCATACACTTCAACAAAAGAAGAAGAAAATATAATTCTATAACAACAAGGAAAACCTAGATTTAAATACCGCTAAATGGATGGGATGACGTTCTTCTCCAAAAGCTTTATCTTTGATCGTCGATGGCTTCCTTGGATCCTTAGAATAGTTTTTCTTGCTTCGTTTAAGTGTAGCAAAACTCCCAAAAATGATTGAATGTAGTGTTTGGTCGCAAAATTGTAATGTGTAAGAGTTGTATTCGAGTTGTTCGAGTTGTATGTAAGGGGGAGTCTAAGGGGGTATTTATAGATGTAAGGGTTTACACAAATCCTGATTGCCATAGGAATAGGCGCGCCGCGGCATACATTTTCCCTGCCGCGGCGCAATACAAATTCTGAAAATAATGTCAAAACTCAAGAGCTCCTTGCCGCGGCATGACTTTTCCTCGCCGCGGCGCGTGTTGCCTTCCTTTTCTTCATGTTTACCTCCTTACATATGTGATGGCTCGTTATGTAATGCTTACATATTTGTCTCCTTTAGCTCATAACTTGTGATCCGAGAGTCGTAAGTGTTCCGTCTTTGCGTGTTTACATTATTTGACTCATTTGACGCTAAAAACACCTGAAATGCACTAAAACATACCCGTGATTCCGATTGGATAGATTTATAAAATTAATCGAATAAACAACAAATAATAAATTTATTTCTAAACAATTAAGTGCAATAAACCACGAAATATTAGTGCTTTTCGAGCACTCATCACCTAGCCATTCTTGTTTTGTCAAATTTCTATATCTTTCTTTTTCTTCTTCAAAAGAGTTATTGGTTGCTTCCTTAAAAATTATTGGTTTCTAAATTTTTCCAAGGTTTCTCATCCTACTAGTTCCTATTACTGGTTGTTGTACTATTTGAGAATAATTTTTGGTTATTTCTGCTGGTGTTAAAAGTTTAGGAACCCTAAAGTTATTGTAACTTCCTTTTGCTTCTATCCCATTTGTAAAGGATCTATGGATGACTCCACTAATCCCATTTACTGCTTTGCTTGCTTCAGGCCAATTGGTGTATATTCCTGATTTTAGTCCATTATATACTACATAGATCTTTTTTAAATCTTCCTTTTCAGCTTCAGCTGCCCAATTTATTTTTTGTTTTTTCTTTCCTAAGTTCCTGCTTGGTTCTGGGTTATTGCTGCTAGTTTCTTCAATTTCTGTTTTTTGGATTGAAGTTTCAACTTCTTATTCTCCTGAGCTTTCCTTATGCAATTCTGAATTAGTTATAGTTTGCCTATTTTTTAATTGCTTTTTAAGTTGTAATACCTCCAGTTGTTCTCTAAGGCATCTAATTTCAGTTTCATGAATCAAAATTTCTTTTTCCTTGATCTGGATTTCTATGTCCAGAGAATTCATTCATGTCATAAAAAACATAGTTAGAGGTGCTAATTCTCTGGTTAAAGCATCTACTAAACTATTTTTCTTTCCTGGTAAATGTTCTACATCAAATTTGTAATGGTTAAACCATTGTTGCCATCTTATAAGCCTTCCTTGTTTGTAATTACCTGCAATATTAGTCCTTAAAAAATGTCCAAAATTTTTATTGTCAGTTCTAATAGTAAATTTTGAACTTATAACATATATTGTAAATTTCTTTATAACCTTTTTAGCTGCTAAATATTCTTTTTCATTGCTTTGGTAATTTAATTCAGGGCCTTGAAAAGATCCTGAAGTAAACCTGCAAAGATATTCGTCTTTGTTATCAACTTTTGCTTTTAATACTGCTCTCCAATATTCATGTGAAGCATCTGTTTCTATTATGATTTTATCATCTAGTCCTGGATGATATAGAGTTGGTAAATCTTTTACCTGTGCTTTTACTTTATCCATATATTTAGTGTCCTGATCAGTCCATTGCTAGACATAATCTTTCTTAAGTTTCGTTTGTAATGGTTTTCTCATTTCTGCTAATTTCTTTATATATGCTTCTGCATATGTTAAGCATCCTAAAAATCTTTGTAATTGATTCTTATCTTTAATTATGCTAGGAAAATTTTGTATATTATTCAAAATATGGGGTTGTAGATGATGTTTTCCATCTTCTATTTCTAACCCTAAATATTTTATTCTTTATTGAGCAATGATTGCTTTCTTTTCTGATAATACTATTCCTGATTTTCTACATTCTTGTAGGACATTAATAATATCTAAATAATGTTTTGATAATTCATTACTGAATATTAAAATACCGTCTATATAAACACAACAAAAATTGTAATATTTTTAAAAAATATTATCCATGTATCTTTGAAAAATACTTGGTGCTTGTTTGAGTCCAAATGGAACAACTGTCCATTAGAATTGTCCTTAAGGGCAGCTAAATACTGTTAGTTTTTGTGATTCATTATCAAGTCTTATTTGCCAAAATCTACTTTTGTAATCAAAACTTGAAAAATATTTCTTTCCTTTAATAAGTGATAATAATTCTTCTTTTTTTGGTATAAAATAACCATCATCAATAGTTTTTTTATTTAAAGATTTAAAATTTATTACCATTCTCTTTTTTCCTCTTCTTTTCTCAGCTTCTTTTTCTACTAAAAATGCTAGACTGGAATGTGTGAATTATTGAGAATAATTACTTTTAACTCCAAAAGTTCTTAAATTTGTTTTTCAAACTCCTCTTTGTCTTCTGGGGTATAAATCATTGGTTTTACTCTTATGACTTTTAAAGGGTCTTTTAATTCTATTTTTTTTATTTCATTAAACTTATTGATATTTGGATCTAAAGGATTTTCTGAGCATACTGTTTTTAATAATTTTCTTATTCTTGTTAAGGCTTTATCTTCTTAAATTTCATTTAGAAAGGGGTTTTGGTCAACCTCTATGTCTAAAGAAATATTTTCTAAGTATGGTTTTGTTTTTCTATATCCTCACCCCGTTTTCGCTTTTTATGTTGTGACATAAAAGTTGATGATGAAACAATTAATGCTTTCCTAATTTTTTATACATAAATTGTTTCTCCTTCTAAGGTTGTTATACTTATCTTATCTAAGTATTGTGTAAATGGTTGATATAGATTTAGAAAGTTATTTCCTAATAAAATATCAACTCCTGTTTCTTGTTGGTAAATTGTAGGTATATGAAAGATCTTTCCTCCTATTGATATATCTATATCTTTTAGTACTTTATTTAAATTTATTATAGTATTGTTTGCTATTCTTACTATAAATTATTTTGGTGATTGTTTCCAAAGTTCTTCTGGGAATACATATTTACTAGCTACACGCATACTTGCACCTGTATCAATATATGCATGTAAATGATAATTTTTATATCCCTTAAATTTTAATCCTATTTTTATATATATACTATTTGGATTTGTAATGCTTAATATTTTATCCATTATTCTGAATCAGAATCATAATCAGATGTTTTTTAATCTGTTATTTCTTCTTCGGTTTCTTCTAATAGATAAATATTACATGTATCATCTATATTAGATTCTTCTATTGGTTCTAATTCCATTTTAAAAGCTTCTTCTAATATTTTTGCTTTCTGTGGAAATTTCTTTTTAAATTCTTTTTTATGTTGAAGTCTATTTAGGCATTCATTTGCATAATGTCCTTCTTCATTACATATCCAACATCTACATTTCTTTTTCCCTGATGGACAATAATTTTTCTTTTCAGATGTATTATATCTTTTTCTTCTAAAATATCTCTTTTTATAATGTTCTCTATTATATCTTCTTCTATATTTTTGGAAGTTTTGTTTTCTGAATTTGTATCTCTTGAATTTTCTAAATTTCTTATGTTTCTTATACTTATTATAGGGTCTTATATTACAACCATATTTTTCTGGTGTTTTGAAATCTCTTGAATCACAACAGATTCTATCATTTCCTCTTATTTGTTTGAATTCTTTTCTTTCTTGACATTTTATTATTATCCAACTCTTAAGACCTCTTATTCTTCCTCCTAAAGTGTCAGATATAGTTTGTTTATTCCTGTTATTCCATTCTTCTGTCATAGTTTTATGTAATGTTCCAGGTAATTTTTGGTAAAACATTTCCTTATAAGTTTCTTGTATGGATGGTGGTAGTTTATGATAATACATTTCATATTCACATATAAAAGCATCTATGTAACACATATCACATATTTTCATATTTGTTAAGTGCCATTTAGCTTCATTTATTTCATTTTCACTAGATTCTGTTACATTTCTTCCTTTATCTTCTCTTATAAATTCTTTGTATATTTCATTTATTACAGTATCTAAGTAATCTCTTCCTATTGTAGCATTTCCTTGCATTCTTAAATGTTGTTGTTCAGTTAGGTTTGAAAACCAAATTTTTACATTTTCTGTCATTTTGTGAACTACTAAGACTTTACAAACTGAAGGGTTTGTATTTGTAGTTGAGGATGTTTGTATAATTACACTCATTCTACTAGCCCATTCATCTAAGGCTTTTTTCCTATCTCTTATGCAGTCTAGATCTAAAATATCAGTTTTATAATTTTCATGTGGTCTAAATTTTGGTGGAATACTTCCTCTAATACCCCAATGTAGTCCTTCTTTCATTTTAGGTGGTTGCCTTCTTCTATATATTGGGTTAGGTTTTTCTGGTCTATACCTTTCTTCTCTATGTAGGTTAGATGTTTCACCTTTTTCTGGGATTGGTCTTTCTGGGATTGGTCTTTCTGGGTTTGTTCTAGGTATCATCTTCTTCTTTATTTGTGCAAAGTTTTTCTTCATAATGTTTTTCTAATTCTTTATCTATTAATGTTAATAGGCTGATTAATTTTTCTATATTTTTATTTTTAGGATTTATGAATTGTTTTTCTAAGTTTTTCCTATATTCTACTAAATCAATTAGATTGTTATTATTTGTTTAGATTTTTCTGCTTTCTTTTTTCATTTTTTGGTATTAATACATCAGATCTCCTAGGGGTTTCTTCTTTTAGTCTTTTTAATGGATCAAATCTTAACCCGTTTCCTCTTGGTATATTGTTAACATCCTTTTTTAATTCTATGATTTCTTTATACATGTCTAACTGTATTCCTTTTAATTCTTCTATTTCTTTATTTTTTTTTCTAACTTTTGCTTGGGTATCTATAAATTTTATTCTTTGTATATTATTTCTTTTTTATGATATCAGAGATTTTTCTTTAATATCTAAATTCCATTCATCAAGTACTTCATATTCTGATAATTTTTCTGGATTCTTTATTATCTTTAAAAGTTTTATCTATTTCTATAAATTCATTTTGTCCATATATTGAATTATTGTGGCTGTTTGTTAATGAATATCCTACTAGGTAATGAATTGAAAATGAGTGGTTTCCATCTTTCATTAAATTTCCTCGTTCAAAGTCATAGGCTAGACTTAATACTTGGTTTAGATTTTTATCATGGATATTAACAACAAATCTAGGATATGCTGTGAATTTTAATTTATGGTATCCTAAGTTTCCATTAATCATTATAGCAAAGCATCTTTTCTATTTGTTATTTTGTTATCTAATAATGCTAACTTAATTGGTGTATCTATTCTTTCTCTAAAGTGTGCTTTTATTAAAATTTGTATTCCTCCTAAATAGATATATCCAATTTTTTCTCTATCTTTTTCAGAAATTTTTGATAATTTTTCTATAATACTTTCTCTGTCAATTAATGGTATATTAAACCTTCCTTTTGCATCAGCTATAATTACGCTCATTTCTTTATTACTTATGTCATAATATATTATATCTTTTCTTGGAAATAATTTTCTTATTTTAGAAAATGATTCTTCCCTAAATCCATCTTTTTCTTTAAGATTTAGTTTTGATTTTTGAATTTCTTGAAATTTCTTTTTATTGAATATCATTTCTTGTGAAAAAATCCAAAAATGTCTTGTGTTTCTATTTCCATTATTTCTTGATTTTCTATTATTTCTGACATTTTTAAGCTATGTAAGTTTTTGTATTATTTGTAAGCTTTTACAAATTTTTATTACTTTTTGTAAGGTATTACAAATTTTTTAATTTTGTAAGATATTATATATTTTTATTGTTATGTAAGGGTTACAAAAATTTAAAAATATGAGTTTAGTATTTGGTGGTAGGTGTTAATAGTATTCCTCTCATTTTTATTTACTTAACACTTACAAACAAAATCAAACTATATCAGGATTTATTGTCTCAGAATAAAGGCTTATTTAGAGCGTATGAGTTTTTTTCATAATTCACTTTTCGACGTCGTTTAGGATAAACATAATTACAATGTTATCCTTCAGTATATTTAATTGGCCGCACTGGTTCATCGTTAACGCCTTATGAAGCAACCTCTTTGGTTTTGCCCAATCCATCTTTCATTTTCTGTGTATATTTTGCAGACTTTCCGTCACCACCAGCCTTCTTGTCAGAAATAGGAAGTGGGTCTAAATCGTTATCCCATTGGTCTACCCATAATGTCCCATACGAACTGTTGTTTGATGCCATTTATTAATTGATTAATTAATTTCCCAAATTAACTTCAACGTTGTTTACTACTACTATTACTACTTCTTCTTCTAATCTTTGTGTTCTTCCAAAGAAAGCTTCAGATATAAAAAAGATCAATAGATAAACTTCATATATTATAATAATATGCAAGTTAATAAGCAGCAGCCATGTTTGAATTTTTCTACTTTGCTGGAGTTGAGACAAATAGTATCATAGAAAACAATCCCTGTCAAACGATGTTGGTGTGAGCTTTGTTCGATGAACTGATTCTCATCGTTGAGATTGAGATTGAGATTGAGAATGAAATTTTAATTTTGTTTTAATAAATCGAATGAAACATTGAGTAAATTTATTTACGTACTATTGTATTTGTATATAAATTTATATGATATGTAAACCTATTCATATACTGTTATATTAGTATATAAATTATTTCCATATTATATAAACATGTATGTAAATAATTTACATAGTACGTAAACTTATTTACATACTGGCACATTAGTATGTAAACTTATTTACATATTGTTATATTTGTATGTAAATTCATTTACATACTGTTATATTAATTTGTAAACTCATTTACATACTGTCATATTAGTATGTAATACAGTTTACATAGTATGTAAATAATTTACATACTGTCATATTAGTATGTAATACAATTTATATAGTATGTAAATAATTTACATACTGATATCACATATTACATGGTTAAGAATATTTTTGTAATATATTTAATTTTAATGTAATTAAAATTTACAATTTTGATCTTATTATTGCTAGTTTTAAAAAAATTAATTTTTTAAGCAAAAGGTATTTAGGCTAACAGCTCACTATATCAGTCCCGACAATTTTTTAGTGTTATAAAATGTGGGCCAACTTGGGCCAAAATCCGTAACACTGTTTTCTTTTTCCTCGGCGTTAGCGTAGTCCCAAAAACCGTAAAACGTATGTTAGCCAAAAAATAAAAACCGTAAAACGTAGAGCAAGTCGGCCATTGACAGGCACAAGCACGACTTGAGGTGCGAACCATCGCGTTCTCCGCCGACGCTTCCTTATCGTTATTCCACTTTCACCGCCTCCTGGGATTTTTACCTAAGCATTGTAAGTACTATGTCCATACATTTTGGATAATTATCGGCTGTTTTGATCTCAGAAAGCATTTTAGAGCAATAGTGTGATATCTCTTTAGTTGTTTCCCTTGAAGACTTCCAAGCATAGAAATCACGACTCCTGAGCGTGAAATTCATTGGATTTTCACTGATTTTTAGCTTTCAAATGTGAATTTTTCGTTGAAGGTTGGACTTTCGAGATGGGCAAAGAGAGTCAGTCTTCGGCCATGGAAATCGACGATCTGAAATCAAACATTTCTGATCAGTCCGCTCCCAAATTCTCTATAAATGGTTTGTTTTCTTTCTCTAATCTACTAGAATTTTTCAACTTTGTCCCATTTAACTCTCTTTTTGATTGCTGCCAATATGCGATTTCTATGATTGATCTTTTTGTAACTAAATTTTGGGTAAATTGAGAAAACGACTCTTTTACATTATCGTCATACTTTTTCTATATTCTATTGCATCCTTGCAATGACAATTATATGCATTTTACGCATTAGCATAACCGTGGTAGGCTATCTGAAATTAATCTTGCTTTATTTTCGTGTAGTGTTGCAGCTATTGAAATCTGCTCAGATGCAGCATGGGTTGCGACATGGGGACTACACACGATATCGGTATGGTTGATTTTATTATTATCATTATTAATTTTTTTTGGGATGTTTGCAAAGGGGTAAGTTTTACATGTAACAGTTTACGGACAACAAAGTGTGATTGAGAGCTAATTGAGATTGATTTTACACGTGTAAGAAGCCAATCAGTTCTTGAAAATTTCAAGTTACACAACTTCATGTAACAACTGTTACATATAAGTTTTTCGTATGAATTGTATACCTAATATCATGATTGCCTCCAATTAGTCATACAACGATGATGATTTTGCAGCTTAACAAAAAAAAATCGTTTGATCATCTAGTTTATCTCTCATTGTCATTATTACCTCGACTGGTACTGTTTTTATCAATGATAGTCTTTATATGCATATATGTCTCTGTTTGTGCGTGCAATTTAAGTGCTTATTCACTTGGATTGAATTTATTTAATTCACAGGAGATATTGTACTGCTCGATTGAGGAGGTTATACAAGTCATTGAAGTTCACTCATGGCCGTGGGAAGTATGCCAAGCGACCCATAACTGAATCTGTTGCGACTGAAGTGAGGTATGTTTGCATATATTTTAATGGAAAATCAGCTAAACTGAATAAGCTGACTCGTGTATCTGGTCTTATATTGTGCTGAAAATATTAAAGTATGCGAGCAACGTTAAACATAAGCCAAGTTGTAAGGTTGTTTCCTACTTAACAAGGTCAATTTTTTTCTTTGGAAATAGGTTTCTGCATATGGCTCTTTATTCGGCAGAGAGAGCTTGGAGTCATGCCATGGAAAAGAGGCAACTTCCAGATGGTCCAAATGCACGTCAACGTATTTATTTGATTGGTAGGCTTAGGAAAGCAGTAAAATGGGCTACTCTCTTCGCACAGCTGTGTGCAAGCAGGGGTGATACTAGAACTTCATTAGAAGCTGAGGTTTGTCTCTTTTTTTTTTTTTTTTTTCCGTTTGAGTTGCATTTGTTGTTAGTTTGTGACCATAACTTGTTATATCTGTACAAAAGGTAGTTTTTTAATTGATGCTAAAATTGTGTTCTTGTTGTTTTGACTTTGGAAATATGGTACAATGGAGTTCTTGTCTAAAGACTTGCGTGCACTGAAAATTGGAGTGCTTGTCTTATATCTCACATTTCCATTTTCCTGTTGGTCGAGCCATTACATATTTTACTTTAATTTTCCTTTGTATTCTTTGACCACCTAATGGAATTGTAAATCTTGTGATATATTTTTCCATTGAGCATTTCTTTCATTTTTCTGTTGGTGACTTGGTGTAACGTATTACTTGATTTTTTTTTATTTCTTAACTCATCAACTTCTAGTTTTGGTGTGCAGGCTTATGCCTCCTTTATGAAAGGGAGTTTGCTATTTGAGCAAGATCAAAACTGGGACACAGCATTAAGAAATTTCAAAAGTGCTAGGTACAGCTTGAATATCTTGCATTTAATTACTGTTTATCCAAACCGAAATTTTGTTATCAACCCTTTTCAAAATCTCTATCTACCTCAAAAGTACATTACTGAAAATAGAGGCTTTACGATATGTTAAGGCTTTATATTGAAAACTGAGCATTTGCTTTAGGAAATGTTCCTTTTGTTAAGGAGATATACTGTTAGAAGTTGTTGGTAAACCAAATCTTTCAAAAGCTTTAAGCTTTTGGGAGAGTTGGTTTACCAATAATTTTTAACATGATATCAAAGCTGGAGGTCCTGTATTTAAGATCTAGCAATCCCAATTATGGAATTACAAATGTTTGATCTGCATAGTGCATAGAGCCAATACTTAGTGATAAATGTAGAAAAGCAATGTGGCCCTTCTTTCAATAGCTTAAGCTTTTGAGAGAATTGGTATCTTAACAACTTACAACATTGAGTTGGACATCTCTTATGGGTATAAAATCTTTGACAATCTTGCAGGGCTGTTTATGAAGAACTTGGGAAATATGGAGACCTGGAAAATCAAGTTTTATGCCGTGAGCGTGTTGAGGAACTAGAACCTAGTATCCGGTATTGTCTGCATAGGATTGGTGAATCAAATCTTCAAGCCTCTGACCTCCTACATATTGGTGAGATGGAAGGTCCAGCTTTGGACCTTTTCAAGGCTAAGTTGGAGGTGGGTTTTATCATTACAAATTGTAAGCATGAGTGATGCCTGATTTTGCATATTTTCTGTCTTTTAAGAAGTAACTTCAATTAATCTGAACATCTGTGCCCCTTATTTTAGACCGTGGACCATACATCCAAAGCATTGTTAACTTAACTGTATAAAAGTCTTTCTTATATCTTAAATTCTTCTTTAGCTTTTACAATGCAGACTCTTTCCGTTATTCCTCAGATAATTTTTTTTTCAATATCTTCCTCATTTGTAGGCTGTTATGGCAGAGGCGAGATCTCAACAGGCTGCTTCAATGACAGAGTTCAACTGGCTTGGTCATAGATTTCCCATATCTAATGGAAAAACACGGGTTGCCATTTTAAAAGGTAGGTTGCTGAATTATGTCGTTAATTGAATTAGTTAACCCTGCTAGAGAGGAAACGAACCTTAGATAACAAAAGTTGTTCCATATCCGCCCAGAGAGACTAGGACTTGCCATACTGCTGCTATAGTCCACATAAAAAAAGGATGTATAATTGTTGGAGAATAAGATATCTTATTATATAGTTTCCTTTTTAGTTTAGGAATCATATTACGTGCCATTTGGATTGTTAGGGTTTCAGTGTCTTGTTTATATAAATACCGGTATATTCTTTTGTTGTTATTAAGGAGAATAAGAATGATTTGATCGAGTTTTATTGTTCTCATCTCATCTTATTTCATTTTCTTACTATAATTATGATTTTGAGTTTTTGACAACAGTTACTATGGCAATTTCCATGCTTATATGTCTCTTCTCATCTCCCTTGATGAGAACACCTTGCAAATTCTTTGATATTCTCGTATGAATTTTATATGTATGTCTGCCCTTTCCTAGGTCCTTATTGTACCAAATATACTCAAATTTGTCTTATACATCACATGTATTTTCAGCTCAAGAATTAGAGAAAGATTTACATGGTCCTGCAGCTGATTCACTCCCAGCAGAGAAAAAACTACCAATTTTTGACAAAATTTTTACTGCATATCATGAGGCTAGGAGCTCTATTCGCAGTGATCTGGTATGAAATCTCAAATTCTCATTACATATGCAGATCTTTTGCCGCCTTTATTTATTTATTTACATTGTGGTCTTGTCTTCCTTTTTGATCTGTTTGGACTATTGAATATTTCCATGTGATTAATTGAACCTATATTATAGGCGAGTGCAGGTAGTGCTGACAATGTAAAAGATGACTTGAATGGTCTTGATAAATCTGTTAGTGCTATATTGGGACAACGAACCATAGAGCGCAACTTACTGTTGGTTAGCATTGCAAAGAGTAAACTTTCTAGGCAGCGCAGTGACAAAAACGAGAAAGCTACCAAGCCTGAAGAGCTTGTTCGCTTATATGATCTTTTATTACAGGTAGGTTATCAGTCAAATGCATTTGTTTTAACCTTCCCCACTTTGTGTAAAGATGCTTGGATCTTGCATTATTGTTTTAATAAATGCTGGTATCTCAGAAAACTGTGTAACTGATGGTATATTTGGCAGAATATTTCTGATCTTTCTGATCTAGTTAGTTCTGGAAGAGATAGAAAGCAGGAAGAAATTGATTTTGCTGAAGAGTGTGAAATTAAAAGTTTGGCCTTTCGAGCACAAAGGTTTGTTTCATGTGACTGTTTTGCTCCTGAAACCTGTATTCAAACAAATGTTTTTTCCCAAACTTATATTTGTGGAGATTTTGCTTCTCTTTCTATTCCATGGTTCCTTGTGCACTCAAACGAGTTTCCAATTACCTTGTTGATGCTTATGTAATGTCCTGCTCCTGTCCTTAACTTTCTGCTATTGTGTCAAGTTTCTTATGATGGTGTTAGAAGGGTGATGCTTTCACTTCAAATTAATATAATTCTTCAAAATATTTCTCAGGTGTTTCTTTTTAGGTAAATCATACGGTCTAGCTGGTATGAGGGCAGAAGCATATGCATTATATAACCGTGCTCGCTCTCTTGCTGAGAATGCTTTGCAGAAATTTCAAGCTACTGATGGTGGTGATCAGGTGTGTTGATGATTCCAGGCTATTGATATCTCATACCTCATCAAATGTTAATTATTATTTAGAGTTTTCATTCCATAATTTTATGAAAATTAAATTCTTTTGAAGTTGCAGCTCTTTTTTCTTTATAATATTTTCACGTTACAACTCTTAGCTGAGGCAATAACCAAACAACGAACTAGCATTTTGTTCAGAGTCGGGTTCAACCTTTACAACTCTTAGCTGAGTTAATAACCAAACAATGAACTAGCATTTTGTTCAGAGTCGGGTTCAACCTCATAAAATTCATAATACCGCAAAAGTTATTTATAATGGTTTATTCTATATTATGTTTAACAGATGATGATCAAAGAGTTGAAGAGGTTGTGTGATGAGTGCCGATCCAATAGTTGTATAGAGCATGCAACGGGGATCATGGAGGAACAAAAGGTTCCTGAAAATCTCTCTAAGAAAGTCTCTAATATGTCATTAACGGGAGCTGACAAGAAGGTAACTGTTATCTTTACTGCTTTTAATCGTACATGACTTGTGACCATCTCAACATCGACAATTTCAGTTTTATACAGGTTACTACGTAATGAAAGTTTGTTCAAGCTCTTAAATGTTACACATATAGATTTTGGTGTTTATGTGTTCCTCAGTTGTGAGTTTGACTGAACACAATCATCTTGTATTTCACAGGAAGAATTATATTATAACGAATTATAGACATGGACTGAGACGTTTTGGCTGCATTTCACATGTTTTTTTTAATGTAGATTTACTGGTTTTCTGTGTTAGTTATACAATTTGTTCTGCTATTTGCATTGCCCTTGATTTTCATATCTTTGGCATGCTGGTTTTGGGTTTTCAGTTGGAGAAATTCCTCCTTGAGAAGCTTGATGTGTATGAGTCTGCAGTGGGTGATTCAAATGTGAAGAGTGCTCCGCGAATTGATGCCTTTCCTCCAGCCTTCCAAGCAATTCCTCGAAATCCAATTGTGCTGGACCTTGCATACAATTTCATTGATTTCCCATCCCTTGAAAATAGGATGAAGAAAGACAAAAAAGGTTTTATCAGCAGGCTTTGGCGTTGAGTCTCCTTTCCTTGGGAAGCTTTCTGGTATTGCTTGCATGCTACAAATTTAAGCAATTTTCTATTAAAAAAATTATTACCTTGTTGATTATTTTCCTCATACTCGAGTGTTGGATAAGAAAATTTTGGCATATCAACTGATTCAACTTCACTTCCAGCTTTCTTGTTTCAAGAAATTGATATAAAAAGTTTAGTGCATAGCTTTGGTTTTTTTTTTTTTTCTCCTCTCCCCTTTCTTTTTTGCTAAGACATGCCTAGTAGAGTCATAATAACTTTGTATTACAAGTACAAATTTATTTTAAAAATAAGAATTGCATGAATCAGAAATAAAAAATAATATGAGAAAGGAGGAGAAAGATAATTGAAAAAAATTAATGCAAGTAAAATTTCTAGTAGTTAGCTATTTTCAATGGAGGAGCTATCACGTGTATAAGAATGAAATTTAATTTTCCAACAATTATTGAAATTAATAAAAAGTAAATATATAAATTAAAAAAAAAAACAAAAAAAACAAAAAAAAAGGGAAGAACTAAACATAGCATAAAATAACTTCTCTTTATTTGGCCCTAGAGCTGCAATGAGTCTTGATATAATCACCAGTCAAAGGATGAAACCTGAGCCGACAATTAAGACGACACATAAAGTTAACAGAGCCAAGCCAGCCAACTTTCCACCTAGCTTTGGAATTCCCTTTCAAATAAAACGTTATATGATTCTGCTTCAAAGCCAAATCAACATCTTCCATTTGTTCTGGGTTTAAAGGAATAGAAGAAGATGGAACCACATAATGAAATTCTTGAGAACTATTTTTCATTACTTCCAAAGTTTCAGCTACAAGGTCAGCTAACTCTAAGCCTTGGAAGCTGAGTCTAAGTCTTGTATCTGAGAAAATGGCATGTGCTTTGGCATTATCATTTTCAGCCTTGATTAAAATAGTGACTTGGGTTTCGAGTAGACCAGCTAAATCATATTGGATTTTGTCAAGATGCGCATCGATTACACTTATAAAAGGGACTCTTGGGTGGATTGCTATGTACCCAATTATGACTCCAATGCCTCCAATTATGACTCCAATGGCTAAGATTGTGCATATTATAGCAACCAACCAAATTAGAGGGTGAGTATTGCGTTTGTGAGGACCATGTATGGGTTTTCTTGGCATTTGAGAGAAGTGAGAAAAGTTTTAGTGGGTTTGATTCTGATTTTTTTAAAAAGTGAAATCATAAGGCAAAACAATTTTAAGAGATGGGTTTTTAAGGGCTTTTCTTCAAATTTTGTTTGGGTAGGTAATTGGTTGAATTTGAAGGTGGTGATGAATTTAGGTTTAAGGAAATTGAGAAATTGAGTTGGGTTTCTTCATTCTTGTTCTGTTTGGTGAGAAAGGTTTTGGTATCTTCCTTTCCAAGTTTATAGCATGTGAGATTGTTTTGTTTATAGATTTCTTTGATAATTAGAATTTTTTTTGGTGTGGAAATCTAGGAATCTAATTACCTTACCTGCCTCCTTTGTCCATCTAAAGTTTTATGCCAAACTTGTTAGTTGGGATGTGTGTGTAAGTTAATTTTCGAACAAAGGTTTAGGCCGGCTAGAAGAAGTGGTTCTTCACTTCTCCAAGAACAGGCGTTTATTAGTTTAAGCAACAGAACCGTCGTCTTTACATTTTTCTTGAAATGGGCTCTATTTTTCTTTTTCTTTTTTCGACTTAAAGGATTTTCATTTGATAAAGATGAGACATACACCTCATTTGCAAATGTGAATAAAGGTTTAATTGTATGTGATAATCCAAAGTTTTAATTTTAATTTCTTTAAAAAAAAAAAATATTTATTTCTTATAATATAAATATGAACATATAGTTGAATAATTAGATCATTTATGTACTTAAAAAAAAAAAACACCAGAACAGGACGAGATTCCTATCCAATAAATACATATCATCACAAGTTCTCAATTGTTTAGCCAAAAAAAAAAATATATATATTGTTTACAATTCACAATATACACAAATAATAAATACATTTAATACAAACAACCCTCCATAATTTTAGCAACCAAACAAGCAATAAGACTGTTATATGATCGTGTTTGCTCACCAGATTCAATAAGACTGTGTAAGACGGTCTTACTAAGACCGCAACTACCATCTTAGCAAAACTAGTGATAATACAAACTACTATTTTTTATCTTATTTTTAGTAATTTATGTTTTAGAATACTAGTAAACTACTAGCATATACATAGTATAATTTGCATTATAGAAAGCAAAAATTATTGTTAAGGCTTTTAGTAAAGTAAGTTCAAACAAAAATGATACAAATATTATATATCGATATCGAGCTGTCTAAATATGTCAACGATTTGAAACTGTTTTATCATCCTTGCTCCTGAATGTCCATGTTAAAAAAAAAAAAACAAATTGATAGTTTATCTAATTTAGAGAAGGACACTGTGCCAAACAGTTAGTAATGATCAATCTAGGTCAAAGTATTAGATAACCTATTACCTACGCTTGAGAAAGTTGCAACCTATCTTGTCTAATTAGTCTTGCATGATATATATCCTCCATTATTGCATCTTAAATATGAAAGCAAATTAATGGCAATTTTATTAGGGAAAAATAAAAAAATAAAAAATAAATGGAAATTTAAGATCAAAATCAGATTAAAAGGTTTTATTTTATTTTTTATGCAATTTCTTGATCTCAAGTCATTTATAATTAAGAGAATTTTTAATAATAAAAATATTGACATAATTTAAATTATTATTTTCACAATAATAATACAATTTTATTTAACGAGATTGACACTCAAATGTAATATAATAAGCAATTTATATATTTTTATTGTAATAATAACAAAAAAAATAATTGTAGTATATTATATTATTAGCAAAGATCAATTATTCTTATTATATGCACTATATATTTATTTTTTATTTATTTTCTTATTATAATGCCTAAAAATTCAAAAAGGTGCAACCAACCAGACTGAAGCCAACCTTTAACAAAACGACATTGGCCCCGCGGAAAGTGCCAAAATGGGAGGAGAATTAAGTTTCCACAAACCACAAAAGTCGCAGTCGTTTAATTAATTTATACTTTGTATGATTGTATCCACCACATAAACAATGTAGATCTTCCCAGAAAGAGAGATAATGATAATATCGAAAACAACATTTAATGTAATTTTAGTAGTTTTTAACTAGACATTAAAGTAAAATTTAAACGTTAAAAACAAAACCTTCTTTTATTTCTTCATATATAATTTGTGACTATTTTCATTTTAAACATCTTCTAAATGTTCAACTTATTTTACATTTAATCATATCTCTAACACATATTTTTATTATAAATTATTTTTAAAAATATAAAAAAAAAATAATAATATTTATGTAAACAATGCTACAAAATATTTCAAATATTTTTAAACTCATAATATGTTAGCAATTTTGTAAAAAATTTGAATACCAGTCATCAATTAAATCAAAATTTACTATGCTTAAGCTCCCTTATGACCTCCTTTTACACCTAATGTGACCAATGAAACACTTTCTAATTTAGATTAATCAGTCGTTTCAATTAAAAAATTAAAATAAACCTAACGTCTTCTTTGGAGAGACTCATATCAAAGTCATCAACAAATTCTTTTCCACCTTTTCAAATTCTTGATTATTATAACATCTCTCTCTCTCTCTCGACAGCCCACCACCGAAGCACTTAACTATAGGCTGTATAGCTAAACTTCAATAAAAGAAAGTTGTTTGATCCAAAAGCTTCATAAATATTCCAAAACCCATCAAAATTCAATTAGGAATTAATGGTATCTCTCTGTCAAAGCAATGAAACACCTCATAGTCATAGGAACAAAGTTTCTTCAATCACTACAAGAGAAGAAAATCACCAACACCACCCAAAGGCCAAATCCATATTATTATTATTATTATCCATGGAGTGTATTCTCTGTTTTTTCTATGCTTGAAGCTTCTTCCTCTAAGAAATTGTAGCCCCCAAATGGGAAAAAAAAGATATGGGTTCTTGTTAATTCTCTCTTTCGTAGCTATTTTGGGTCTCATATCCTTCTTATCATGCTTAGCTGCCGAATTAAAGAGAACAGAGGTAATTTTTCAATGTTTCTATATGTACTGTGTTTCCTCTGATATTATATAAAAGATTTATTCTATTTTGTTTGTTATTTGTTGCAGAAAAAAGACATTAAATTAGATGGAAGATTATGTTATTTGCCAAAAAGTCATGCATTTCGATTCGGAGTTATAGCTTTGATTTGTTTTTTGATTGCCCAGATCATTGGCAATTTAATTATCATCTCAAATCTATGTTCTAGAGATAAAAGAAGCAATTGCAAGCTCAAAAATAAACAAAATATATTTTTTATTCCTCTTCTTGTCATCTCTTGGTAAGTGATCAATCTGATCTTGAATATTATTCTACTTATTATCAGTGGCTATAAAAAATGGACTATCTTCATGACCATGATTTTAAAATTTTCACATGTTATAATCTAACTAATCCATTATTAGATCCACCCACCTGTTTAGTGCTCTTTCTTGACTTTTGTCATCTCGATATGCGGCACCGTTTAGCTAGTTAGAATGATCTTAAGAATTGAAATCGAATTTAAAATTCTCAGAAAGACCATGGATAGCTGTCTCTATTTCTCGCTCTTATTTTTATAATTTTTTCTATACAATAATTCTCGGTTTGTTTTTCTCCCTTTATTATATTCTCTTTTTAGATCGATATTTTTATTTTTATAAATTTTTTACCATTTTTTTTTTCCGATAAAAAAAGAACAAGTTTCGGTCATTCTAATTCTACAATATTAGTCATTTATATTTTTCTATATCAATCTCATCAGTTTGAGAAAAAAAAAAAAATTGATTACTATACATAATCTCAAACATAAAATTTTCAAACTCATAAGCCACTTTTTATACTTAATGAGAGAAGCATAAATTATATGCTTGTTTTTTTCCTAAACAAAGAAATCACTTTTATTGTAAACGGATTCTTAGTACATTATTTTATTTTATTTTATTTTTTTCAATTGGTCGATTTTGTAGGATTAGCTTTGGAATCGCAATAACTATTATAAGTAGTGCAACGAGCATGAGCACAAAACAGCCCTATGGGAAAGGGTGGTTAAATGGTGAATGTTACCTCGTGAAAGATGGTGTGTTTGTTGGTTCAGCAATCTTAGTACTGATTACAATAGGGTCAACCCTCGGTTCAGCCATGATAACAATGAAGAGAAAGACCCAAGTTGATCAAGAATTTAAAGTTGAAGAGCCAAATGTTGGGAGCAAAACATTAGAATAAGCTGGATCTATGAAATTGTTAAGGCCTTCAAGGACAAAGGACTGATTGGGAAGATGAGATAAATCACAAATGGACTTTGTATTGATGAACGAAAAGGGCAGCGAATTCGAAGACATTAACCAAACAAGGCTTAAATTCAAGATTGTTATTTAGCGATAGCTCTAGGGAAAGGTTGGGTCGAGATTTATTAAATGCCCCCCTAGAACCCCAAATTATTCTATTGTTAAAAAGAGTAATAATTTTGCTTTTCCTTTCGTGACAGAACATAATTTGTCCTCCTTGAGCATTTTCTCACAAAATTTTACTTTGTATTAAAATTACTTACTTTTCTTTCTTTCTTAAATAGCTCATTTATTCAACTTAATTTAGAAATAACTCCATTCACTATCATATGTTTTTTCACATTATTCTTCTAACATATCACATATTCATTGATTACAAATATCATATACATTTGTCATGATCATACATTCAAAACTTAAAAGAAATTTAAATAATTATTTATCTTTATTCACAAAATATTATAAAAAAAAAAAAAAAAATTCGGAAACAAAGAGAATGGGGTTTAAAAATGAAAGTAAAGTGGACCAAGGATATATGATACTATTATTTCTTATTTTTAACAAAATTACAAGCTCAATCAATTCCTACTAATACTAATCTAAAATGTGATTTATTTTCTCAAGTAGTTTAAGGGTAAAGACCAAAGAGGTTTGAAAAAAAAAATGCCGCCATCACCAGTTCATGAACACTAAAAAAACATGAACTGACGAGATTGGCGATTTCAGTTCCTTAAAGAGAATCTAAGCAAAATACCTAATGTATGCACAAAACAGCAGCTTCAAGATTCAATTTTGGACAGTGTCATGGTGCTCCATAAGAGGATCAGCAAAGTGTATATCTCAGACTCGCAGTAACAACATAAAATCTGTACAGTGTTACCTGTATTAGCAGCGGTGATATGAGCCACGGAAATTATAATATCTTCTGCCTTAGATATTAGGTGGTCTATATTGGACACCAAGTGGCTGTGAATGGAAATAAATAATAATAAGTTAATGAAATCTGCAATGACATATATTATTCATTAAAGCCAAATCTGATAATAAATAGATAAACAAACATCTTGATCCTGCTCCATTGGCTCTGAAAACTGGTTTTGAACGTTCCTTGTTTGGCTGTAGATTGAATTATTCGAGATTGTGTCAAAGAAGTCATCCTTATCATATCCAGGAGGCTGCATTAAGAATTCAAAGTTTACAAGTTTAACCAATTTACCAGCAGACAAACAAAATATGAAAATGAAAACCATAAAAATGAAAGAACATTTAAAGTCCTACTTTCGGATTTTGTTCATGGCCACCATCTTCTGTTCTATCTACCTGTTTTGCCTTTCCCAGGTAGTCCCATATTTCCTCTTTATTAAACTTCTTATTCATGGACTCAAAATCAAACTCTTCAGTGAAATTTATATCCTAGAGAAAATAAGAACCACATATTTTCTTTCAGATGAAAGGAGTTCATAAGATGACTGCAACTCTTTATGGCCTTCACTTGCAAAACATGCAGTATACATACAAAAACACGAGGAAATATGTACGCAAGCATGCTCACATCTTGGTTCCCACCAAAAATTGCATTCTCCTCAAATAAGATAGTGATTTCACTTAGGAAAGAAAAAAAGTGTGCAGACAATTTTATTTTAGGTTTAATTGCATGACATAAGCTTCCTCCACTTGTGTTGTTTTTTTACATTATAATGTAAAAAAATGTAAAAAAACGTGTCAAACATAACCAAAAAGGGGAATAAAAAAGAGGATGGAGGGAACAGAGTATAATGTCCTATGAAATTCTCTGGGAGAAGAATTACCAAACCTGTCGGGTAAAAATTGGCAGTGGTTCAGGACTAGGAATCAAGGATGATGAGGTTGCTGTGAAAGAATGCATCTGCTGTCCAGACTGCCATATTTGGTTAGGAGACAACAATGATGAAGATGGTAACAACGAGGGACCTAAATTCAAACCCGAAAACGAAGATGCACCATATGGTCCTGGTTGGAATGGAATGACCTGTTTTTGGTCAGAACCAGCATTACCAACAATGTTAGCTTTGTATAGATTCGAGTCTTGGTAACATGAACGGAATGAAGACAAATTCGGAGGCGTAAATTGATAAGGTAAAGATGGTGGAACAGGAGAAGTGGCATATTGCACAGGAGTAGGATAGAGAGAAAGATTTGGATGTACAGTAAATTGGTCCTGTGGATAATTAGAAACACCAATAGATGCCCCATTGAATCCTTGCAAATACATCGGCCTATTAGGAGATGTGAAGTTAAGATTTTGGATATGAGGAAAAAGTTCCGACAGACCATCTTGGGTAACAGCATGGTAAAATAAAGCAGAAGGTGATGCCGAACTGCTACTACCAACTATTGCCGAATGAGGAGTACTGATAGATGCCCCGACATACTGCAGGAATAAAAGCATATTTCCATAATCAACTGAGTCAACAATACATTCCAATTAATGGTTCGAAAACAGAACATGGAAAGGAAAAAAATATATGTTGAGCATAAAAATATCACTGTTATGTAAGCATCCATACTATAGAAAATAACTAAGGACATTACCTGGATGATGGAAGGATCGTTGAGGATATGTTCTTCCCTTTTTGCAGGTGGAAGAGTCTTAACTTGCAAATCCTAAAAATATTGGTAATGCAGCTACCTTTTTATGAACATCCAGTAGCAAATACTTCCATGCAGTAGCAAACTGAACAAGATACACTTTACTTGTCTTTTAGGAATACCCTATTGTCTTGTAATTATTTCAAAGTTTCATGAACTTTATTTCAAGGATAAATTTTGAGGAAGATAATAAAAAAAAAAAAACAAATTTTTAAAATAAAAAATTGAAATTTTTAAAATACAAAAAAGTATGAAAACAAATTTGAAATGAAAAAAAGTTGTTATTTTAAAACAGAAGGCAGAATTCTAAATAATTGGAATTTTGAAAATACAAAAAATGTAAAAAAAATTATGTATAATTCTTTTTCTTGATTTTTCATTTCATAAATTGAATATGTCTTTTATTTTTACTCTTTAAGTTTTTTGTGTTTGCTCAAAATTTGATTTTTTATTATTATCAAAGTCTTGAGTTATTTTACTTTTTGTGCTTTGCTTTTTAAAATTTAAATTTTATTTTTGAAAAAAATATTATTTACAATTGATCGAAACTTTTAAATAATTAAAGAAAAGCAGAAAACCAGTATAACATTCTCCTGTCCCAACTTTAAATATTTGGAAATAAATGGATAAGTATATTCCCATCTACCTTGATTTCACTTCCTGTAAAGAGGACGAATTCATACACCTTATCACTTGGAGGAATTTGTGGGCCATCCTTCCTTCTCCCCTCTGTTCCAAATATCCTGACTGCAATATGATATTGAAGAAGACACATTAGAATAAACAAAAAAGAGTTAAGAAGTATACTTATGCCATAAATTGGAGCAAACAATAAAAGAATAGTCAAAACGAATAGCAGTCAAAGAAAAAATTGCTGATTCTGACGGATGGATAAATCTTGATTGATTGGAAACCAACAATCATGTTGATTTTTTTTCCCAAACTCCTGCCAAGAACATAAAGAATGGCCTAGTTTCAAAATGAGCAAATGTATTCATTTGAGAGCCTGGTGTTATAAAGTCCAGTGTGAGTACAAGTAATTCTTTCCCAACTAAACATTGAGTTTCTACTTAAATTCAACTCCTTTTTTTCAAACATTCTTGTGTGCTACAAGACTTGCTACATTGCTTGACAACTTTACGATCGTCCTGAAACTTTTTCTCAGTCATTTTCTAATTCTAATAAAATATAATGATTCTTTATAGATAATAAACTTGTGATAAAATGACAGAGACGAACAATAAGTTTACTCATGCGAAAAATTTCTGAGAAATTAGAGGAATATCAAAAGAAATAACGCACCGTTTTGGAGAACGAAGGTGGCGTCGTTGGCGTTAATTTGACAAACAACGCCCTCGTATCGGATTTCGCTCTTGGAGAGTACGCTAATTAAGCTTCCAAAGTAAGAATCTGGACTGTTATACCTAGACTGGCTTGCCATGGCAAACTGAAATTTTCAAGAATCGACAGCAGACCTGACTAGAAATAAGGAGAAAATAAATTATCTGAGGGACCGTTAGAGTTCAGTTTTTCAAGATTAGGTTTTGGGCTTTTGTCTGATGAATCGAGTTTTTGAAAGCCAAATATGGGTTTATGCTTCAACTGAACAATAATGCTTTCAAGCTCTAGAGGCGGTTGTGCCCGTATTTTAAATCTGTACCAAAAAAAAAAAAACGCGGGAGTCACTTGTAGCAGTTGGCAGTTTTTTTTTTTTTTTAATTAAGATTCTAATAAACATAAATGAAATAATTAAAATACAATAATTATAAAAAAAATATGATATATAATTACTTATAATATAAATTTAATAAAAAATAATATAATATATATTTAAAATTAAGTCCATTAGAGTTTTAATCTAAATAAGATAAAATGAAATTGTATTTAAATAAACTGAGATGATATTTAAATAAAATAACATAATATTATATCATGAACTTAGACATTAAATAAGATTAGAGAGGGAGCAAATTAGGTACTATACTATAAAATACTTAATTTTGTGTTAATAAATTTTTATGATTATTATTTTTTTTAAATGTACTAAAATTTTATTATTTTATAGAAAACTACTAATATTTACTATTTATGTTAGTGTTGAAATAATTGTGAAATATACTAATACATGTGGGTAGCGTGAAATATAATTAAAAAAAAAAACCTTTTCAAGTTATAAAGAAATTGTGCACTATATTTTTTTATATGTAATATATATTTTATATGTTACAAGGAAAAAAAAAATGTGTAATTTAAAAAAAAAATTATTTATCCATCATTTGCTGCTCTGCTTCACCTCATACACCTGGTAGTCGAAACTGTGTGTCGGGTGCATCAGTTTTCACAATTTTTGTCTCTTTAAGAAAACGTAAATCACAAAAAAAAAAAAAAAAAACTAATCACTTAATCTGTTCAAATTTAAACCCACAAACATCTAAAGTAAATTTCCCTTAATAATAATCTGAAAAAGAAAAGCTACTGGCTTTTTTTCTTTCTTCAATGCCCAAAATCTCAAATTCCAATCCCAAGATTCCTAAAATACCTTAAAAGAGAACAAGAATAAATTGGACCAGCAAATTGATCACTTGAGTTGGAATAGAGCAGCCAAAGAGGATGGGGCACAAACTAGCTATAGGTTCGCAGGATAGATTCGGTCAATCTA
The DNA here is from genome assembly GCA_029378325.1 of Elaeagnus macrophylla. Taxonomy (NCBI): domain Eukaryota; kingdom Viridiplantae; phylum Streptophyta; class Magnoliopsida; order Rosales; family Elaeagnaceae; genus Elaeagnus; species Elaeagnus macrophylla. Next base: position 107,250,486 of record CM055640.1, on the reverse strand, counting down.
AGGAGATTTTAGACCTTGTGAAGTCGATCGGCAAAACTTGATCCAAGACCAAGGAGGAACGAACTGTCCTCCACAAGATCAAAACCCTCAAGTGTTGATTATCGGAGCAAAATGTCCCTAAGTAGAAGATGAAGGAGTACATAATCTGACTCGTGTATATCGAGATGCTTGGTTAGGACGTATCTTTTGATTACATTCATACCGTCAAGATGACCCACGACAACAATGTTCTTTTTAAACGGACAGGTTATCTTGCCTTTACGCTCTTTCTCTCCGATGACCACAACTTAATAATTCCCATCATCAACACAATTCAAAAAGATCTCCGCTCTGATAACTACCTTGTCATTTGCGTAGCTCTCAATGCCATTTGTAAGCTCATCAACGATGAGACGATTCCTGACATTTTTAGATAAATTTACAAAAGTTGAGTTATTTGTTCACTTTTAAGCTCACTATTTATCTTATTTTGCACTTATGGCTTAATATTTGTTGATTTGTGTTAATGTAGATAGAATGATAGCAAACATAAGAAAAACGAGCAAAAAAGAACTCAAATCAGCACAAGGAGCCTGGCGCCACGACGGATAATTTGAGATACCACATCATTGTTGATTCTCCTCCTTTACTGGTTGACACGATACACGCATCAACTTCCTATATTATTTCTCCTTTAAGCATGAATAGATTCACTACGATCTTTTTTACCTTCAAACCCATAAGTGCACCTTTGATAATTTTCATGATCTCATTTTCAACATGTGTCTTGCATCCAAGACTATCTATTTTTCCCAAAGATAATATATTCTTCCTTAAGTCCTTCTCATGTCGTACATCCTGAATAGTACGAATTGTACTATCAAACATTTTTATTTTGATAGTACTAATACCAATAATTTCCAAAGCATGATCATCACTCATGTGTACATGACCTCCTGGGATATGTTCATATTTGTGGAACCACTCTTTTTGAGATGTCATATGCCATGTTGCTCCTAAGCCTAGTAATTAGATGTTAGAAAATTGCTTTCTGCCTCCAACTGCCATTGTAACCTCTCTATATATGACTTCACCATTATCAGGGATGCTTGCTTCATTCCCTTGAGCATTTGGTGGCTCAGGGTCTACATTCTTTATTTTACTCCAACAATCCTTTTTGACAGGCCCTTTATTGCCACAATTGTAGTACTTAAAATTCTTCTTACTTCTTGATTTTGATCTACCATGATTTTGACTCCCACTAGAGCCACGTTCTATTGATATTCCTCTCATCACCATCAAAGCTTTTGCTTGCTGCAATCCTACTTGTCTAGATAGTCCGAAAGGATGTTGTTCATCAGGTTGATTATGAGTTGATAATACGAGTCAGAGAGACTTTGAAGTTGAAGCTACACACGTTCAACAGTCTCTATTTTATAACTCATTGATGTAAGTTGCAAAAATAGAGTATTCAAGGTGTTAATATGGTCGATCACTGATGTGGATTCTACATTCAAAGAGTGTAAAGTCTTATCTTTAAGAATATCGTGTTGTGAAATGACTTGGCCTCGTACAGTCTTGTTAAAGTATCTCAAATCTCGTATGATATCTTTTTTTTTTGTCACACTGGATGACACTTCATTAGCTAATGCTAAGTGTAAATTAGCGATTGTGTTGCCATCCATTTTGTTCCACTTGCCATCATCAATGATTCCAGCGCGCCTATCTCCAATTGTTTTCAAACAATTATCTTTCCTCAAAATTGTCTTAATCTTCATTTTTTTACAACGAAAAATTACTTCCATTGAACTTCTCAACATCAACTTTGTTGTTGTTGTCATTTTGATATGCTTCTCACTTGAACTGGTTTCGACTATTATACATGAACAATAACCATATACGTGAATAGTAACTGTATATGTGAAATAATATCCTTGAATAATACCCCACAATCAAAGCTTTAGTACCACTGTTAGAAAATTTATGGATCAAAGCTAATATACAATTAAAGTAAAATTGAGAAAACGAAGACAAAATAAACACAAGTATTTATATGGTTTACCCAAAATAATTAATAACTACTTCACTGGTAAAGGCTGGAAGAAATTCACTATACCGAAAGATTTATAATTTCTCTCTAAATACAAGGAGAAAATAAGATACATCTCTCTTATAAAAGGAGAATATAATTAACTATCTCTCAATGAAAAAAGAACTCTTTCAAGTGAGATATATTTAACAAGCTTTATAGCTTTGTATTTGGAATGTTAGAATACTTAAAATACTTAAAATTTTTGGGATGATATTCTAATATGAGCAAATGAGCTCTCTATTTATAGAAATTTTAATTCATTATTGTAACCACCATCATTTATTTCTTTTCCTTCAATTTGTATGATTGCAACTACAACCCACTTTATTTATTCTAACTATCATCCACTTTATTTATTTTATTTATTTTCTACCTAAACTATTTATTTATTGGTTAACTTTTACCACACATTTGTATTTAACAATCATTTTAGCTATGTAAAAATGACATCAACTTTTAGATATACTTATATAACCAACCAATACCGGGCTACAATAAAATCCTAAAACTAATTATAATAAAATGTAGGCTACAATATTGAATGATTAATAGTGATTTTTTTTTTCTCACCATGAGTTGCTTATCAATTTAAGTAATTTTTTTTAATCAAAAATTAAAAATTTTAAGGCCTGCGCTTGGGAAAACTCTGTTTATACTTTTGTATACATGGTAATTGTGGAGATTCTCGAGAATTATTTCTAAAACAAATAAATAATCTTGCTATTTAACCCGGAGTTGCATGTTCTTTTACATTTTTAATTTAATATATTAATTGTCTAAAAATATTAAATGAAAAAATAAAATAAATTTAACTGGTAAGTTGAAAAATGGGAGAATTTTTTCTATACAATAAATGTATAAAAATTGTGAGTATAACAGGAAAAAGATAGACATAGATTAAAGATTGAACGTGAAAGAGAAAAAAATGTTAAACCATAAAAAACAAGAGGTTGGAGAATTTGAATTTATCTCTCTCCTAAAATATACTCAATTCTTAATACATCTACTATATAGAAAAAAATTCGAGAAATGGATGGTATCTATTTTTCTGGTTGCAATCCAATCGTGTGTGTGTATATATATATATATATATATAATAAAAAAATATTATTCATCATAAAATACATATACTCACAAATTATATATTAAAAAAATATAAATTATTTTACAAAATATACCAAACAAATAAAAATAAAAAATATAAATAACTAAAAAATTATCAAATAAATATAAATTACAAAATTTTTTTTATATATAATAAAAAATAAATTCATTAAACTAAAAAATATCAAATGTGCAATTTTTTTTTAAAAGAGAAGTAACTAGAAATAAAAGATAATAAAATAATAAAAAAATTTACCAAATAAAAAATATTAAATAAATATTATGGAATCAATTTCATTATATATATATATTATTTATTAATTTTTTTTTTTTTTTTTTTGAAAACTTAATAGAACACGTCAAAGTCGACTTTCATTTTTCGTCGTTATATATAAACGTCATCAGATAATTCGATCCCTTCGATATTTATTTACTCCTGAACAACCAAATTCTGAATATTCAATTCGTATTTGATTCCATTTTCCTTCATTTCTCAGCAAACAAACAAAATTGCTGCATTTCTTCCTTCAATGAATCTGGTTAGGATTCTTTCGTTTGTCACCTTTGGCTTGATCTAATAGCCGGCACTGTTAGCTCCACTGAAATTACTCTTTTGGACTTCCTCATATATTGTACTCGTATAATTAGTAGCAATTAACAGCCTGCATTCCGATTAATCGAGTATCGGGAGTCATGGATTCTCTAGATACTCTTGACGAAGACACACCACTGGTTGTCAATAATTCGCCAATTAAAACCCCAAAGAGCTATACTAGAGATGTTTATATTCTTAGCTCTGCTTTTTTATTGGTTTTTCTCGCCTATGGAGCCGCACAGAACTTGGAGAGTACCGTCAATACTGTAAGTTCTGGTTCTATTTTCTTATTTAGCTTCACTGAATGTTTAGGGTTGAGAGAAAAAGGAAAATTATCGCTGACTGAAGGGAACTGAATTTTGAAACTGAGAATTATATTTGAAAAGTGATGATTTACTATATTTTAGTATCTTGTTTGAACTTTGACTCCAATTTGGTGCCTTGTCATCTGATTTTTGCATCGTGAGCAGGATTTGGGTACAATTTCGCTTGGTATTTTGTATCTGTCTTTCACTTTTTTCTCTCTGGTTGCTTCCTTGATGATTCGGTTCTTGGGGTCGAAGACTGCTTTGGTTCTTGGAACTACTGGTTACTGGTTGTTTATAGCTGCAAATTTAAAGCCTACGTGGTAATTGTCAATAGAATTTTTCAAATTTTCATTATCAGCTCATGTTATACTAAAGACTACATATTTGATATTATTCATGTGAATTGTTTAGGCTGAAGTATGTAAACCTTTAAGCTACAGAAACTGAAGAAAATGAGCTTTGAATAAGATTTGAATGGTCAAATCAGTTAGCTACATAGAGTGATCATTACACTTCTATTTATAATCACAACGCAAGTATGAGCCCATGCCTAATGACATTAAGTGGCAAATAACTAAGATTAAGATCATTATTGGAACATGAATATAACAAATAATCTACTATCTCGGATAACAGCAGTTAGAGTTACAGTTTGCATCTAATAAACTAATACTGCCAATGTTATGCAGCTGAACTGTTTCTTTTGTAGGTACACGATGATTCCTGCATCCTTATACATGGGGTTTTCTGCTTCAATAATATGGGTTGGGCAGGTAGAAATCAATTGATAGATTTCCTTTGACTTTTTAGTTTATTAATGATTTGTTGAAAATTCTTAGAGGGCCCACTTCTTTGGTGACCTGTTTATTGGTTTATCAGGGGACTTATCTAACGTCTACAGCACGAAGCCATGCAAGAGATAATAACTTACATGAAGGAACAGTAATTGGTGAATTTAATGGAGTATTTTGGGCTTTTTTTGCTGGTCACCAGGTCAACCTTTTGGACATTTTTACCATTCTGTGTTTTTTTTAGTAAGGTTTTCTTCATTATGCAGTTTCCTATAAATCTATAATGTATATTCTGAATTTTGCAGTTTGTTGGAAATCTTATAACACTTGCACTTTTGAAAAATGGAAAGGTATGTTTTCTGGTTATAATTAACTTGAAAAATAGAAAAAATGCTTATGTTTTCATTAACCCTAATAGGGGTGTTTATATACACATACAAATCTTACTTAAGGAAAGAAAATAAATACATAATATTTACAGAATAATGATAATAAGGAAAAAATTCCTAGAAGGATTATAAAATAAATGTATATTTTAATTCTCTCTCTCAAGTTGGAGCATAGATATCGTACATGTTTAACTTAGAGAGTGACGTATGAAAAGAACTTTCTATAACAATATAAGTCATAATATCAGATAATTGATCAACACTTTTGATGTATGGGACTTTAATGTCGCCAACATCTAAATTGTCTTTGGTATAATTTCTATCAAGTTCAATATGTTTGGTTCGGTCATGTTGCATCGAATTATTTGCAATCTTAATTGCTGCAGTATTATCACAGAATAAGATCATAGACTTCTTAGGGCCAAAACCAAGTTCACTCAACAAAATGTTTAGCCAAGAAAACTCCGTAATACCATGTTAAAGAGCATGGTACTCAACCTCTGCGCTGAACAATGATACTACGTTATGTTTCTTACACTTCCAAGTTACCAAATTTCCTCCAACAAAACTAAGGTATCCTGAAGTAGATTTTGATATAATTTCTGTCAAGTTCAATGTGTTTGGTTCGGTCATGTTGGATCGAATTATTTGCAATCTTAATTGCTGTAGTATTATCACAGAATAAGGTCTTAGACTTTTTAGGGTCAAAACCAAGTTCACTCAACAAAATGTTTAGCCAAGAAAGCTCCATAATACCATGATGAAGAGCGTGGTACTCGACCTCTGCACTGGACAATGATACTACGTTATGTTTCTTACACCTCCTAGTTACCAAATTTCCTCCAAATAAAACTAAGGTACCCTAAAGTAAACTTCCTATCTATCTTGGATCCTGCAAAATCAAAATCGGTATAACCTGTAATTTCTAAGCATCTATATTTTGAGAACAAAATACCCTTACTTGGGGGCTACGTTACCTGAACTCGGGTAGAAGTGTTGGATACAAACACATATCCGAAAGTTGGGTATATAAATTTTAAAATTTTAAGATATGAAAATATTTGTCCAATATTTGGACATGATACTTAGACACGACAAATTATTATATTAAATTTTAATTAATTATATTTATATTAAAAATTGTGTTTATAATTAATATTTTTATGAAAAGATTTAAGAGTTTATTGGATTATATCAATTGACTTTTATATTTTATTTTTAATTTATATTATTTTTATTAATGAAAATTTGACTATATGAAAATTTGTCTTTTAGCTTTTGAAAATTAAAAGTTGTCAACTAAAAGATCCAAATATATATAGTTAAAAAACCCAAATTTTATTATGAGCTTTTGAAAAAGTGGTCAGCCCATATAAAAAAAAATTAAAAAATAAAAAGGCCTAAATATACAAAGTTAAAAGGCCCAAATTTTTTTATACCCTAATGCTCTTCTTCTTAAACTTCCTTTGCTTTTTTCTTTTGCTTTCTTGTCCAAATTTTTTTGCCGGATTTCGTAGCAGTGTTAGTGTCGACACCAGTACGATGGGGTAATCAAGTCTGGGCAACATAGGCCTAGGAAAGACTTCAAATAGGCCAAGATCTAGTTCCCAACTTCTATGTGTCGATCACTCGAATTAGGCATGAAGTAACTTACCACACTAACAACATAAGATAGATCAGAATGACTATGAGTCAAGTAAATCAATTTTCTTACTAATCTTTAATATCTCTTCTTATTAGTTGGAATTTGGTCAAGATAGATGTTAAACCGTGATTTATCTCAATAGGTGTGTCTACTAGAGCACAAGCAGAATTGTCAGTTTCAATCAAGGAATCTAGTATATATTTTCATTGAGAAAGAAATAGTCATTGCTTAGACCTAGAAAATTCAATATCTAAAAGATATTTTAGATTTTCTAAATCCTTCATTTCAAATTCTTCTGCTAAGTAATTGCGTAATTGTTCTATCTCACTAGCATTACTTCCTGTGATCTGCTTGGGCTTGTTTAAAACCATACTCTTTCATTGATCAGCTTAACCTACCAAACCATGTCCCAGGTGACTGTTTCAATCCATACAAGGCTTTCTTTAACATGCACACTTTCCCATCCTTAGTTGAAAAATCATGAGGATGATCCATATATACTTCCTCTGATAAATTTCTATGAAAAAATGCATTCCTTACATCGAGTTGGAGTAATGGCCAGTCTAGATTCACAACAATAGAAATTATAACTCAAATAGTACTCATCTTGGCTACCAGAGCAAATATCTCCTAATAATCAATCACATCTGGCCTTGTTCCTTTCCATGTTCTATCAAAATGAAAATTGACAGTGAACACCTACTTACAACCCATAGTCTTCTTCCCCGTAGGTAATTCGACCAACTTTTAAGTACATTTCTCTTTAAGGGCATTCATTTCATCTATCATAGCAATTTTCTACCTAAGGTATTCAAGAGCCTCCGAAAATAACTAGGGATATGTATAGAATAAAGTTGAAGGCAAAAGCTAAGTGAGTTTTAGACAAACGGTGCTAAAAATTAAAGTCAGATATGAGATAAACAATATTAAATGAAGATTTAGAGAAGCCCAATCTATTAGGCTCCTATTTTGATCATTACTTAGTAGATTTAAGGTAATAGGTTCTATCACTACAAGATCAGAAGGTATGTTGATAAGATCATAATCAAAATTATCAAGAGTAGGTAAGGAGGAAAAGGTATAGAGTGAAAAAGAGATAATCTCCTCAATAGAGTTTGATAGTTAATAATAGAAAGTATAACTCGAACAGTAGAAGGAGGGTCAACATTACTTTTATACATCTACAACTCTACAACAAGTGTTAGTTCTATGCACCATGCAAACCAAACACTTGCAATTCAATAATTGAAGTTGTTAAATCTTGAACACAGGATCTCTAACTTTGATACCAAATTAGCTTGAAAAGTAGAAAAAATGCTTATGTTTTCATTAACTTGGGGGTATTTATATACACTTATAAATCTTACTTAAGGAAAGAAAATAAATACAGAATATTTACAGAATAATGATAATAAGAAAAAGATTTCTAGAATAATTATAAAATTAATGTACATTTCAACTATTATAGTTAAGCCTCAGATGATATTGTCTGTGGCTATGGTTTTCCAATGAGTAATCTGATCATTTTCAATGATCAAAAGTATCTATCCTCTATTTAGTAGCTCCTAAAAAACATAATTGCCTCTGGTCGTTGTCTCAATTCATAAGTTTTTAAAAAGACCTTATCAAAATTTCCTAATGCCCAATTTAAAGCAAATTGTAATCTAATGGCTAATTTTTAGTGAACTACAAAATCTAGAATATATAAAATTGGTATAAGAACAAAGAGACATAGATTGTTTGTGGTTGTGTTTCAAATTTATTTTGTACTATATATCTAAATTGTTTCATTTCAATCACTATCAAATCACTGCAGGATGGAAGTACCAGTGGCACTACTCTATTGTTTGTTGTATTTCTTTGTAGTATGACCCTAGGTACCATACTAATGTGCTTCTTGCAAAAAAGAGATGGAAAAGGAGAGGAAGACCCGCAAAAATCTTCTGCCACCATATACACTTCTTTAGTATCTATGTCAAAGACAGTCATTGCTCCGCTGTTTAATGTGCGGATGCTATTGATCATTCCTCTCATTGCTTATTCAGGGTTACAACAAGCATTTGTATGGTAAGCGTTGTATTAGGCTATACTATTTTTCTTCATACAGTCCTCCTGAGTTCTAACACTTGCTAAGCAGAATAATATTTTTTTATGATCCTAGGGCTGAATTCACTGAGCATGTTGTAACTCCAGTACTTGGTGTATCTGGTGTTGGTGGTGCAATGGCAGTATATGGGGCTGCTGATTCTGTAGTAAGTATGCAGTGTGAACAGTTATATCAATTTACAAAATCCGTACAGTTATTTTAGGTTGAAGTGTGGAGATTGAAATAAAAATAGAAAATGAACTTTCTTGGCAAATAAAAATTAGAACATTTTTGTGCCATCCTTAGTTAATCTTTCATACTCTAAGATCACACTGTCTAAGTTTTAGTAGATTCAACAAGTAAACTAAATAAGTAGGGCATAAAAATTATGCCTCTTGTTCTTTAGCGGTTTCATTGTAATCATGGCATGCCTTTTCAGAAGCAATACATATTGTTTTTCCAATCTAAATTATCACAGATTTTTTCCCAGTTCATTTTAGGCTTGACATGTTATGTGCTTAGCAGCTAGCAAAATTCTGGCATACTGGTACCCTTGCTAGGACTATTCACAAATGGATGCAGTAGTCCTGTTAAAATTTCTTGACTCGAATTCTTGAACTTTTGCCAGTTCTCATTAGCTGCTGGTCGACTTACCTCTGGTCTAAAATCCATCACTCTAATTGTGTCTGGTGGTGTATTGGTCCAAGCTATTACTTTCCTTTGGCTTCTTCTAAAGTACAGGTTAACACTTTGACATATGAAACTTTCATTTGATATAGTCACTCAAAGCCACCAATTTCCTTTGAGCTTATTATTTTACCTTCTCATCATGCAGTCCAACTAGTGGGCTACTCGGCACCATATATCCACTTCTCATGGCAGCATTTTTGGGAATTGGTGATGGGGTATTTAACACGCAACTAAATGCTATACTTGGTATACTCTTCGAGCATGATATGGTAATTCACATCATCTCTCAGTCTCCGATGTTAACTTTTAGCGTTTTGCTTGCAATATCTCATTGTGGCTGTTGAAGCTTTAAGGATTTTAGCTTATATATAATCACACAATTTTTACACATTTGGGGAACAGGAAGGAGCATTTGCACAGCTTAAGGTGTGGCAAAGTGCTTCTATAGCAGTTGTATTCTTTCTGAATCCATACATTTCATTGAAGGTAATGCTGGTGATAATGCTTGCTGGAATATGCCTCTCATATGGAAGCTTTCTTGTTCTAACTCTTCAGAGAGAAAAAGCATACTCCGCTTGATATTTGCGCTTGAAAAGATTCTTCAGGAACCTAGATCCTTTTGTTCCTATATTGTGGCTGCCTGTGAACGTTTCCCTGATATTCTACTTGAAAATCTCGATTTTCATGAGTGTCTTGCTATTTTGTATGAAGTTCCAAGGTGAATTATTTGAAGCAGAGTTACTCTCTCTCTCTCTCTCTCTCTCTCTCTCTCTTATATATATATATATATATATTCTTAAATTACAACTTTCTTTGCTTTTTATTTCTTCTTCTTTTCCCCCCCTCATTTTTTCACTTTTTTTAATGAATTCTTTTATTTTTTTTATTTTTAACATTCTGAGACATAAATTTAGAACACATTAATAATGTCATTTTTTTTAAATAAAATAATATACGTCATTAAACTACATGATAATTGACAAATATTTTTATATTATAGATAAATTATAACTTTTCTTTTGTTATTATTTTTTTTATGTAAATTATAAATTTTTTTTTTTTTTTAAATGGGTTTTTGTTCTCCCTTTTTGCTTCTTTTCTTCTTCTTTTTCCTCTTTTTTTTTTTTAATGATTTTTTTTTTTCTTTTAACATTCTCATCCTCATAATTTTACAACACATAATTTAGTTGGGAAAAACGGTGAATTCCACGTTACCAATTAGTGATGTATTGTGAGAGTATCAACCTTTTATAATTCCTAGTGTTGTAACCGTGCATGGCATCAAAATTTATAAATATATAGTTGTATTAATTGTAAAAAAAATAAATTTTTATTATTCTTAAAACATTTATTTTATAAATTGAAAAGAAAAATTAAAGTCTTTAAATATAAATTTTTAATTTACTTTATTATAATGAGGTAAAAATTTGAGATTAACAAATGTTTTAAAATTATTTGCATGAATACTACTAAAATAAATAGTTAATTAATTTATTATTTTAAGGATATTAATTATTTCATGAGCAGTAGATAAAAGAAAATTGATAATTTAATTTTTAGGAATCAAGTTAAAAGGTCAAAATTTTGAATAAAATAAAGTGTTAGTTTTCTGAATATTTATTTTTCGTCCATACTTAAACGATATAAACTTAATTTCATTAATGAGAAGCACGTGCATGAATATATGTGTGCAAACATTTATAAATTATACATTAAAGAATTCAAGTTTTATTTATATAATATTCAATAATTATTGATTATTAATTAACATGTGATTTAATGTGATAAAAAATAATAAAATAATATTAGATTATTTATACAAATTGTGTTAATATTGTGCTAATTACTTTTAGTGCAAAGATATATGCTCCAAGTGAATGCTAAAAAGACTTGAGTTTAAATCATGCCCAATTTAATAGTGTAAAAAAAATTGAAGCTAAAAAAATAAAAAATAAAAGGGTTATATGCTGTCATGACCCCCTATTTATTAAAAATCTGATATGACCCCCTCCACTTAATTTTTTTACATATTATGACAAAAATGCCCTTAATAACCCCTCAGTTGGACGACTGTCCAACTCACCTCAACAGAGTTGGACGACTGTCCAACTCACCTCAACAGAGTTGGACGACTGTCCAACTGATGAAATTTTGACCGGCTGGCGACCCCACTCGCCGGAGCCGGCGACCTCACTCGCCGGAGTCCAGTTGGACACATGTCCAACTAGACTGCTCAAAATTGGACGACTGTCCAACTAGCAGAATTTTGATTGGCCGACGACCCCACTCACCGGAGCTTAGTTGGACACATGTCCAACTGAGTTGGACGTATGTCCAACTGATCAAATTTTGATTGGCCGATGACCCAACTCGTCGGAGCTCAGTTGGACGCATGTCCAACTAAAAACTGAAAAGTCACGGAGCTCAGTTGGACACATGTCCAACTGATCGAATTTTAATTGGCCGACGATTCCACTCGCTGGAGCTCAGTTGGACAAATATGAGCTCAGTTGGACAAAAAAAAAAATTCGTCATTTTGTGATTTTGTATGTTTGATATTGAGCAATGAAAAAAAAAAAAAAAAAAAAAGAAAACTCGGATGCTCAATTCTCAACCTCAAAGCCAGCCCAATGAGCATCCGAGTTATTTCAACAAATCTTGCAAGAGCATCCAAGCTCCACAAATCCAGATTCACTACCAACATTACATTGTTGATAAGCTTCCTTTCTTGGTGTTTAGTAAGTTTTTCAGATCATAGTTCTCAAGGAAAATGGCACATTCTCTAGAAATTTCAGCGAAGCAATACTCTCTGATGGAGTCCGAAGCAAAGAAAAACTTGATCGATCTCCATAACATCCTCTGTCCGATCAACTTCCTCTGCTGGCTTCTCCAATCAGCTATTTTCCTCAAAGCTTCAAAACAATATTAGCAGAAACCATAGTATAAACTCTTGGAAATTTAGATGAGGTATTAAATATATCGGCATAATCAGAAATCCATAAGAAGTAACAAATCAGATCGAAATATAGCAGGGGCAGCTGAATGCCGTCGTCTTCGGGAGAGGAAGAGCCACCAACGGCGGAGAAAGCCTCTTCCTCGATGAGGCGAGCAGCGGCGAACGCATCAGATACCGAAGCACCAATTCCTTTATAGTTCCAGAAATCTTCTCAGTTGACATCAGTCCAGCAATTTCAAATAGCAAGAGCGGTCCTCAGAAAATTAATTGCAGAGTCACGATCCTCAATAAAAGCTCCATAAATTTCTGCTTCTGCAATCGAAATAGAAGCCTATGATCATTGAAAATGAAAGTTGCGTTCAATCTGCGCTTGAACAAAGGAATTCAGATCTGGAGGAATTCAGATCCTAGATGAAGAAGATTATGCTAGAGTACCTCTGAATATAAGTGAAAAAAACCGAATATAACTTAATATAATAAGAGGGGTATATTTGGAATTTTAATTAAAAAATATAAGAAGGGGTTAGTTTAGATTAAGATTAGTGAAAAGAGTCCATCATAGCCTATTTCCCAAAATAAAAAGGAAAGAGAAAAATAGGAAAAAATATTAAAAATACCCATTTTACTATTTACACTTCATTGAAGCTTAATAGATAAGTTTCTTTGGCTTTAGATGTTTTCATTATTTATTTTAAGAATAATGAAAAATATTTTTAGAGGAAAAGAAAATCCCACCAAAAAAAGAAATATTAATTGAGGATAGTTTAAATATGTTTGAAAATTGCCACTTTTAAAATTCACAGTAATAAAAATAGGATCATAATAATATTAAATAGTATTTAATTATATAGTGTTTAATATTAAATAAGTTTAAATTGTTACAGTTTAACTTGAAAGGTCTTCAATTGAATGAAATTTAAAGAAAAATAATATAACAATTTTTTTTAATAGTAAAAATGTATTATTTGAATACAATGAGTATTATTTTTATTGTTACAAAATTTTAGAGTACTATTATTATTATTTTTTAATGTGTTTAACATGAATTATGAATAGAGTCTAAGTAGAAGAGGTTAAGAAAAAGATGATGTATTAATTTTTTTTAATAATAAAAATATATTATTTGAATATAATAATTATTATTTTTATTGATATAAATTTTAAGTATATTATTTTTTATTTTTGTCACTAATATTTAAACTTAATAATAAAAATATCCAAAATATTTAATTTATTATAAAAATGTTCTCAATATAACAATTATATAAAAAATATAAAAATTAACGAAATTAAACGCTGAAGCATGAAGTTCCGGTTGAGCTACTCTGCAATCTACATACACATGGGCGGGGTTAGTTGTCCAACCAAATCAACTAATCAAAAAGGGGGTCAAATCAACAGAGCTTAAAACCCAAAACTGTCAAAAATCAGAAGATTTGGTACTTAGTAAATCTCTTACTTTTATAAAAAAAAAAAATGTATTAAATTTTTTTTTTTAAGTATTATATATACTAAATTCTTAATTTAAAAAAAATATATATATATATTTAAATTTAATTTATTAATACTAATTTTTATATAATTTCTTAAAATAATAATTTAAAAATAAATAAAAAAATTATAATAAAGAAAAAAATTGAATAAAAAACTGATTTTTTTCATTTTTTTTAAATCAAAAACTGATATTTTTAAATATTCTCTTAGTAAAAAAATTAAAATTTTAAAGGTAAACATTTTTTTTTTTTTTTTTATAAAAGGTAAATTTCATTAAATAAGGATTCAAAATACAATCTTAAGATACATCGATTCTAAGAAATACATCACCATTCTAATAACATAGTCAGGACTAGCTAGAAGCAAGAAAACACAGTGAATACGTGCGAGCTCTCAACATTAGCTCATTATAATTTCGACTCATTATACTGCCTGACTGACTGAAATAAAACGATGAATACATCCCAAAATCAGAAAATGTAACAAGAAAGTAATCAAAAATCTCATCAACAAAATTAAGACAAACCATATCTGGATAATTTAAGGTACACCAAAAATACCAGAACATTATTAAAACCATACTAAAATAAACACAGAATACCAAAATGTCCTCCACCCCACTATTGTCCAGAAATTGTCGGAGCCGCCACCGGAAGCAGCAGAGCCGAACAGAGTAAAACCCAGAGCCACGCGAGGAAGAGGGGAAGGTACCGGTAACAAATACTCCGAGCAGCCACCAAGAAGAGACACGAACGGCCACAGCAATGGCGAGATCCGCCGGAGACGAAAACGAGCGAGACAAACGCCCACAAACCATAGATCTAAAGGAAGGAAACCAAAGGAAAGGAGAAAGGGAAGACTGGCCGCCAGCCAGCAGCCGAAACTGCCTGCCGGCAGCCAAACGAGCAGTGCACAGTTTGAAACCCTAGAGAGAAGGAAGAGAGGAAAAATGAAGAGAGATAACTGCTTTTGTTAATGCACACTAAAAGTAAACATTAAAAAGCTACATAATAGAAACGTTAGACGGTTAAATAAGTTAGAGTTTACCGCTCGATAAAAAAGTTACTAAAATATATCTTTAAAAAAAATAAAAGATTAATAAAATATCATACTCAAAACAAAAGAGGTTTTTTCTCCAAATTTTACGAGAATACTGCATGATATGATTTTTTATAAAAGATGTTTTTATTTCTTAATAAATAATATGTTTATTTTGAGAACAAGAGCTATTAGAATTTCACTAAGTTCAATGATAAACAACTATCGAAATAACGATCAATAGGTAATTCATCGTCAACAACAATCTTCATGGAGTGTAACGGTCAACACATCTTCAAAATCTCAACATTAAAAAATTCATTATCAAAAAAATAATAATAATGTCAGCAATTCCTTTTATCTTTCTCATCTCCTTCACACCTAAACTCCAAAGTCGTTGAGATTAGGTTTCCCCCTCTTCCTTCTTCGCCTCTTCAGTCTTCCAACAATTTAAAAGCTCAAATCATTCGAAAATATTCCATCTCCATTCCTTTAAAATAAAATAAGAATAAGAATAAGAATATAAAAAAAAATGCTTCCTTCGCTCTTCAATTCTATCTACGATCGCCTAAGCTATAGATGGCCACTGCTATTGTACGCCACCGTGTGGAAAATACTCTTAACGATGATTGTGGCAGTTGCCTCCTTCACTCCCGAAGTTGCTTTTGTCTCGGCCATTTCGCCGTTATCATCGTTCTCCCAAGCTTGTTCAGCTGAAGGTTCCGTTAGAGTTCCGTTAGATATTCCCGGCGAGATCATCTGCTTGCCGACTCACCGTTTTATGAAATCTAAGATTGACTTTGTCGTTCCTCCTGTTTTTGCGGCTGTTGTGGTGGCTGCATCGGCCTTTGTGGTCCGCTCTGCGGCCTTGTGGGAGGATGATTTAGCCCATTGAATTGGGCCTGGGCTTCGTGTTGTGTTTCATTTTGGGCCTTTGTTGTTTGCTTGATTCAATTTGTCCTCCTTGAGTTTTTGGAGATGCTACATATTACAAATTTAGTATAATTTTAATTGATGTAAATTTTTTTTATTAGATATAATTTCATAGATTCAATTATACTTACTAATAATATTGTGATACTTCATTTATAATTCATCTTAATCTTAAAATAAATAGCATTTTTCTTGGAGATAACAGCAAGCTAGGACTTGGATGTTTATAGCACTAAGTATTTGAAATTTATAAATTTATTAATTTAGAGTCTTGCATTTCCTCTAGCTTGTTTCTCTTTGTTAGCAAAACTTTTTTTTTTTTTTTTGAAAGATCAGATCTAATTGGATTTGATCAAATTTGTAACTTAGAAATAGGAAAAAAGAAGTCTTCTATGTGCAATAACAAATGAGAGATTGAGTTAAAGTTGTAAAAGCTTTTAGTTATAAATTAAATATATTTAGAGGAGCGTGACTATATTATTTTCATTTTTAAAAAATTTTAATTATATAACTTAAACACAATAGTCAGACATGCAATCGTGTATAAAAATAAAATGCAAAATTAAAAAATAACACGAAATTTTTAGGTGGAAACAACTTATGCCACAACAATAACTTAAGAAGAAAACCACCAGATCACTTAACTATTTACTATGAAAATCAATATTTAATTACAAGCTTAGGTCTTAAACAACCCTTCACATATAAATTCCCCTTATGTAATTTACTTACGAGCTGTCGCTCCTTTCACAGCCTCCAAAAGCTAGGTGTCTAGATCCGGACCAACGTTTTAATGTACTTGAATCCCATAAGATCAATTGACACCCGTCAACTTCAATAAATTTGAGTCATACGAAATACCTAACACATCATCTTTTGTACCTGAAACGTTAGCACAAATAACAAAAGTGCAAAGTGTGTCATATAGTAGGTTCAATAATAAAAAACTTTAACTAACAAATTTAAGGGCATATATTGTAAAAATTAAATCTACAAGCAAACTCTCAAACGATCATGTAAGGCTCAATACCATGAAGAATAATTTGACATATGAATTATTCAAATATAACTACACAATATATTTAAATAATTAAATTAAAAAAGTGCTTAAAATTAATAGATTAAGAGAAGAAGATGACCCTATTTCATAATTGTATGAGCTGTAGTTTAATAGAATGAAGCCTATTAGGCATGTAAAAAATTTTGATATTCAAATCTCAATTAAAAATGCATGAATATTATAATTATTTAAAAAAAAAAAAAATGGATCAAATTGTAAAAAAATCAATACTTAAATGTTTCATTTATAAAAGATAAATATACAAGTCACTCGTCACCATAGCTTTGTTAATTGGTTATATATTCTATTTTCTTTTTTAAAATAAACCGTTTGTTTTGGAAACAACATTTGGGTTAGATTGTAAAATTTTATTTTGATAAGAATTAGCTGGAATGACAAAATGAGATGATAACTTGACATCTTAATTTACCTCAAAATTCTTAATGAAATTCCTTTTTACCCTTAATTAAAGTAAAATTGACAACTAAATTATAGTTAAAACAAAATTACATATTAGTGAAGCATGAAAAAATAAAACAAAAAACAAGAAAAGAAACGGGATTGCCTTAGACAGCTGAAACGAAAGCCCGAAATGTGATACGCGTAGTTGTGTACAGTAGAGCGCAAAGTCATACTCATCGAGTTACAATCCTCCTCCTCTTCCTCCCAATATTAGACGGTGTCGGTGATTCCCCAATTCTCTCAACCCACACCATTTGAACAAAGGTTGTTTGCCTCCACCAACTCCTCTAATTTCTTAATCATGCATTATTATTTTCTAATTTACGATTCAGTGTCGCAATTTCTTTTTGATTTATTTAATTATTATTCTTCTTTTTCTTTCTAACTGGTGTTTGTAGAATCCGATTCATATCAATCGGATCGGATCGGATCTGAAATGGCGGCATCGAGGCGGCTCCGAGACTTACAATCCCAATCAGGCAACAAGATCTGCGTTGATTGCTCTCAGAAGAACCCCCAATGGGCTTCAGTTTCCTACGGAGTTTTCATGTGCTTAGAGTGTTCAGGTAAACACCGTGGCCTCGGTGTCCACATCTCATTCGTCCGATCTGTAACCATGGATTCCTGGTCGGAGATCCAGATCAAGAAAATGGAGGCTGGTGGTAATTCTCAGCTCAACGCCTTCCTTTCTCTGTATGGTATTTCAAAGGAAACTGACATAATCGCCAAGTATAATTCAAATGCCGCTAGCATTTACAGAGATCGAATTCAAGCCCTAGCTGAGGGGCGTTCATGGAGGGACCCACCTGTTGTGAAGGAGAATCTTAATGCTGGTAACAAGAAGCCTCCTTTGCCTCATGGAGGTACCGGTAGGAATGGTCATGTGGCCAATAATGATGGGTGGGATAGCTGGGATAACGATGATGGGTTCAAATCTTCCATTGATTTGAAGAGGAATCATTCCACTGGTAATGTTAGAGGAATTGGTGGGACAGGTGGAATGCCATCGAGGTCGAGGTCGAGGTCCACCGAGGATATATATACAAAGACACAATTGGATGCTTCGGCTGCGAGTAAGGAGAGCTTTTTCGCTCGGAAGATTGCCGAGAATGAGTCTCGGCCTGAGGGGCTCCCGCCGTCACAAGGCGGCAAGTACGTAGGTTTTGGTTCAAGCCCGGCTATTCCTCAGAGGAACAATAATCAGCAGGGTGATATGTTCTCTGTTGTATCTCAGGTTGCATGTTGTTCTTATTGATTAAGTTGGTAATGGACATGCATTGCAATCTATTTGATTTGTGTGTTTCTTGTGTAGGGCTTGGGTAAGTTATCGTTGGCTGCTGCATCTGCAGCTCAATCGGCTGCTAGTGTTGTCCAAGCTGGTACTAAAGACATCACTTCCAAGGTATTTGGAGCTACTTTTGAATAATTTATTGCAATTAAGCCATCAAATTTTTGCACTTGTGACCATTTATGCTATGTCTCGTCTCTAATAATGCAAGGTGGATCAAAATTTGACATTGTTAATTGAACAGTATTTGTTTGTTAGTTGATCAGGTACAACATTCACGTGTTATGCAATGAGAAATGAAGATTACATTTTGAACTATGATGAACAAGAGACTGATTGATTTTCACTGCAGGTGAAAGAAGGTGGCTATGATTACAGGGTTAATGAGACCGTCAATGTAGTTACTACAAAGACATCAGAGATTGGTCAGAAAACATGGGGGATCATGAGAGATGTCATGGCATTGGCATCACATAAGGTTGAAGAGTACACAAAGGATGAAGTTAATTGGAAAAATGATAACATGCAACGTAATGAGAGTGAGAAAAATGGATATTATCAAGAATTTAGACAGGAAAGCAAAGAGTGGAATTCATTCTCTGGAGGTGGGAAGTCGTCATCAAGTGGAAACTCCAATTCTTATAGTTCAAGTTCTTGGGACGATTGGGATCAAAAGGACAACAGGAAGGAAGTAACCACAAAGGAAACATCATCCCATGACAATGATGGTTGGGCTGGTTGGGATGATACCAAAGACGATGGGTATGATAGTTTCTATCAGAGTGCATCACATACGAAATCTGTTGGTCATAACGGGAAATCTGATGGTAATTGGACCGGAGGAGGCTTTCTATAAGGTTAGTGTATGATGTATCTAAATATTTTTGCACAATACATAAAAGGGTGTGTTGTGCATAACTAAGTGATGAGAGACTGGGAATGATGAATGTGAAAGTTTTTGTACAAATATTAACTCGATATTGCAATTCATTACTTGTGGCCTTGAAAGTTTGGATTCGTTTTTGCACCTGCATTGTGAGATAATTTGTCGTTGTCCTGTATGAGAGCTTAAACTTTTGTTATTTATTTCTGGCCAGGTGGAATCTTGTAACATTTTTCTTGGCAATGTTCTGGTTCACTAGAGATGATGGACTTGGTTTCTAGTATCATTTGGATGGCTGACAAGCAAAACTGCCACAGATGTTACATTATGCAAGTTTTTTTCCTTTGTGCTGCTGGAGACGTATTAATCATACTTTGAATTGTATCTATGATGATAAGAAACTTTAGCTGAGGTTCGTATATGTTATCTACAAATCATTTTCTTTTCAATTTTTTTTTATCTTCAAAATATGTAACTTAATGGAGGGGACCTTTTATGTTTTTCAAAGTAGCTCTTTTAATGTGAAAATGTCAACAAGCTATTCAAAAGAATACTTGTATTTCAATGAGGAATTCAAAGTTACTCAATCCATTTCTTATTCGTGTTTCGGTATAGCATGCTTCATTTCTAAATTGTATGGTGAGTAATGATCAATTCAAGTTTATGTGAGACTATTACTTTGTCTAGAATATATCCATATTCTCAGGCAAAAAGGGAAGTATTTATTCCTATAGTTAATTAATCTTGGCGAAACGCACCATTAAATAAGTTCGAGATTGCAACAATTTCGTAATCTTGCACTGAGCCCCGAGAGGGTTAAAGCATTTTAAACGATGAAATCTCTCTGCCAAATATAATGCCTTCATGGTCATCAGCTCCAGCTGAAATTACAATGTATAATATTTTCTATTTGTATCACTGAGATAGCAATCTTACCATCTATTGGTTTTTAAAACATAGGTCACAATGTCAAGTCAAATTAGATGAGACTTATATTTTAGATTTCTTCTGAGGACAAAGCAACGTTTAGAACCCAGGGAAAAATGCTTCAAAAATCCTCTTCTTTCAAAAAAAAAAAAAAAAGTAAATTAGTCCTCTATTTATTTAAAAAAGAGCATTTTGGTCATGTACTTATATTTTACTGAAAAAGATGGTATAAATTATATATTATAAGAAAATATCAATAATACTCCTAATTTCTATAAAATATCAAAAAATAACTTCAAAATTACAGAAATAGTAGAAACTAGAAACCAAGAAATAATGAACATAGAAACACAAAAAAATTTAAGATATTTTTCAAAGAATCATTATTCTCAAAAAATAAGGAAAATATTTACAATAAAAGATATAATTAGAATTGTCAACGGGACAGGACGGGTTTGATGGCCCCTTCTTTGCCCCAGTCTACTGATAGAGATTTGTTCCCCATCCATATTTTAAATCATTGCAGAGACTATTCGAAGATCATACCATAAAAAATCGGGACCTTATAAGGGAACGAGGACCTCCAAAGAAGAAGAAAAATAATGGTTTGAATAAAGCACTTTCAGTTTGTCTCTTTATGTTATTGACTTTAGAGTTTTGATTTTTTTTCCTTTAATTACGTGAGACATTAAAAAAAAAAGATTTGAGCTATCTTTAGTCTTTATATAGAAAAAAAATTTATTTTTGATTTTTGTCCTTTTGTTTATGTTTTTATTTTATTTTAATGTATTTTAAAAATATTTAAATGAAAACTAAGATAAAAATAATACAAAATAGGCACTAGTCTAGTGGTTTGAGGGTTTCAATTTAAGTTAAAGTTATCGGGTTCAATTTAATGAATATTTTGGGAAATAGAGCATGGATTAACAATATTATCCCCATATTAGTTATGCCAAATTAAACGAGGAGTTTCAGGCCCCAATACACGTCCCTCTGCCACCTCATCCAACTGGGGAATACCCATGGGGATCCGCTTCATCAGATAAAATTGACAACCCTAGATATAATATATGATAGAGTAAATAATAAAGAAACGAATATTATTATAGCATATGCAAAAAAAAATTTAATATACTATTAATTTTTTTTTATCAAATAATATACTATTATTTTTTTTTATCAAATAATATACAATTAATTTTTTTGATCAAATAATATACCATTAATTGATAAATGAATTATTATAGAAAAAACTATAAAAAAAAAATTTCCTTAAAAGATAAAGTAAAAATTGAACATATTTATATAAGAATACAAATTTTAATAAAAACACATTTTAGAGAAGAAATTAACATATTAATAAAACTAGTACTACTAGACAACAAAATAATAAACATAAAAAATATTTTATTAGGAATGGTCCATGAAAATTTAAAATATCATAAATTAATATTTACAGCAAACCCTAAGTTTGCTATTAATAGATGAATTTGAAAAAGAAAATTTAATGAAAGTAGGAAATCACTCCATTTCAGTGCATTATATAGTAGGATATTTACTAACTAATAGTCACAATAGTTCAATATACAGACAAAATGAGTTTATAAAAATAAAAATAAAAAAATCAAATAATAGAACAAATAATAAAACTAGAAATATTAACAAAATTTAAAATATTAAAAGAATGAAATTTGGATATTAAAGAAAAATATTTCATACAAGAAAAAAAGAGGAATTTTTCAAGGATTAAAAGTTTATAGATGACTAAACACAAATTAGTAAACTGAATGGAAACAACCAAAAGAAATTAAAGAAATAAAAAAATATATTAAAAATTTATTAATCCATGGAGTAATATGGGACTAAAATAAAGAAAGTTAAAGAATAAATTATGAAAAAGTTTTTAATTACGGATCTAATAAGCCTAGAGGGGGGTGAATAGGTTATTTTCAATTTTCAACAAATATTATATAATCTAATCACAACGGCCAGACATGCAATCGCGTGTAAAGATAAATGCGGAATAATAAAACAACACACGATATTTTTAGGTGGAAACAACCTAGGCCACAACAATGACCTAAGAGGAAAACCACCGGTCCACCGGACCACCTAACTATCCACTATGAAAAAATGTTCAATTACAACCATAGAGTCCAGAACTACCCGTCGCAGATAGATCCCCCTTTCTGTAATTTACTTACGAGCCGCTTGCTCCTTTCACAGCCTCCAATAGTTAGATGTCTGGATCCGGACCAACGTTCCGATCTACTTGAGTCACACAAGATCAACCGAACCCGTCACGTTCAGTAATTTCGAGTCACAACAAATTACTGAAGCCGTCACCTGTAACGTTAGCACAATAACACAAGTGCAATGCGTGTCCTAGAGCGGATTCAAACAATGAATAATCCTAACTAGCAAATATACTAACATGCGATGTAAAAACAATATCAGCTAGCAAACCCTAGAACATTCAATTAAGCTCAATATCATGCAAATCAATTAGGCATATGAATATAACATGAGAAAGCCTAAGAACAATAGATGAAGAGAATAAGCACAATTCAGATGCTAGAAAGTATTAGTGCTGTATAATTCTAAATGCTCAAGTTGATTAATTATGCACAAATATCCCTTCACTTATATAGAGTCCAATCCTAGTTCAAATAGGATTTGCAATTCACTATAACTCTTTTCCTATCAGGATTTACCAATTACCACAATTATCCTCAAATAAGAATTCTGTTCTTAACATTAAATGTGGTCAATTAGGTAAAAGAAACATAAGGGTCGAATTAAGAAATAGAGTTTGAGTAGGAATATAATTCTGGCTCGATCGATCGATAGCTGTCTCGATCGATCGAGAAGGTCTCGATCGATCGATACACAAAACTCGATCGATCTAACTCAAATAGAGAGAACCTGGATCGAAGTTGTTCTATACTCGATCGATCGAACATGGTTCGATCGATCGGCCAATTTCTCGATCGATCCGTCCAAACAGAGAGCACCTAGATCGAAGTTGTCTCAGTCTCGATCGATCGATCCCATCGATCATCGTAACAATACTCTCGATCGATCGACCAACATGTGCACAATACATTTTTCGTTACGATCCATACTAAGTGTCGTGCTCAATTGTGTGCAGATGTATGCATGATGGAATATTATACCTGTCATATGGGCGTTGCAAGCTTGGTGACTCCATCATCACGTGTGGTCTGAATAATTGTTGAATTCCTATTTTAGATTACAATCAAACATTTTGTCCACGAAAATTGCCAATACAAAATAAACCTTACAATCTCCCCCTTTGGCATTTTCGTGTGACAAAATCACTCTCTCACTACATAACGCTCAAGGTTAAAATATCATTACATCAATTACATAGTGGACTGTCTATGATCTGGTGGACCATCTTCGCTTGATACTTGATACGCTCGGTCCACTGAAATTAGACAAACAAATAGCACACAAATGTGGCTTGAAAGCCTCATTGCTTATTAGTTCAGTGTACATAAAAGTGCGAAAGATATGTAGTGTATGTGGACATAAATCTTTCTCCCCCACAACTAATAAATGCAACATCTCCCCCTAAATTCAATCTCCATAGCAACATGAATAAATGAATCTTTCTCCCCCTTTTTGGCATACGAAATTGACAAATCATGAAACACTAAAGATGATAAGGGTCACTCTCAACAAGGTGGGCTAAAAATGCATAAGAGCACACATGTATATGTCCAAAGCATGTAGGAGGAATTGCATAAGTCAAAAGAAGAATAATGAAATATGTATGCAATGACTCCCCCTAAGTTCTATGACTCTCTAGACGAAAAACAAATTCAAAAGAAATTTTTTTTTTTTTTAATTTACCACACAAAGTAATGAACTCATTTAACACGAATAAGCATACAACCAATTGAAAAAATTATTTTTGCTTAAATTTTGATTATTCATTGTATTAGCAAAATAAATAGGTCACATAAGCACACTAACACATATAATGACATATTGACATTCACTTAAGGTAGTATACAAATGTGAACTCCACTTGTATTCCAATAATTTCATTTATGACCAATTTTAAGAGACTCAAAAGAAAATAAGTTCATCTATCATGCTAAATCATAATTGAGTCATCAATCTTACATAATAAAATATGTCTATGAAAAAGAGATTTTTTTTTTTTTTTTTTTAAACATTTTTGCTCTTTCTTTTTGTACATGCCAAATAGAATTTCTTAATTAATTTTTTTTTTTTAAAAACATGTACGAGCCATAAATCTAATCAGACTTCACCTTTCAGCACATAGACTACTACCTTCACTACGAGCTCACACATCATAGTAGGTAGCCCTCTCAATACTAGTTATCTCCCTAAGATGAAATATTTAAAAAATAAGAAATAGAGCTCAATATAATTTCGCAATCAAGATTAGCTCAAGTCTTAGAGTCTTTCAGAATTAATCATAAACTTCATAGATGACATACATGAGTGTTCAGTGGGTGTGTGCATAAGTTCAGTCAATAGTGTCATCATATGGTAACAAAGTAAATATGTGCAGAATTTTGAATTTTAGCATAGAATATACAATGAGAATCAAAATAAGCCACAAAAGATAAGGTTGTAAAAGTATAAGCATCATTTGAATCCAAAACCTTGTAGACCTTTTTTTTTTTTTTTTTTTTTAATCCAAAAAAAATTAACAACAAAAAACGAAATAAACCAAAAAAAATACTCACCTAGGGTCATTTAAGCACTCAAACAAAAGTACCTAGGTGGTCTAGCAATAGTGATCAATTGATAGGAAACATGCAATCTTTCCTAACCCAAATTTTCATGAATTTTGATTTCTTTATGTTTATGGGTTGAGACTTAATTGCATTAGATTTTAAAGGCATACTCTTAGGCTCATATTTCCTATTCAAATTCAACATAGGCATGGTATGATGATAATTATGAGTTCTATACCTATAAGCATGAAGATGATCATTAAATCGAAAAGCATTCATCCAAAAATTTCATAGGGAAATATGCCTTTATCTACCACAATGATGACAAACAGGCACAAACTTAACAGTTTTAGCTCCTACAGTTTTAGTGGGTGTTTGTGCAGAATTTGTATCAGTAGAGATAAAGTTAGAAGACCTTACAAATGTAGTTTTTGAAGTGGAAGGTGTACAGTTTTCTTCTAAAAATCCAAGTCCACTTGTATCACCGAAAGGCTTACCAATGCTCAACATCTTGTCTAGTCGTTCAGCTCCAATTGTTAATCTTTTGACAGTTTCCTTTGATTGCTCCAATTCCTGCACAAGCTTTGAATTTTCCTGTTCAATACCTGCAAGACTTAAACTTAACTTGTCAAAATGCTCAGACAGTTCAACTTTTTCTTTTTCTAAAACTGATAAATTAAGGTCTTGCAAATTGATCTGTTCATTCAGCTTTGTTACAATAATATATTTTATATTTTTCTTTCTTGCATTTAATTAAATCAATAAATAACTCCTCAAAACTGTTTGCATTAAATTTATCAAGGATACGTTTACTTCCCTCTTCATCTGAGTCAAAGTCTGACTCACTGGAGTATCCACCAACAGTTGACGTAAAGGCTACGTAGTTGGTGTTAGCTTTTTCTGACCCACTAGCTTGATCTTCATCACTTTCTGTGTCACTAAGGGTAGCATTGAAAGTTTTTCCTGTTTTCTTCTTCTTGTTGGCACAATCTGCTGCATAGTGTCCAAAACCATTGCATTCAAAACATTTAGGTCCAGTGGGTTTAGATTTCTTACTTTCTGAACTCATTGGGGTGAATTCTCTTCCCTTACGATCTTTTCTGTTGAACATTCTCTTGAGTTTTCTAGCAAGTGTGAGTAGCTCTTCATCATCACTATCACCATCGTCAGCATTGGTGGTTTTGAGAGCAATTCCAATGTTCTTTTTGGGTGCTGGAAAGTTCATCTCAAATGTTTGAATTGACCCAACTAGTTCTTCAATCTTCATGGTGTCAATGTCTTTGCTTTCCTCTATCGCTGTAACCTTTGCTTCAAAGCGTTCTGGTAATGAGCATAAGACTTTTCGAACCAACCTGCGTTCATCAATTTTATCTCCAAGATTTGAAGAAGAGTTAGCAATATCACATAAATCAGCATAAAACTCAGAAAACGTTTCATCCTCCTTCATTCTAAGATTTTCAAACTTAGTAGCTAACATGCGAAGTTTTGTTCGTTTAACTTGGGACGTGCCCTCATGGGCAACTTCTAAAGTATCCCAAGCAGCCTTAGCAGTTTCAACATTAGAGATACGTCGGAATTCATCCGGCGACACAGCACTAAAAATAGCATTAATCCCCTTTTGGTTCCAGCCACTACCAATTCTATCTTGGGGAGTCCAATCAATCCTAGGTTTAAGTGTGACAACATTATCCTTGGTAACCGTAGGTGGTTCCCAACCATAAAGCACAGAGTTCCAAACACTTTCATCTAAGGAACGTAAAAAGGCTCTCATACGAGCTTTCCAATATGGGTAGTTAGACCCATCAAAATAAGGTGCACGGGTTGTAGAAAAACCCTCTCTCATATGATCCATAATAAGGTCCTAGGCAAACACTAAGTATATCTAGTGACCCGCTCTGATACCAATTGAAAAAGTTTTTAATTACGGATCTAATAAGCCTAGAGGGGGGTGAATAGGTTATTTTCAATTTTCAACAAATATTATATAATCTAATCACAACGGCCAGACATGCAATCGCGTGTAAAGATAAATGCGGCAATCAAAAAACAACACACGATATATTTTAGGTGGAAACAACCTAGGCCACAACAATGACCTAAGAGGAAAACCACCGGTCCACCGGACCACCTAACTATCTACTATGAAAATAATGTTCAATTACAACCATAGAGTCCAGAACTACCCGTCGCAGATAGATCCCCCTTTCTGTAATTTACTTACGAGCCGCTTGCTCCTTTCACAGCCTCCAATAGTTAGATGTCTGGATCCGGACCAACGTTCCGATCTACTTGAGTCACACAAGATCAACCGAACCCGTCACGTTCAGTAATTTCGAGTCACACAAAATACTGAAGCCGTCACCTGTAACGTTAGCACAATAACACAAGTGCAATGCGTGTCCTAGAGCGGATTCAAACAATGAATAATCCTAACTAGCAAATATACTAACATGCGATGTAAAAACAATATCAGCTAGCAAACCCTAGAACATTCAATTAAGCTCAATATCATGCAAATCAATTAGGCATATGAATATAACATGAGAAAGCCTAAGAACAATAGATGAAGAGAATAAGCACAATTCAGATGCTAGAAAGTATTAGTGCTGTATAATTCTAAATGCTCAAGTTGAATAATTATGCACAAACATCCCTTCACTTATATAGAGTCCAATCCTAGTTCAAATAGGATTTGCAATTCACTATAACTCTTTTCCTATCAGGATTTACCAATTACCACAATTATCCTCAAATAAGAATTCTGTTCTTAACATTAAATGTGGTCAATTAGGTAAAAGAAACATAAGGGTCGAATTAAGAAATAGAGTTTGAGTAGGAATATAATTCTGGCTCGATCGATCGATAGCTGTCTCGATCGATCGAGAAGGTCTCGATCGATCGATACACAAAACTCCATCGATCTAACTCAAACAGAGAGAACCTGGATCGAAGTTGTTCTATACTCGATCGATCGAACATGGTTCGATCGATCGGTCCAATTTCTCGATCGATCCAGTCCAAACAGAGAGCACCTAGATCGAAGTTGTCTCAGTCTCGATCGATCGATCACGAATCGATCGAACAATACTCTCGATCGATCGACCAACATGTGCACAATACATTTTTCGTTACGATCCATACTAAGTGTCGTGCTCAATTGTGTGCAGATGTATGCATGATGGAATATTATACCTGTCATATGGGCGTTGCAAGCTTGGTGACTCCATCATCACGTGTGGTCTGAATAATTGTTGAATTCCTATTCTAGATTACAATCAAACATTTTGTCCACGAAAATTGCCAATACAAAATAAACCTTACAAATTAGAAGAAATAAAAACAGAAGGAAATGGTAATATAAATGTTACCATAAAGACCATAATAAAAAGTTTAACTCTTTAGGAGATGAAATAGATAAACACAATTAAGAAGGAAATTTACTAGATATAAATATTTACAAGATATAAATGAAATAAAAAAGGAAATTCTTAAAAATAAAAAATAAAAAACCAGAGAATATGATTGTACTAAAAAATTACAACTAGATATGCATAACAAATTTACATAATTAAAAAAGAAATGTTAATAACATACCAAGAGGCTTTAGGTTACAAGTTTGATGCATTAAAATAATTAAAAGAAAAATACTCTAAGAGATTTAAAACATTAATACCTAAAAATAAGAACAGAAAGAATGAAAGAAAGAAATAAAATATGCAAATAAAAAAATGTAAATCTAATTTAATGGAATGTAGAAAAAAAGTAGAACAATTTATAAACACTAAAAATAGAGACATTTGATTAGCCTTCTAGTAAAAAACTAAGAAAACATTATGAGGAATATTTTTGTACAACTAAAAACGAAGAGGATATGACAATTATTAATGAAACTGACTCTAAAATAGAAAATATAATAATAAAAAATCCATATGAAAATCCACTGAATTACAAGCAAGACTTGTTTTCCCTAATCCTCTAGCACCTACAACGGCAATGGCTGTTATATTTGATATGAGGATCAAACACAATTTCTACTATTTTCATTCTATCCTAATCTCTTCCTATAACTTCCTCTTAATAGACATTAAGGTTAGTCTGCTTCCCCAAACAGCTCACAAAATCGCACTTTTCACACGAATGATCTAAATGAAAGTTTCTTTCAAGTGCAATTTCATCTATCATTTGCTTGAATTTCTTTATTTTTCTACCAAATACAAATTTATTTGAGGAAGAGAAGAGAGTTCGCACCTGTTTGGATATTAAGTTTGCAGAAATCAATTGACGTACTAAAGATTCAGCATAAGTAGATATGTCGTCAAGAAATATATCAGATTCGCATATCACAAATTCAAGCTTCTTCAGCCGATTCCTCATTCGAAGATTGTTGACCTATTTTTCCTCCATAGCGGAGTGACGAAACACTGGTTTGAAGATATGGAAGCTCCTTAGAAATTCCCCAAATTGAACCCATATCTTTTACATCTTTAGTACAACTTGCTCAGGATGCAACCCGCAACGTTTGAGATTATTACTTCTCCTATTTGCAAATTGGCTAGCTGTTCTAACAAAAGTTAAGAAGTGATTATATTTTGGAGAGGACAGACTTTTTCTTTTGAGTTGCATCAATTTAAAAATTCTCTTGTCATTTAAAAAAAAATTGTCAGACTTTTAGAAACTAACAAGGGATGTATTTGTGCAAACAAATTTTCTCTCCCGCCTTTTCTTTTAGGGTTTGGAAAATAGTGTTGTTCAGTGGCCATCGATAGGCCTTTTGGTTGGCAGCCAGCTCTTCGTCCACTTCCCTTATACAATTTTTCCTCTTTTTAAATAGCCATTTCATGTTTTGTTCTTCGTCTCCGACTATGTTTGCACTTTTGTGGCTATTCATGGTGCTCTACAGTGGCGAGGTATTGTTGCTCAAAGTTTGTGGTACCTGGTACCTGCTGCTTCTTCCTCTCTCGGTTTTGGATGCATCTCCAATTTGCACCCCATGACTGGTCGTGTTTCTGACGGTGGCATTTGTTTCCTTCCAATGTGTACCTTTCACTAGTAGGTAGGAGGGTTCCTTTGGATATTCTAGTTATTTATATGTGTTTCTTTTAATGTGTATTTTATGTGTATCCTATTATTTTTAATATATCTTGAAATATGCGGGCAATGTTTGTTGTAGTTTTGTTGATGTGGTGTTCAAATTCTTTCATTTTATAATTTTTGCTTTTAGAAACTATTCACTTTTTTATATCATTGAATCAAGCATTGTGGTGAGTCACAATATGGAGTTAATGTGGAACGCTCATAGATTAGGGTCTATCCCTGTATGCTAGTGTTGACTATGATTTTAAGATTGTGTTATATTTCTTAGAGTGAGTGTTATTTAAGCTTGTATTTTGGATCCATATTCAATGAAATTTTATGTTTGGTATAAAAAAAAAAAAACCAAGGGTGTATTCATAAAAAATTAGGTGTATTCATCGAAAACTTTTTAAGCATTTTAAAAGTTTATAAAAGTCGACATAAGTTTATGTGTATTCAATTACTACTTTTTAAAGTTTACAAATGTATTAGAGTATTCAAAATATCTATTACTTTAAAAACTTCACTTAATTATAAAAATTTTAGGATTTTAAACTTTTTTTTATGAATAAATATAGTCTACTACAAATAACATCTTTTTCTATGAGATTTTTGAAGACTATTTTTTTTAAAACTCTCTTCCTTAACCTCGTCTTCTTCTCCAGCCTACATATGAACATTGCTATTTTAATCTACAACGCGCCAATCACTTTTTGAAATGAGATATTGCATATTGAACTTTGGATGGGTTGGAATGTGCTCAAAAGTAGAATTAATACTCCTCTTCTATTCTCTTATTTCTTGAGTACCTGATATCTTGTGAGAGAGTTCGAACTTGGTGAACGACCAAGTAAAGGTGATAAAGAAATCTTAGGACTCGCCCCTCTTATACAGGTAGCAAAAACAATAAATAACAGATAATTGATAAATATAGATATAAAGTAAGATATAGAATAGATATAGAATAAAGTAGTAAATGCTTTTCAATGACAATATAATTTTAATATGTTAGCACATATGCTAAAAATATTATGATTGTAATAACTCATGCAACAAAGCATACGAACAAGACAATATAATATGATAAACTCACTTACGCTCTAATCCTAAGTAGTAACATCCACGGGTTGCTTAAGCCAATCACTCAGCAACCAAATTTACTAAGAAAATAAATCGTATAACTTGATAAGATAAAATGCCTATACCTCTATCAGTTGGGACTATCCATCCTAATTGTCTATGCTGTTTTTAACGGCATTCACCACAGCTACTTTGATCTA
The DNA here is from genome assembly GCA_029378325.1 of Elaeagnus macrophylla. Taxonomy (NCBI): domain Eukaryota; kingdom Viridiplantae; phylum Streptophyta; class Magnoliopsida; order Rosales; family Elaeagnaceae; genus Elaeagnus; species Elaeagnus macrophylla. The sequence goes on along the minus strand of CM055640.1, from coordinate 107,218,674 downwards.
TAATGAATTCAGCTCACCTCTAGAGCCAAACCACCACGTAGTGTGGTATAAAGACCTACGATCAGAATAGTATGAATCCTAAGAAAGATAACACACATACCCAATAATGATTTTATAGGAAAATATACCTCGCATTAACAATATAGAAAAATACACGATGTATTGTTAATACGACAACTCCATTTGGAAAATAATTTATCAAATACTAACTCTGCCTAGTATCTCAATACAGAAAAATACTCGATGTATTGAGAATATGAAATAACACTCGACATATTAATGATCAAGAAATTTGTAAAATATTTGCAAGAGCTCAAGAATATATCTTCATAAAAATCAAATTTTAATGCACACAAAAATCAGCTCAAAAAGATTTATAATTGATTTTCAGCTTTCGTGACCCTCCAACCCTTCCTCGCATCTCAAAAAGATTTATATCGAACTCCAACTCCTCTTGTATCTCAATACAAAAAAATACTCAATGTATTAAGAATACAGAATAACACTCAATTTATTAATGATTTGAGATTTGTAAAATATTTGAAGAGCTCAATAATATATTTTCACAAAAATTAGCTATAAAAGATTTATAGCTGATTTTTCAGCTTTCGTGAGCCTCGTCAACCCCTTGCAACTACCTCTTCTCACACCTCCACAAGGCCTAACCAACCACTTCAACGAACCCCTCATTAGATATCACCAAGGTCCAACGAGCCACAATCCACCCTATGCACGCTTGCGGACCTCTTATCGACCACCTTAAAGAGCCACCTGCAAGGTCCTTTGATGAGCCACTAAAATAAGTTTTTTTAGGAAAAAACCTAATAATTTAAAAATCAATAAATACCCACCGACAGTGAAAATTAAATGCAATAAAAATACAATTTAACATGCAAACTACATGCTTCCAATCACCTTGTGGTGTGTGTAACATATGAGTATACAAAGTGTTAAATTTTATATGAGTGTGTGTGATACTAATTCTTAGTAAAGTACCGTACAAAGAGGTAGATAAAAATAATAAATAAAAGAAAATATATTTCGTGTTTTGCATATGAAATGCCAACAAAGATTCGAAGGGCTTACAATCTCCCTCTTTGGCTTTTCGTGAAAAAACAATGTACAACCTATACAAGGTAAGCATCAAACACAATATATTTATGCAAGATTATCCAAAATAATTCATTTCCATGAATAAACTTTGACGTAAACAAGATACCCCCAACATACCTATATTTCAAGTGCGTCTATCTTGTAGTGCTCCATACATCTTGATGATTGATGCTAACTCCAACTCCAATTGAGCTTCAAGGTCCATGTCTACATCTGTATTCTGCACACAAGAAAAAACTCATACCTGTGAACATGTTCCCAGAAGAATATGGTTCAAAGTTCCCAAAAGATTGGCTTAAAGTATGAAAGTGTCAAATAGAAATAAAAGAACGACCATGAATAGAACCTTGAATATTATCAAAGACAACATATCCCCATCTAGTGATCAAGGAAGGGTAGTGAAGAGTGAAAGAATTAGGGCTGAAAGAACGAAAAATGATAGTTCTATAGATCATATCATCGAGATCTATAAACTCACCATTAAGAATGACCCAAAGAAAGTGACCTCTGGAATTAGGCATAGAAGTGTAGTGAGTAAATGATGAACGTAGTAGTTGACTACATTCATAAGCATACGACTAGGAGGGGTACTAGTAAGAGGCATAGAACCACCAACATACTAGATGTTGGCAAGCATGGTAGTGATGGTAGTCTGATTTCAAGCTTTGAGGCACTCGAGATCAGGAGCAGTAAGGTTCTCATACTCAAAATGTAGGATGGGAAATGAAGGGTCTGCCAAATCTAGAAGAGATAATAAGTCTAAGAAATTTTATCAAGATAAGATAACAACACATCCTCTCCAAAAAAAAAAAAAGTGGTAGAAAATTGACGGGTGCGATGTGCATGAATCGAATGAAAACAAGGTCGTATGAGTAAGCAAGTGAAAAAGAAGGAAAACCTTTCGTGTAGGTTAGGAAATTCCTCTATAAGGATTGAGCACTCACAGATGAAGAAGGGGGATTTCTTCGGTTGAGAAGTGGAGGCATCTTCTTTTTAAATGGTATGGGATCTCTTGCTTTTCTTGATCATTTTTTTGTAAAAAGTAAGGTAAAAAGTGTTTAAGGGGGAGTTTAAGAGTAGTTTGAAAGGTAATAGCTATAAGTAATTGAGGTTAGAAAGTGTTTAAAAAATTTTGTGGTTTAAAACAAATGAAGAAAAATGGGGTTTATATAGGCTTTCGTACAGCTTGCAAACCCTTCATGGAAGAGGTCAGCGAGTTATTTGTGATTGTGTAAAACACTACCTCAGTGAGAACTTGGCAAGACCTCGATGAACAATTAGTGAGACCTCTGCGAACAACCCTAAAAGGCAAGGAGAGAGGAAAATCCTTAAAAAATTCAGAAAAAATTTCAAAAAAAATTATTTTATTTGACATTAATTTTAACAACATAGAGAGTAAAGAACAATAAAAATATAAAAATAAGAATTTTAAAGAAATAAGAACATATTGAAATTACTGCAAGGAAGAGAAAGAAAAGAATAAACAACTCAAGTCAAACTGACTCATACCCAAAAATAGTATAATCAAACTGCATCCCTCCCTCTAGAAAAGAAATGGTGAGGGGCAATAAGAGTAGAATGTAATCTCTGGTGCATATGAGCATGTGGAGTATGAACCACTAGAGAGTTCATTATTTTAGAAATTCTCGAATATCCTGTCGAGCGATCATCATACATGTGACTAGGTGGGCTCATAGAAAGTTTAGTTCTTTCTTTACTATATGGCCAATGCATAATGCACCCTGATTGAATATGCGCCTCAAATGAACTACAACATTTACATCCTAAGTAGTTAGTATGAGAAGAGAGAGCGAGAGAGTGAACATATCTCAAACATTAGTTGCAAGTTGGCCAACAGTATTGCAAATATGGCAAGTATGAGTGAGAGAGCGAGAGAAACTTGGTATCTGTCTTTACGAAGTAACACGAGGAAGAGAATGGAAAGTAGATGTGCCAACATTGATTCTCACTCAAGGATGAGAACTCAATATGATGTGTAAATTATAGTACTCGCAAGTGTACGAATCACTTGTAGCAAGTGATAAGCAAACCTCCGAGGTCGATCTCTCAAGGACTTGCAGTTGTTATAAATAATCTTTTTCTTAATCTCTTTAGAATCTTAAAGCAACTAAAACACTAACTAATTAGAATTCTAGAACTACTAAAACTTTAAATAATTAGAATCCTAAGGCTAATAAAACTGTAAATGAAGTTGGACACGAGAGCAAGATCAAAGGAGGTAAATGAAGAAAGAAAACAATGTTTCAAATCTAACTAACTCAAAAAGGTGATAAATATCAATGGGGGTTATATGGACGTTTAGTTTTGTTGACCATGCTTGCATCGAAATATTATAGTGAATTAACATGAATGTTCTTATAAATAAAGATTACCTGCTTTCCTTTTGTTTATAAAAATTTCTACGATCGGGGTAATTTTCTTTGTTGATTAACTAATCAATATCCTACAATCGTGTATATTAAATAACAAACAAATTATGCACAAGAAAAATATGTAATTCGAGTGCCGCAAGTGTTCCGTCTTCGCGTGTTTGCATTGTTCAACTCTTTTGAAGCTAAAAAAATCTGAAATACACTAAAATATACCCGTGATTTCGAATTGATAGATTTATGTAAATAATTAAATAAACGATGTATAACAAATCTAATTTCTTATAATTAAGCGCAATAAATCACAAAATATTAATACTTTCTAAGCACAAGTGAAGTGATCTAAAACTAAAACTAAAACTAAAAGAAAAATAAATAAAATAAACTATGCTAACCTAAATCACTTTCGTAGATTGTCACGGTTACATTTAGCATATACAACAAGCCTCTAAATTCCTAGGTGGCCCTAATGGACGAGTTATAGTCTCGTGAAGGTTTCCAGTGATAATACCCACAAATATCGTAAGACTTTTAAAACTATCAATGACTCTAGACATGGTTGAATCAATCCATGCATAAGTCTCAAAAATTGTTAATGACAAATGGCATACGAAATAGTTCAAAACTACTCAAGCTCCAAAACAGTCCAAATATCAAATCCATTTTCGTAATTGGCTTTTGAACAAACAATCAAACCACAAGACCGTTAATTACACTATCGAATTGTGCCATGCATGATATCCATAGATTACATTTTAGATCTCAAGATTGTACAAATAAAATATGAACGAGAATGGCAATCACAAACTCCATAAACTTACTTTTCAAATCCATCTCCACTAATATAGAAACCAAAACTACCTCGAATCAATAGAACTTATTAAGCGTGTAATGTTGGGTTAAGGTGTCGGGTTACGAAAGAACGGAAAGGCTATTCTCAAAAGGATAAGAGTACTTAGCATTTTAAGAGTAACACCGTTAATAACTCATAAACTTACTCAACTTTTCTACCTGATTGTTCTCTTCCTTCCTCCTATTTTATAAGCTCCATATTTTCCTTTAATCCTTGCTTGATTTTTTTAATCTGTTTATTTCTCTTGTTTCTCATTATCATTTTTTTTAAGCAAGACATATATAATTTCCTCCAATTCAAATGCTCATATAAACCAAGTGCTACATTGAATACTCTTATCACTATGGGTGAAACAATATATATATATATATGTATGTATTCAACAATAACATAATTAAGCTCAAAAGGGTCACTATGGAATGAAATAGTATGGGGAGGCTTAAAAAGTTTAAACGGTCCAAAGATGACTTAAATCACTTTCTAAGTAATATGTAGTTCTACTATTTAGCCTTAATGGATTTTGAAGGAAGTTTTAGAGTTTGTTAAGAGTTGAAACATATCATGAATATGCATACACTACACAAATCAAAAGTAGTAATATTAACCATACAAACTACCACATATACCACAAAATTCTTAAACTAGATGTATCTAACATTTTTATGTCTTTTCACTTAGGTGAAAATAAATTTTTTTCACATGTCACCATTATTACAATGATATAAATATCACAGACTTTCGAAATTGATTCAAGTAGACTCAACATTATCCTATAAAAATTTAAATGAAAAACCTACAAAAAGTTAAAAGGTGCTCATGGAATATTTTTTTCCACCCCAACCTAATTCCTACATTGTTCTCAATGCCTCAAAGAAAACCAAAAGAAATTAAGTAAAAGAGTGAAGAAATTACCCCCCTTTTGTATGTAATTATGTGCATTACAATTACGCTTTGTTTCACCATTCCTTGCACTCTTGTGAGTTGAATTGAAGCCTTGAAAAAAAAATATCCAAATTTCGAAACCCTAGCTTTGTGGGGAAGAAGATGAATTTTTTTGTTTTTTTGATTTCTTGAGCAAATTTGTGAAGATGATGAAGGAAACACTAGATATGAGGATTAGATTGAAAAAAATTAGTGAAGAGAGTGATGTTTTTGGTGAGAAAATGAGAGAAAAATGGATAGAAAGTGAGGAAAAATTGTTTGAAATGAATTGGTGTGTCACGAATTGCCACTTTTCTGTCAAAAATTATAACGCGCGCAGCAGTACAATGTTTTTTCCACTGCAGCATAGATCAATTTTCAAAAATTCATGCCAAACCTAGAAAGACAGCGATTGGTGTGTCACAAATTACCACTTTTCTGTCAAAAATTATAACGCGTGCCGCGATACAATGTTTTACCCACCGCGGCACAGATCAATTTTCAAAAATTCATGCCAAACCCGAGAGGCTCATGTCGCGGTACAAATTTTTCCCTACCACAACACAGATAAATTTTCAAAAATTCATGCCAAACCAAAGAGGCTCACTCCGCGGCACAAATTTTTCCCTGCCGCAGTACAAATATCTGACTTTTTTTTAATAGAAAAAGGATAAAAGATGGATAATGTATTCACCCCCAACCTAGATATGGTGATGTCCTCATTGCCATGAAAATTTTTCAATAAAATTAAAGCGAAAAATAAAAGAAAAGAATGAAAGAAAAACAAACAAATAAAATACCGAATGGGTGTCTTCTATTAAGGACTTAGTTTTATGTTTTAGCAAGACGTAGACGCTATTGTGTGACTAAAAATCTTGGAGACATATTGTTTCTATGCTTTTCATGTTATCTCCTTCCAAGTACAACTTAACACAATGCTCGTTCACTTTAAACTGTTCTTATATTTTGGGATTTAGCAACTCCACCACTTTACGTGGAAATACATTGGCAATGGTATACGGTCCACTCCACCTAGAATGTAGTTTTTTTGGAAACAAACACAAACATGAATTATATAAAAGGACTTTCATTCCACAAACTAAAGACTAACTGATAAGCCCTTTATCGTGATAGTACTTAGTACGCTCTTTGTAGATCTTGGCATTCTCGTAAGCCTCATCCCTAATTTCTTCAAGTTCACTTTGTTGAAGTAGTCATTTTTTCCCAACTTTTGTCTTGTCCATGTTAAGCTCTTTAATCACCCAATAAGCTCTATGCTCTAGCTCAACGGGTAAGTGACTTGCTTTTCCAAAAATCAACCGGTAAGGACTTATACTAATGGGTGTCTTGTAAGCTGTGCAATATACCCACAAAGCATCATTCAACTTCACGACCCAATCCTTCCTTGAGGGGCGCACTGTGCATTCCAATATTTCCTTAATTTGTCTATTGCTCACTTTCACTTGACCTGAAGTTTGGGGATGCTATGGGGTAGCCACTCTATGTGAGATGTTGTACTTTTTCAATAGTCCATCAAAGAGCTTGCAGCAAAAGTGGCTTCTTCCATCACTAATGATAGCTCTAAGTGTCCAAACCTGCTAAAAATCATATCCTTTAAGAATTTAACAACATTAGCATCATTAGTTCTAGTGGGTATGGCTTCTACCCACTTTGAGACATAGTCAACTGCTACTATATAAGTAAAGCCAAAAGATGAGGGAAACGGACCTATGAAATCGATTCCCCACATGTCAAACAATTCTACCACAAGATTCGATGTCAAAGGCATTTCATTACGTTTGCCTATATTACCAGTCCTTTGACATCTATCAGATCTCACACAAAACAAGTTAGCATCCTTAAATAAAGTAGGCCAATAGAATCCATATTGTAATACCTTTAGAGCCGTTTTCTTACAACCAAAATGGCCCCCACAGTGTAGCTCATGGCAAAAAGTTAGAATGCTCTCATGTTCCTTTTCGGGCACACATCATCGGATGACTTGATCTTGACATAACTTGAACAAATATGGGTTATCTCAAAAGTATTGCCTGCAAATACTGAAAAACATTTTCTTTTCTTGAAAAGTGATGTTAGGTCTCAAAATTCTACTAGCAAGATAATTAACAATGTCAGCATACCATGAGTTTGGACCTATTGTAAACAGTTGTCCATCAGGAAAGGTTTTTATGATTGTTTGCTTATTTTCACCCTCAACAGTATCATACTCAGAAATTAACCTAGACAGATAATCAACTACTACATTTTTAGTACCTTTTTTGTCCTTGATCTCTAGGTCAATTTCTTGTAAAAGTAAGACCCACCTAATGAGTCTAGGCTTAGCATTAAGTTTAGTCAATAAATATTTCAAAGCAGCATGATCTGAATGAACAATAACTTTAGTTCCTACCAAGTAAGACCTAAATTTATCAAGTGAGAAAAAAACAACCAAAAACTCTTTTGCAATGGTGGAATAATTAATTTGGGCATCACTGAGTGTTTTTCTAGCATAGTATATAACATGTAAATGTTTTTCCATTCTTTGTCCCAAAACAGCTCCTATGGCATAGTCAAATGCATCACACATAATCTCAAACAGTAAGGACCAATCAGGTACCACAATCACAAGTGCAGAAGTAAGTTTATCTTTCAAAGTATTGAAAGCAATAAGGCAATCATCAGTAAAATCAAATGGAGTATCTTTGGATAGTAGGTTACATAAGGCATGACTTATTTTGAAAAAATCTTTAATAAACCGTCTATAGAAACCTGCATGTCCTAAGAAACTCTTTATCTCCTAAACAGATGTGGGGGGAGGTAATTTTGCAGTCAAATCTATTTTAACCTTATCTACCTCAATTCCCTTGCTAGATATAATATGTCCTAAAACTAGACCTTGTTGGACCATAAAATGACTTTTTTTCCAACTAAGTGTCAAATTACACTCAATGCATCGTTATAACACCAAAGTCAATTTGTGAAAGCAATCATCAAAAGAATTATCAAAAATATAAAAATTATTCATAAATACCTCGATGAATTTCTCCACCATGTCTGAAAATATAGAAATCATGCATCTCTGAAAGGTAGCTAGTGCATTGCATAGTCCAAATGACATCCTTTTGAAGGCAAAAGTACCAAATGGGCATTTGAATGTCGTCTTCTCTTGATCCTCCGGAGCAATGAGTAATTACCAGAAAGATCATCCAAAAAACAATAGAAATGGTGTGCAACTAGTCTTTCTAACATTTGATCAATGAAGGGAAGAGGGACGTGATCCTTTTTTGTAAACAAATTCAACTTTCGAAAGTCAATACACATCCTCCAACCTGTAATTATCCTAGTGGGCAATAATTCATTCTTCTCATTCTTAATCACAGTTATTCCATTTTTTTTGGGTACCACATGAACTAGACTAACCCACTTCTTATCAGTAATTGGATAAATTACTCTTATTGTTAGGAGTTTTATCCAGCTCTCTGTCTCCCCCTCGTACCAGGTCTGTATAGATTCTTCCAAATTTCTTGCAAATTCTACGATTGTTTGCAAATTTATGATAAACTCTACGATTGTTTGATATACTGTGATTGTTTGTGGTTCTTGGGTGATTGTTTGCATATACTCTATAACAAACTTGATCTTTATCTTTTTATCCTGTATTTTTCACTAGCTTTGTTGTTAAGAGGGTGAGGGAATTGATTGTTTTTAGAGGAGTATGGCATATTCTACGCTTTTGTTTGATAAAAAATGAAACAAATAATGATTGTTTTTTGAATTTTGAGTTCTCTGTTATTACGATCATCCTCTAATTGGCTAAACTATGTCAACTAAATAAATTTGCTATTCATTGAGTTGAATTTTTTTTTTTTTTTATCGTTTGAGACATTTTAAGTCGATCCATATCAAAAGAAGAAGGAGAAGAAGAAGAAGAAGAAAAATAAATGAAGTTGTAAAACAAATTATAGAGAACCACATCAATTAACACTGAAGAGCTTGATGTTGTTACTATTCTACTTGTTGACAAACCTACAAGAATGAATGTCTTCTTCGACGTACCTGATGATAAAAAAGATGGTTGGATTAGAAGTCTCGTCTCCTTAGGCATGAAGGTAGTTTCTAAATAATTATGGGAATGTGCAATTAGTATATGCATATGGATTTGTATTTCATATATTTGCCTAAATAGCCTTTCCTATGTATTTTGGTTTTAAACTTGATATTTATTTTTAGGTTTGTGAACACTTGTTATATTTTGATATGATATTTGAGTTTATGAATTTGATAAATAATCATTGTATGGTATTATTAAAATTTTGGTTTCAATATGATTATAAATATTAATTTCTCAATTAACAAGTTTAAAATTTCTAAGTAATAATTATTTAAAATAATTATATAATTTTAAAGAATATATTTTATTTGATTTAGAAAATAATAGTAAAATGAAATTATTTAACCTTCATTGAACATGGGGGTATTAATGTAATATTACTGTATTTTCATTCTATTACAGTGGTCAAATCAAACACTGTAATACTGATTTCTTTTTTATTACAATGGCTAAACCAAACACCGTAATAGTAATATTGTTTCCTTTACATTATAATTACTATTTCTATTATGTTTACATTCAGTGAACCAAACGTGACCTAAAAGTATCGACTACAAAAGCTTTTCCTTTACATTACAATTACTATTTCTATTATGTTTACATTCAGTGAACCAAACGTGACCTAAAAGTATCGACTCCAAAAGCTTTTCCAAATAATAGATAAGTCCAAATTTTAAAAATAATATCACTAAGTTCAAATTATATAAAATAGTGTATGAAAACATAATTTACTTTTAATTTTTAAAATAAATATAAGAAGTCTATTATAAAACATAAAAAATAAACAAATAAAATGGAAATACATGAGTCTACTTTGTTTTCTTTTTTGTTTATATTGCATTTTTTCTTTTTCATTATTTCAAAATTGATGTTTTAATTTCATTTTAAAAGATAAATTTTCTTATATTATTTACCATTTTGGTCTTTTATTATGATTTTACTTGTTGCATACTTGATCTATTACTTCTCGAATAACATTTTAGGCTAGAGGTATCCATAAAACCATTAAAATTAAACTAAATTGGACTATTTATATAATAAAATGGTCTAATTGAATATTATATATAACCAAGTTAATCGGTATGAAATGTTTGAACTATTTTCATTAAAAATATATATTTAAGTACCAAAATATGTCCTTACCAAGGTCTGCGACCATACTTCATTTAAAATGAAAAATAAACAGCATACAATGGGTTTCAAACCTGTACAGTAATTATTATCTTTTGGGCTCCAACCATTTGAGCTGTAGCACCGGATGTGTCATTTTACACTTCCTAAAATATATACTATTTAAAAATTATACATAAATAGTCCCAAGCTGAAATTAGACCAGACTGTACAGTTTTAACTGGTCTAATTCGGTGTTTTATACATAAACATTCTAGTCTAATTTTGCAATTTTTTTAAAAAATTAAGCCAATCCGAACCGTAAATACCTTATTTCTTACTACAGTTTGGACGGCAAAAAGTGTCCCTCTGCTTCTACACTTAATCTGCAAGTGTCGACAGAGAACCAAGAAATTATCCGACCTCAAACATTTGTAAGAGTTAAAATAATATAATATTGTTGAAACTTGATATTTGAACTTATTTGATAGAGTAAAACATTTGGAACTTTTATGAAATTTAGACAAAGCTTAAAAGCTTTAAATGTATTTACCCTCGTAACATATGTCAGTGAAATGGTGGATGCTTTTTTTCCCTTATTATTGATATTAAAAATTTTATTTTCCTTTAACTTTTTATATGAAATTATTTTCCTAAATTATTGATGCTCGTCATGTAATAAATGGACAAAAAATGAGGATGGTGTGCAGCTACTTTCAATTTTTCAATCAAGAACGTGTCAATTGTGTTGAGTTCATAAACATTTAAGCAAATACGTAAAACGTTCAAACTCTTTTAATTTACAAAATTCCGTCAAATTTGTCAGAATCATTGAACTCGAGCTAATAAAGATTTTACATAATTACTTTTCGTGAAAAATATGCAAACAGAACTCTCAAAAACACAGAACCAATTATATAATATTTATAGTAGTATTAATTTCCAACTAAGTTCTTCAAAGAGCAAAATCACGAACACCTTGCACGCAAAGTATTAAGCAGAAAATCGATTATTTCGTAACCTGCTTTGCTTCAAGGGACCCTTATTCCGATATCAACATTCTTATCGATAATATGAAGTGGAAGAGTTAAAGCCGAAACGAACTGAAAAAAGAGGCAATAAGACACATTAACAATTCTGGAAAAGTGACAATCGAAGCATTCAAAAACAAAAGCTACAATTCAAAAGAAAATCATGATTCATTGTCATCGTAATATGAAAGTGAGTTACATTTCACTTGATGATTCAACTAAACACCAAATGCTACAAGAACTACAACGTAAATAAAATATGAATCACCGAAAAGCTTTACAGATCTAGCTAGAAGAAACACAAACTAAGAAACGAAATCAGCTTGTATCTCCCCCATTGCAAGTCCCAACAGGTTCGAAACGATTGATTTAGATTTAACCAGAAGAAACACATATGAATAGCAATGGAATCAACCACCGAAACCATAAAGAGTCCTCCCCTGTCTCTTCAGAGCATACACCACGTCCATGGCGGTAACAGTCTTCCTGCGAGCGTGCTCTGTGTAGGTCACAGCATCGCGAATGACATTTTCGAGAAATATCTTGAGGACACCACGAGTTTCTTCGTAGATCAGACCGCTAATACGCTTAACACCACCTCTACGAGCAAGACGACGAATTGCAGGCTTGGTGATACCCTGAATATTATCTCTCAGGACCTTCCTATGCCTCTTGGCTCCTCCCTTTCCCAAACCTTTCCCTCCTTTTCCACGACCAGACATTTTCAATCAGATATTATGAGGATCGATTGAGGAAATTCTAGTTTCTAGGGCTTTTTACGAATTGGGAAATTTTGGATCAATTTGACTGCTTCTGTGGGGATTTGGGGTTTATATACAGCGTACTTCGATAATAAGGATTTGATTTGTGTTTTACTTTGAAATATCTTGAAAAATTAGAGCTGTTAGATCATTATTTTTATCAACGGTTGGAACAGAGATCCATGACGAAAGATTTGATATATTGTTAACCGTTGTTTACATTGAATCTACGATTGTAATAGCATATTGATTGTTCAGAACCCTTCTTAACACGGATTGCATACGTGGCGTGCTTTTTTCGTGTTCCTCATCTGATGTAAAGTGGACATTTCATTTTGTTAGTGAGGTCATGGTTTCCTTTTCTTTCTTTCAAACGATTCAAGGATCAAAATTATCAATTGATTCTTATTGTGCTATAAATAAATAAAAAATTAGATTGTTTTAAGCGTTAAGGTCATATTATCAATATTGGATGAAATAATTTTTAAATAGTAGAGTGTATGATAGAATTAATTTATTTTTGCTCTTATTCGTGTGTTGTTTATTTTAAAAAATAAAAAATAAAAACTTTAATGTAGTTTTTAATTAATTTGGTTTGTGTTTTTGTATTTGTTATTAAAACATGTAAACATTTAAAATTTTAAGTATTAAAAAATATGTAAATTTTAGTCGGAATATGTAACAAATGCAAACTAGACATGTCCAATATGATTTTTTTTTTTTTTTAGCAATAAAGAAAATTTTCTATTAATAGAGAATTTTATATATTTTGTCCAGAGATAACAGTCATGAACATAAATAAGAAAGGAAGAAAATGATCGACACTTACTTTTATAGGTTCAAAGAAATAATGTAATTATACACACCCTTTGAAAAATCAAACATTTTATTATTAATTTAATAAATTGTACAAAAAATTATCATATCGTAAATAATGATAGTTAACTATAGGGGCACACTTACAAATAATTTTTAAGGAAACTGAAGTCTAATTTTTTTATACAAAATAAATTTTAATTTAAATATTAAAAACATACATCATAGTATAGAATAAATAAGAGTTATGATGAATTCTTCTTAATTCAATATTAAATTTTTATATCATATTATAATAGAGACATAGAGTTAATACTAAAAAATAATACATAAAGTTCACACATTATAATTAACTTAATGAAAGTTATCTAATAAAAAGATAAAAATATAATAAGTTAATAAGTATAGATATTATGTACAAAATAAATTTATTAATTAAAAAATCTAAACAAACGGGAGCTAAATCAAAAATATTAAAATTTGTAAGTGTTAAAAATAAAATTAAAAGAAATATATGAAAATGTTAAAAATAAAATATGATTTAAAATTTTAAGCTTGAGATTTTAATTAAAAATATATATTAATTATAAGACAGATGAATAAAAATAAAAATGAATGAAAAAAACTAAGACAAATAATTATTAATAAAATGTGGATCGTTCCATATTAACTTAACAAATATTTTTATATAATATACAATTATATTTGTGCAATAAATATTTACCAACATGGAATGGAAGTGCATATATTTAATTATTTTATTCACAATTTATCATTATTATTAACATATTTGTTAAATATTGTTGATATATATTAAAATATTTACAAAAAATTAGACAAATTTTTATTACAAATAAAATATTTATTTAATACTAAAAATATGCATATAATTAACTTTTTTAATATAATCAGATGGAGTTACAACCCAGTGTACCCCAATAATGATGCTTCCCCAATAACTACAATTACAATATTTTCTTGATCAACTTTTCAAAGTACATTGTCTGGGTCACGAAGCTCCATCCATGAAAAGTCATTTACATCATCTAGTTTGAGAATAATTTTTTATATATTATAGATGTATAGAAATTATGGGTACAGATAAGATGTACTCAATTCTTAATACATCTGCTGTATATAAAAAAATTTCTAGTTTGTGAAGGTTGATTGTGAGCTTCATTTTGTTGTTACTAGTGAAATTTTTACAAGCTCATTAACTTTAGGCACAATATCATAATTGACCTCTAACCAATTTATAGAATAGTAATCTTTATTAAGAAGTTGTTGGTGGTTGTTCTCCATAGGACTATCAATAGCAAGTGTGTCATTATAACAATTGATCACACAATTGTTGTTTTTCAGAGTGTTCGACACTCCTCTATAACATTAGCTTCAATTGTACTAGTATTTGCTACTTCTTGTGGCATGTATTGCTCTCAAGTTAGTAGTATCCTTTCAAGAACCTCATCGAAATTTTCAGACGTATAATATGTAAAAAAATGATATGTAATTGAATTAGTATTGATAATATTTTAAAGAGCAAAGTTACAGACTTATACTAGTATTGTTACAACATGATCCTATAATCAATTAGAAGTATTCACAAATAAGGAAACAAATATTCACAAATATGGAACCAAATACCTAGACATTAATATACAATATTGACAAAATTAACATTCTATTCTAAGCTAGATCCTGTTTAATAGATATTGACAAAATCAACATTTCATTCTATTCTTGATCCTCTTTAACACTCCCTCTCAAGTTGGAGTGTATGTTGATGACACCCAACTTGCTATGTAGTACTTCAAACTATGTCAAGCTTAATGGCTTAGTGAAGAAATCTACCGACTGATTTGTAGTTTAAATATGAGCTGTCCGAACCATTCCTTCTTGAATTTTCTCTCAAACTAGATGACAATCTCTCAAACTGTGTTTGGTTCTCTTATGAAAGACTGGGTTTGATGCTATGTGCATAGTCGCTTGATTGTCACAACATAAAGTCACTAGTTGCATATGACTAACCTTCAAATCCTTCAAAATGTTTTTCAATCACATAATTTTGTAGCAAGTGGTGGCCATGGAGAGATACTCAACTTTTGCACTTGAACGGGATACTGTTGTTTGTTTCTTAATCTTCTAAGAAACTGGTGTTTGGCTAAGTATAATGCAGTAACTTGTGATTGATCTCATTATGTCTTTTAAATGAGCCCAATCGACATCATAGAATGCCCGTAACTGAAATGAACCTATAGATGGTAGCAAGATGCCTTGACCCGATGTTTGCTTGATATACTTAAGCACTTTATGAGCAGCTTCCAAATGTGGTTGTCATGGTTTATCCATGAACTAGCTTAGTAAAGATCTATAGCATAAGTCACGTCAAATCTAGTTATGGTCAAGTATATTAACCTTCAAACCAAACTCATGTATGTCAAAGCATCATCCAATAGCTTTCCCTTGGATTGTGTAAATGAAAATTTATGTTTCATATGGAACAAAGAAGGCTTAACAGCCAAGAATCCAACATCATCCAAAATTGCCAAGGCCTACTTAATGTGACCTTGCAACTACTATTTCGAGAAAATACTTAAACTGCCCTAAATCCTTGAGTTTGAGTTGCTTGTTCAAGAAAAGCTTAGTGTTCTCTATATCCTCCAAGTTGTTCCCTGCTAATATGACATTATCAACATAGACAAGTAACATTAAAAAGCTACCTTGATGACTTTGGATAAATAATGTATAGTCAAACAGTGACCATTTGAATCCCACAGCTTTGAGTGCAATAGATAGTTTAATGTACCATTACCTGAATTCTTGTTTCAATTCGTACAATGACTTATATAATTTACAAACTTGATTCTCCCCCTTTCATTCGAAATCGGAAGGCAAGGACATGAACACCTCTTTATCAAGGTCATCATTCAAGAACATGTTATTAATGTCCAATTGAAAAGATGCCAACAACACACAACTACCACACTTAGCAAGATCCAGACCGTTACCATCTTGGCTACAAGGTAGAAGGCTCCTTGTAATCGATACCCTCAACATGACTATAACCCTTTCCTACCAATAGAGATTTTTAATGTTCAATAGTCCCATCAGCCTTCAATTTCACCTTATATACCCATTTGCAGTCGATGGGCTGCTTATAAGGCAGCAACGAAACCAAGCTACAAGTCCCATTGGCCTATAAAGCATCAATCTAAATTTTCATAGCTGCATGCCAATGTGGAATCTGTACTGCTTGAGAAAAACTTATGGGTTTTTTGAGTAGGGTAAGTTGAGTGAGATATGTTTGGTGTTGGGGAGAAAGCTGAGCATAAGACAAAAATTGAGAAAGAGGGTGAGCAATACATGAAATTTTGACCGATTGCAAGGACGATATTAGTTTTGACCTTGAAGGGACGGTGGTCTTGATGTGAAAGTCCTGCAAATAAGTAGGTGGCCTAGTGGAACATCCTCGCAACGAGGAGCTGGATTAGAGTCAAGTAACGATGATGATGGTGAAGGCACAAATGGGTGAGAAGGTGAAGTGGGCAATGAATGGTGAGGTGCGTACGACAGAGAAGGGAGAGGTGAGTGAGGATCACTAGGTTTGGTGAGAAGTTGTGGACATTTGGTGAGGAAGAAAAGATGGGATCGGGTAATAAGTCCATATCAAAGTTTAAAATTGGGTCATTATGATGGAAAGCATCATTGTAAGGTGGTGAGTAAGTAGGAAAGGAAATGTAGTTTCAAAGAAGCTAACATCGCGAGAAATATGAACCTTTTGTTGATTGAGATCAAAGACACGATATCTTTTTTGCCCATAAGGATATCCCAAAAATATACACTGAGATGCTCAAGGATCAAATTTTGAACAATTCTGTGCATGAGTAAGAGCAAAACATAAACAACTAAATACATGTAAGTGTGAATAATTGGGAATTTTATTAAACAATTTTTCATATGAGGTTTTTCCATCTAAAAGAGGAAAGTGTTGCAGATGTAAGAATGGCATCCCCACAAAAATGATTTGAAAGCCTGACTTTAATGAGCAAGGCACGTGCCATGTTCAACAAGTGTTTTATGTTTTTGTTCAGCAACCCTATTTTGTTATGGGGCGTTGACTCAACTAGTTTGATGGGTTATACCTTTATGTGCATAGAAACTCCTAAGTTTGAATTTAAGACCATTGTGACATCAGATGATTTTAATTTTGGAATCAAATTGAGTTTTAGCCATGTTGATGAAGTTGACTAGAACATCCCTAGAATCATATTTGTGTTTCATAAGATAAATCCATCTAAATCTAGTGTAATCACTAGCAATAGTAAGAAAGTATTTTGGACCTGAAATAGAAGCAACTTTATAACCACCCCATATGTCAACATGAATTAAATTAAAATGAGAAGTAGTAGTAATAGCTCTTGGAAAAAATGGAAGTTTTGTTTGTTTAGCCAAAGGACAAATCAAACACTTGTCGGTATCACAAGATTTATTTTTAAAATTTGAAAAATAAAACAATGGAAGAACTCTAGTTGACAGATGTCCAAGATGTTGGTGCCAAAGAGTTGGAGTAGAATTTTGAGTATGATTCCATGTTCCTTTCTTGACTTGATCGAGATAGTGGAGACCCTTCTGTTCAATTCTTGTACCAATCATCTTCCCCCAAATGTAGGTCCCTAATGACATAAAATTGGTTTAGAAAGATGGTTATACAAGATGAATTGGCCAATTTACTAATTGGAATTAAATTCAATCAGAAATATGGGACACACAAAATGTTCTCTAGAATTAAACTAGGAGACAATATAATCTTGCCAATATGAGTTACTTGTGCTACTCAGTGATTTGACAATTCCACCTATGATTGGTAACGAGTTTCAAATGAGTAATTAAATTAGGATCATGAATCATATGATCCGTACAACCACTGTCTAAATTCTAAGCATTTTGTTTGCCATTCAAAATGAGTGAAAAAGCTTTACTTGAAAGTTCCTCATGAGTTGAGCAGTCACCAACAAGATTGGTGAAGGAGGATTTGTTTTTCATTGTCAAGGCTATAGTCATGGATTGTTTCCATGTGCTATAATTGTCTTCGACCAAGGGTTGCGACACAAGGATAGCACCAAGTTGGTCTAAATAAAAGAGGCATAACTGGTGGTTGGAGTTGTACTATTTGGAGCTCGAAGCTATGCTTGCTGGTTTGCTATATGCTATGGTGGTTGGCTAGGATTTGGTGTTTGTATTTTATTTGCCCAAATCAATGCTCTAATACCATGTAAGAAAATGGCATGTAATTGAATTGATATTGATAATATTCTAAAGAGCAAAGTTACAAACATATACTAGTATCATTACAATAGGATCCTCCTATATTCAATTAAAATTATTCACAAATAACAAATATTCACAAATAAGGAAGCAAATACATATACATTAATATACAATATTGACAAAATCAACATTCCATTATAAGCTCGATCCTTTTTAACATAATCTTCAAAATCTTGTCAACTTCGTTTGTTAGTAATGATCATCTTCTCTTTTGTATTTGTTTTTCTCTCATTGTTTTTGATCCGACAAATTACCAATTCTTCAAACTGCAAAACAATTTAGGAATGAATTTTTATGAGTCCAAAATTAATTACAAAATTTAGGAACGCAAGAAAAATAAATTAAAGTAAAAAATATTAGAAAAACATGATTAAATTATCTAGTAGCCAATTTATTTTACAAATGTATATGTATGTTACCTAGGGGTGAACAAATATGGGTTGGTTTGGGTTTAGACTAAAATTGGAACCAACCCAATATGATCGATTTTTTAAAAATAAGAACCGAACCGAACCAAAAAATTTGAAAAACCAATCCAACCCGAACCAAATTTTTTGGTTTGGTTTGGGTTGGTTAAAGGAAATTTCTTCCTCTTTTTACGGTAATGAATTTTGTTTATTAAATTTTTTTAAAACTCTTGTATTATATATAATTTCTAACATTTTTAATGTTAATTTTATTATAATACCTAAATTTAGAAATATAGATATCGATTACTTATCTAATACCATTATTCATATCAAATACAAAGTGCAAGAAAAATTTAAAATTAAGACAAATAAGCAATAAGGAATAGTAATCACATACTTGACAAAATTTACTAACTTTTAGATCTAATAATATTGTTCACCAATGTTATTCATGCAATGAAAACTCTACCGACAAAAATATGAAAGATGATGTAATTATAAATTTATAATGGATAAATAATTAAATAATATCAAATTCGTGTATCATGTGAATAAAAGATAAAATAAATGAGAGTACTTGGTAGAGAAGTGCTTGCACGAATTCCGTTTAAATATTTAAATTGTAATGACAAAAATGGACAAAACTTGTTTATCTCTCACTAACAAAGTAGAGGACAAATTTTTCTAAAATATTATCGAAAATAAAAAAGGTTGCCCTCATAAACATAACTAATTAGCAACAAATAACAAATCCAAACATATAAATTCAAATCTTTAGTACATATAGACTACAGTATATTACAAAATAGAGAATAAAAATAAATACTTAAATTATCCAAAAAAAAACATAAAAATAAAATAAAATTTCAAACATGTTCCAAGCTCCCATATTCTAATATATTAATAAAACATAAATATTATATTGAAATCATTGATTTCGCTAACTCGCCATTGAGTTTATTGAGATATATTATTTTCCAAACATATCTACAAAAATAGAAAATTAAGTGTAAACTATGAATTAAATAAATTAAATTGTAATGATTATATAAATATATATATATATATATATATATGGGTTGGTTCGGTTTTTTTAAGATTTTAATAAATGAAAACCAAACCAACCCAATATTAATCAGTTTTTTATTATGAAGAACCGAACCAAACCAATAAAACTTAAAAACCGATTTTTCTGGATTGGTTTGGGTTGGGTTGGGTGGGTTGGTTTGGTTCTGTATTTTTTTGTTCACCCCTAATTATTGTTACCTGGTTTAGAGGTTTAGTAGTGTGTCAATTGTGTTGTCATATTTGTTTGTGTTGGGTGTGTTTATGTTATATTTTTGGCTCAATCTCACATATTTTTAAATATTATTACAAAATAATTATTTTTAAATAAGTTATTTATTTATTTATAAAGATAAGATAATTAATATTTTTTTAATGTCTTTACTAGAATAAAAGAATAAATAATTAATTCTAAGAAAAATAACAATTTATTTATGTTGTGTCACACCTCTAGGTTCAGCCCGTTTAAAACTAATTAATTAAATTTATGTTATATTTAATAATGATTATGATTAAATAATTAATTTTGTTATTTTTTATTCTTTTTTAAAAATAATTGCTAATTTTTTTATAACAATTTTTATTTAATAATTTTCAAGAAAAAAAATAAAAATCACCTTCAAATTTTTTGGTAATGCTTTCTATTTTTTGATTTGTTTTTTCAAAAACTTAAAAAATAAAGGGAAATTTTGAGGGTTTTTATTTTATTTTTTTTTTTAAATTTTAATTTTTTAATCATTTTATTTCAATACTTAATTCTATAAAAATTATAAAATTTGATTTAATTTTTTTTTTTTTTTAGTCGTTTTAATCTACTCTTTTCTTTGAAGATTCTTATTGTTTGATGGCAATGGCTGTCTTCTCACAATATAGTATCTTTTATTATTCTCCAATATTGAGTTCTCAACTCCTGCATTATTAATTAATCAATCAAAAATTTTAATATCCCAACTATTTTTTTTAAGTTCAAATGTTAATCGGTGTAATTCGAATGAATGGAGAATCAGTTTTGTATTCAAATTAATGTTTATAATTTGAGCATATTAGTTCTGAAATAATGGATATTAACTTTTCAAATTTGACTCATTTAATATATAACTTCTTTAATCTAACCAATTATTTGGTGCACAAACTTCTATAATTTAATTAAATTTATCGAATTACAGAAGTTCTTTAATCTAACGTACATTCGTAAAAGTAGCAAAACTTCAAACCAAACTATAGGTAAAGGAAAATTAATAAAAAAAAAAAATATATAGTAACCAATGAGACTGCCTAAAATATTTAAGCCAAATATGAAAACCTGTGTATAAACTTCAACAAAATTATAGTACATTACAAAAATGTTTAACTTCTTTTTTTTTTTTTGCTAACAATAAATATTTTACTTTTATTACACATGTTTAATAATAAATAATTATTTATTATAAATTAACATAATTATTTATAGCAATTAAATTTTTATTAATACAAATTTTTGATATATTAAAATAATATATTAATAATACTAACGATTTAGAATTGTGCTAGTCTTTAACCTTTAGCTCAAAATAATATTTGGTCTCCAGCATTTTAAAACGTATAATTTAGTCTATAATATTTTTTTAAAGTTTAATAGTCTCAATTCAATTTCAAAGTTTTTATAAAAGGTTAAGGATCAAATTTTGTTTCAGTAAAAAAATTAGGAGCAAATACTGTTAAATTGTAAAGGCACCGTTAAATTTTAAAGAATTAAAGGCTAAATTATTTATTTTAAAAATATTGAGACCAAATTTTGTTTTGAAGTAAAGATCAGGGACTAACAGAAAACTAAAGCTTAATACCAATATACTTAAGAAAAAAAAAATTACTTTATCAAGTTTTTAGACATGGTTGATGCTGATATTGATAGAACATAGAAGAGAAAACAATAAGCGAGCTTTTCTAATCTAGTCTGCTAATTAATATCAACGTTTTACTCTGATAAATTTATAAGGAACCTTTGGACATTTTGAAATCTACACTAATTACAATTACTTTAGATTTGCAAACTCTTTATTGTCATGAAAAAACTAACACTCCTTAAAATAAATAATAAAATAAATACTCTTTAATACTAGTTTATATTTATTTCAATTTAAAATAAAAATATTATTTTTATTATTATAAATTTAAATGATATTATTTTAGATAATTTTTCTATTTGGGTTTCAAGCATTTAAAGTGGGATAGATAATGTATAGTTATGTGTTTATTAAAACTCCTATCCTCAAACTTTCAGTGTAGTTATTCTGGTGACAAAAAATAATGGAAAACTCAGGAGTATTATGAATAAAAACTCTAGTTTATTTATTTATTAAAAAAATTTAAATATTATAAATTTGTAATAGATGTTAAATAATGTGATAGAGTTTGATTAGATAGTACAGTTGAGCTCACAAAATTGTATCAAATAAAATTATGGCAAATTATTTATATTTGTGATGATCTTGGGGACAATTTGACACTTTGATGCCACTTATCTTGAATGTTGTTTTGTCTTTTTAACGTATAACTTCATTTATTTTAGAAAAGTTTTCAGCACCTATTTTTTATCCACATTCACTTTTCACATTTTACCTTTCAAGTTTTTGTCGATGACTAATTCATGTCCATTTTGATTAGCAAAAAGTTCACATCCATCTTATTTTCACGTTTTTTTCATTTTCTATTTTATATTATTTGTGAAAAATATAATTGTCTCTAATAGAACAATATCATCACAAATTCACAATTGATTGTTTCTGTTTTTTTATTATTTTTTATTTATTTTTGAGGAAGATCAAGTTTTCTTTTTTGCTCCAATCAAATTTTTGGATGATATTTTAATGACAAACAAAAAACTGTTATGAAAAAAAAAAAAAAAAAACAATTATGCAATTCTATTGTATTAACTTCATAGCAACAAGTCTTAATAGAACAAAAGAAAAAGTTCATAATAATAATATTAACTACAGGCCTAAATGTTAAATATATGGTTTATATGTTGCAATTTATGACCCATTAATACAAGCTTGACACTATTTCTTCCTAGTTACAATAAATAGTTTAGAAGGGGACAAAATCCAGTATAAATAGTTTACACTATTTATGTCGATGCTAGTACAAGCAGTTCCTCCTAAAATCCAGTAATCTTACCATCCTGAACATAACACCAAAATCAAAATGAGCAAGTTAGCACATCCTCATCCTAAAAAGTGCTCATGATATGGAGTTACCAAAATTTGATAAGCGAAAATTCTGGAGAAAACAAAACTTAATTTGATCCAGAAATAAAATATAAGCAAACATTTGATCCAGAAATTTAACCAAAAATTCTGGAGAAAGTATTTTTATCCTTAATTTCTCATGATATGGAGTTACCTAAACAAAAGTAGAAAACAAAACATAAATATGATTGAGAGAGTAGGCCGGGATCGACTTCAACACAAGACTGAGTAAAAGTGGATAAAATAGATACAAAGCTGACTAGTAAAGGCCTTCACAAAATAAAATTTAGTACATACACAAACTAATAAAAGAAGCATGTATGCATGATATCATATGAATAGAGATCAAATTCTCTACACAAAAAGAATTGAATGATCTGTAGAGGAAATCTTAAGATCATTTTATATATGTTGAGGAAAAATAAGTGTGCTTCTAATCTAGAAATAGACAATCACTTCAAAGAGTGACAGGGTAGGTACGTAGTTATGCACTCAGAAGTCTGGATCTACAGAACCTTGAATCTGACAACAAACATGCTTCGAGGAGAAACAAAACAGTTCATCATTCACACCAGTTCAGTCTGCTGAAGTAGATTTGTTCCTTGATCTCCTGACATGGTTAAAAAACTAAACTCTATTGATTGCAGGTAAACCATGCTTGAAGTAAATGAAGATAATAAAGTGAGGATAATATAGTCTTTTATCATTTGTTGTTATTTTAATGGAGGTATGGTTAAGTCCATGGCCCATATTATAAATATGTTTCTATTTCTATTGTAATAGTAATATAGACTTTAATATTTTGAATTGAGAATTATGAATGCAGTAGTTTGTTGAAAACATTTGTTCTCATCTTATCCCTTCTAATTCTGTTTCTTCATTTTCTTCCTCTATTCAAATTTTATGCTTTTAAAAGAAATGAAGAAAAAGAAGAGAAGGAGAAAATACACAATTCTTTCTTTGAATCTATTTGTCCTTTTTCCTTTCTGCTTTGTCCTTAGTTTCGGTCTCTCATTGCCAATGTTCCTTGTTTAGTATAGAATAATGTAAGCATCTTGGGGAGGCCTACGTAGAGGGTTAATAAAAAAATATATAAGTAGTAATCATAGTTTAGTTTATATAGTTATATCGATTGTGTTATTTATAAACTCCAATTTATATTATTATAAAATTTATCAAATAATTTTTTTTATTTTCTTTTAAATCACACCAAATAATTTACACTTTATAGTATGCAAATATTTTAAGTGCATGTTATCAGCGTGAGTCATATCAAGAACGTATACGATATTAAGAATGTGTATAATTGTAATTATAACGTAGTTAATACTTACTTTGTTAGCATGAGTGGTATTAGAAAATATACAATATTAGGAATGTGTGTAATTATAATTATACCGTAGTTAATACTTACCTTTTTCTATATATGGTAAAGAATAGAGATTTACTTTTTCTTGTAATCCCCTATATATATCTCCGCTATGAGATGAATAAAATACAATTCATTCTCTCAATCTCGTGAAATTTAACTTAGTATCAGAGCAAAAGATCCGAAAAGAACTTTGTCTCATTCTTTCTCTATACGAAGTCGTGTTCTATATTGGTAGACGTTGTTTCTTTTTCAAATCGGCTTTGTCATTCAGCAGACTATCGACATTCATTTCTACAAATCACTGCCATTGTCGTTGCTACTGTCGTTCACGTCAATCTTGTCGTCTTCTCATAATGACCTCACACCCGACCTTCAATAAGCCTACATGAATTATGCTGTTATTTTTCCTTTTCTTGATTCTGTTGCAAATTATTATTGTTTGTTTCAATGGGAGATTCGAGAGAAAATCAGGGTTCTAAGATCAATGAAGTTTCAAAATTTGAGGTTTATGTCAAGTGCTTTAGAAGGTGGTTCTTTCAGGGGTACCAAACTCAATGGTACCAATTTTTGAACATGGAAGAAGGTCATGTCCGTTTATCTTCGTGGGATGCACAAGATGGGGCATGTGACTAAAATAATCAAGACTTCTTGTAATGATGATGTAGAGGCCAATGCTAAGTGAGAAGATAATGATGGACTTGTAATGTTGATTCTATTTAGAGCCATGACTTATGATGTACTCCAGATGATTGAGAAGTGTGAAACAGCTGAGACCATATGGAAGACGTTGAGAGATCTTTATACAAATGAGTCTGATTTATACAGGTTCACGAATTAATTTAAAAAGTTGCAAGAATGCAACAAAATGGGCAACGAGTGTTAGTATTTTATCAAGTTGAAGAATTTATGGCCTGAAATTGATTAGAAGCATCCTTGCAAAATCAAGAATCATGAAGATTTTGTATGGTACAAGAAAGAGAAGGAGCTTGAGCGAGTTCATGCATTCTTAAGAGGACTTGATACAAAATATAATAGTACTAAGGGTGAATTACTCAAAATTTTAGACCCTCCTAGCTTGACCACAACATTTACCTACATTCGTAAAGATGAGTCTCAGCAAGCAAGTCTTAAACAAGCACAAGTTGAAGTATCTAGCCTAGCCATTCAAGCAAAATCACTTGCACCTTTTTTCCAACAGAAGAATTCAGTCCCACTTCATCCGTAAGGGCCCCTACTAAGCTTTGCCCAATTGTCCTCTTCCTCAATGTTCTTATTGCAATAATGTTAGGCATGTTCGAGAGACTTGTTGGATACTAAACCCGCACCTTAAACCTAAAAAGCAAGGTTATCATCCTCAAGCATAAGCAGCTGCTGTTCAATTGGTCTACGAACCAAATTTCTATAGAGTGATTGGACAGGATCATCATACAACATGTGGGACTACTTCTACAGCTGGTCATGGTAAGATTGGTATGGCCTTAAAAATTTCTCACTTTGTTAGTTCTAATGGTTGAATTATTGATCTGGTGTGTATAATCATATGACTTATGATAAATCGTATTTTATTGAATTGTCTTTCCCGCCAGTGTCTTATGTTACGAATGCCAATAGTGAGGCTTTTCTTGTGTTTGGGACAGGGTCAGCCGATATTACCCCAACCTTACGGCTCCATAACGTTTTATATGCACCTAATTTATCTCATCACTTAATATATGTCCCACAGTTGAATATTGAATCTAAATGTTATGTAACTTTTTGTCCTATATATATAATTTTTTAGGATATTCTCACTTGGAAAATAGTTGGTTGGGGGTAACTGAGGGGAAAATTATTTCATCTGGATCAGACCTACATAGGGGAGAAATCAGGAGCATAGTCCCACACTACTTTGAGTTGGAGTTCTTAACAGCTAAGTAAAATTTGGTTATGGCATCAACAATTAGGGGATTCATCCTTTAGTCTTATGAAAAAAAAATCCATGTCTACTTTATTTATTGGTGTTAATGATTCTATAATATGTTGTAAAACATGTGTCTTGGTTAAGAGCCATCGTGCTACTTATTCTCTTAGTATTTCTAATAAATGTGTTATTCCTTTTGAGTTAATTCATTCTGATGTTGGGGGACCATCTAGAGAGCCTACTGTATAGGGTATGAGTTATTTTGCCTTATTTATTGATGATTGTAGGAGATTGCCGTGGGTTGTTCTTCTTAGAACCAAAGATGAAGTCTTTCTAGCTTTTCAAACTTTTTGTAATCTTGTTCAAACACAATACAATAACACCATTAGAGTCTTATGTTTTGACAACGAGGGATAATATGTTAATCGTATTAAACATTTAGAAAACACAAAATAAAAAAATAAAAAAATCTAGAAGAATTTAAAGTATTTTTAGACATTATTTTAGAAAAATTTTAAAAAATTCTTTAAAACTATCAAAAGAACAAAATATTTAAGAAAATAAAATTACTAAATTTTTGGTAAAAATTATTTTTAAAAATTATGAATTTTGATTCAAAAATCTTAAAAATTAAGCATTTAGATAAAAAAAAAAAAAAACTTTTATATCACAAAACATTAAAAAAAAAAAAAAAATACATAATACTCTAAAGATATATGCTTGAAATCTCACGTAAAATGTAATTAGAATTGGCCTTACACTAACTAGTCTCCTAATTTTCATTCGAAGTCACAGTTTCAAGCAACATAAATATTAATTCCATAAAAAAGAAGAGTGAGTTGGTATTAAACATTACCCGTTGTGATACTACTGAAAAATTGTCTTTGAATAATATCCCATGTAATCAAATTGATAATTATTTATTCCTTCATTATTTTTGTTTTCTTCCGGTTCAATTATTGGTTTTAATTTTCAAATTGCAACAAAACCAGCAAAAATTACTAATTTACTTACAAAAAACAAAAAAGACAATTTTCATTTCGCTTCTCTCTCTAGCTCTGTGTGACAAAGCAATAATGTCCCTAGCTCTATCTCCTACATTGGAGATCGCACCCAGAGTCCAAATTCTACCCCACCAACCATTCTCAGACTCTCCTAGCTCCGACGATTACTCAGCTCTTGAGTTCGTTCTTGTCCTCCTAGCCGTCATTATAATCCCTGCTCTAATCTACGCCTTTTTCTTCGCAATTAAATGCCTTCCTAACCCTTTCCGTTGTTCCTACAATTTCTCCACCGGCGATATCGAAACCCCAAACAGTAACAACAATAGAGAAACTTTTTCAGATATTAAGTACAAGAAAGAGACGCACCTGAAAGATGCAGGGATTGAATGTCCGGTTTGCTTGTCGGTGTTCTCCGACGGCGAAGAAGTGAAGCAATTGAGTACTTGTAAGCACTCGTTTCACAAATCTTGTATAGATATTTGGCTCAATGCTCACTCCAATTGTCCAGTTTGTAGAGCTTCTGTGTCTGTGAAGCGTTCTGTTGATAATCAGAATAATACAAACAGTAGAGTCTCTAATAGAGGAGATGATGACTTTCATCAAAGTTTACCTGATGCTGCTAATTTGGTTTAAATGATACTGAATTTGATCTCAATTTTCTTTTCTTTTTTTGGTCTTTTTGATTTTCAGAATTTGTGGGTATTTAACTATTTTTGTTTATGAGATTCCACAATTCAGAGAAACCTTGAATTCATTTGGTATTACAATTTCTTTGTTTTTGCTGTTTCTGTAAAATTTTATAGCAAATCAGAATGACAATTTGTTGGCAGATGGATTGATATGCATTAGAGATGCAAAAGTTGTATAGTCTTGGTTATGTATTAAGATAGTTTTTTATTTCTCCAGAAAAACAAAAATTTGTGGGACTGATAATAACTAGAAAGCTAAACTTTATTAATGTAAAAGTTGGTTTCGGTGATAAGGTTAAGTAGAAGCTGAACTAAGAAAACAAATCAGACATTTTTATTTTTATGGACTCCTTCAGTTTCACATCATGATTCATGAGTACGCTTTAGCCTTTAGCAACAGACCAATACTCCTTTAATAAATAAATAAAAACTTAAAAATTAGTCTTATTTTTTCATTCTTGTACACATTTAAATTTATATTTTTAAATTACTATTGATCAAAATGAATACATGTACCAGACTGATTAGTTGTGTCATGTGTGTGTAAGGTTCTTATTTGGTAAGAAATCTACAGGTGTTATTTCTGTTCTTCCATGAAACATCCACTAACTTATAATATTTTAGGTTTAATTTTTTTCGTGAAAAAATATATATGTTTATTTTTTTGTAACGTAAATAAAAAATATGATAAATATTATAAGAATATAAGTATATATTTTTTTTATTAAAAAATTAAAAATTAAATTATTAAATTATTTATGCATAAGAAAGAATATTTTATCATATTAAATTTTTTATAAAATGGTAACAAACTTTTTGTTTCTTATCGTTCAAACTAGAAGATTCATATTATGTGCTACTTATGAAGATGTAAAGTTATAATTGTTCAAAATATATGAATCATATGTTTTAAATAGTTCGTGACAAAAAAAAATCAAATAATAAATACATGAATTACGTAATAAATATATGGAATGAAGAAGATAATACGAAAACTATTAGATCTTTATTAATATAAGAAATATATTACAGAGTGGGAAGCTTAATTATTACAAGAGAGAGAGAGAGGGGAAATTTTCTATATCTATCGAATGGAAATTGAGCTCTCTTATAGAATTCGAGGCTCAGATACAAACAAAGCTTAAATAATTAAAAGATAAGCCTCGTAAGGCTTTTCTAAAAGTAGATGCCTTCCCATGTGAGGTGCGGGTCCCTTGTCGGTGTCGGCAAGTTTGTTTTTTGTGGAATATGCTCCTCGTTGTGGAAGCTGGGTCCCTTGTCTGGTGGTGTGTCCCAGATAATTTGTGGAGTCGATTATCCAGCCTTTTGTGGGTCCCGTTAATATTGTCGGCAAGTTATAATTGGTTTATTCACTTGTGCTGGCAATATTATCTTTTTCTGAGGGGTCTAAGTCTAATTTTTCCTCAGAATCAGTTTCGCTCTCATTAGAGCATAGTTTTTCTAATTTTCTAGAAATATAGGCGTCACTCTTCCCTTTCTCTTTAAGAGAAGAAATAACCTTTTCAATAATATTTTCTTCTTGTTTAGAAGATGATGGTTCCTCTAATTTAAGAGTTTTAAATAATTCAATTGGTTTAAAATCATTGAATTCTTCGATGGGAGTTTTGTCCCACCATCTTGCCTGGGCAGTTCTTGCTAAGCACCACAGGTCTTCATGAGTATAAAGTTCATAACCCCATTTCCAGATCCATGGAATTTTATATGAAGCCAGAAATAAAAGTAGATTATGATCTTCGTTTAGTATGGAATTAAAATTTAATTTTTCAAATTTGTCTAAAGCTGTTTCCACCATTTTAGGTAGAATTTGAGCTGGTGGTCCGAAAAATGAGAACCAATTTCGAAACCAGATAGGGAAATCATTTTGGGAATAATAATCCCCAGATTTAAACTGAAGGTACCAAGTATGCGAACCTCTTAAGTTTTGATAAAAGAAAGTATTTTCCCAAGCTTGTATATAATCGAAAAAATTATAAGACGTGGGATGTATTCTTTTATTTTGAAATCGTTCTCTAGTATAGAGATCTAAGTTCCAATCATTCTTTGTTAAAACTCTTTTAATTTTTAGAGTGGAATAAGCAATTTCTTTTGAATTTCGCATATTATGATTAATTTCTATAGATCCTGTTTCTTTAAGGATCTGTTCAAAGTAATCCCTGTTTTTTGGAACAGTGTAAGGTGGTAAGTTATCTTTAAGATAAATTTGTGCTACCTGTTGAGGTGTTTTTCCCAAGTCATCGTTTTCGATGGGGATGATGATTTTGCTTCTAATTTGCTGCCAGTTTTGTGGAGGTGGCTGAGCAGTTTTATTCTGGGCTCCTTTCTGAGCTGCTTGAAGGTAGTTGGCCTTCTTCATTTTCTTGTAAGAATTCCCTTGTAAGGAAGTCTGGGAGCGAGTTCTCTTCCCCCCTGATATATTCGATGTCAAAATCGAAGATGGAAAGTATAGCTTGCCACCTGGCAAATATCTGTTTAGATGCTAAATTTTTAACGTCCTTTTGAAGAACTTCCTTGGCGCTCTTACAGTCAACTCTTAATAAGAATTTTTGGTTTAGAAGGTCGTCTTGGAATTTTGAAATACACAAGACAATGGCTAGAATTTCTTTTTTAATGGTGGAATATTTCTTTTGAGAAGGTTTCCAGATGCCTGATGTGTATCGGACTAGCATCTCTTTTATAGGCATTTTTTGCTTAAGGATGCCTCCATAGCCTAACTCCGAAGCATCTGTCTCCACTACTTTAGGAGCTTCGGGATCAGATAAGGCTAGGCATGGGAGCTCTTTAGCTCGAAGCTTTATTTTTTGGACAGCTTGCGTGCAAGCTGGACTCCATTCTGGAGGATTCTTTTTTAGCCTTTCAAAAAGTGGTTTAGCGTCTATCGCAAGATTTTGATAAAAATCTGAGATATAATTGAGACTTCCAAGAAATCTCTGTAGCTGTTTCTTATCTCTAATTTCATTAGGAAATTTGTCGGCAAAGATTATTGACCGATCGATAGGGCTTATGAGCCCATGTTCAATGTTATGGCCCAAGAATCTAACTTGGGTTTGGCACAGCTTCATCTTTTTTGATGAGACTACAAGCCCATTAGTTTTAATGGTGTTAAAGAATATGTTTAAATGTTTCCAATGTTGATCTACTGAATTTGAGTAGACTAAGACGTCATCTATATAGACGATCGTAAATCCTAAATAAGGATTAAAAATATCGTTCATTATTTTTTGGTATTCACTTGGGGCATTTTTAAGCCCAAATGGCGTTACATTCCATTCGTAAAGCCCAAATGGAACAGTAAAGGCTGTTTTGTAACGATCACTTTCAGCAATCTGAATTTGCCAATACCCACTTTTCATATCAAATTTTGAAAAGATTATGGCTTTATTTAAACGACTTAATAAGTCTTTTTTATTTGGTAATGGATATCTAATCCATCTGAGTACCTTGTTTAGGGGTTTGTAATTGATAACTAGTCGAGGGACTCCTCGTTCTAGTTCAGCACTATTTTCAACATAAAATGCTGGGCAGGACCATGGTGAGGTACTGGGCCTTATGAGGCCTTTTTTAAGCAAGTCTTCTATCTCTTGCTTACATATTTTTAAATGGCGTTCATTCATTTGAATGGGCCGGGCTTTGGTGTTAATTTGGGCCTCTTGAAATTCAGGCTCGTTGGTAAAGATACTACATGTTTCTTGCGATTCCAAAATGCACTAGGAATTTCAGAGCATATTTCCTTTTCAAACTTTTCTTTTAGAAGTTGAATTTTGTGTTGGATTTCATATGATGAAATCTTTTGTTTAACCATCTTAAGGTTTACTTCTGATTGTAAAGAGTAAAGGAATCTTTCCTTTTCAATAACCTTTTCTTTTAGGTTATTTATTTCTTGCCATTGTGGCTCTTCAGTGAACTGGAAGAGTATTTCCTGTCCTTTGAGGTTTGTTTGGATACCTTTATTAGTGACTGTGAATGGGTATAACATACTTAGGAATGGTGTTCCTAATATAACCATTCTACTTAATTCTCTACTTAAGAGAAATGTGGT
The DNA here is from genome assembly GCA_029378325.1 of Elaeagnus macrophylla. Taxonomy (NCBI): domain Eukaryota; kingdom Viridiplantae; phylum Streptophyta; class Magnoliopsida; order Rosales; family Elaeagnaceae; genus Elaeagnus; species Elaeagnus macrophylla. Next base: position 107,186,516 of record CM055640.1, on the reverse strand, counting down.
TTCGATACAGACTCCATTATTACATACTGTCGTATTAGACAGTTTGTATTTAATAGGCATGCGACTACCATTAGCCGTATTTAGTACCTGGGTTGTTTTTGTAAAATACCTAGTAGGTACTATTCCCTCACTTATACAATTGAGATCAGCTCCTGAATCAATAAGGGCTTCAACTGTAAAGTGGTATTCTTTGTTGATAACAATGGTTACTTTTGAGTACCATTTTTGATTGATAACTCTGTTTAGAGTATTAATTTCGGATGAAATTTTTTCATCTTCTTCTGTTCCTTTTGTTAAACCTTCAAATCTTTGTTGAGGTTCTGACTCTGAGTCTTGTTCTTCTGATTGATAATTGTTATAGAGCTCGAGTATTTGAACTCGTTTAGTAAGATCTATAAGATCTTTATTAGTTTGGGATTCTACCCTTAGCTTGAGCTCTTTAAGTTCCTTCTTAGTTTGGTTGATCTCAGTTTTTAGATCACTTATAGTGGGTTCTTTAGTGGTAGAAGTTTGTTTAATTCTATTAAGAATTTCATTGAAAGAATATTGTTGATTATTCTTCTGTAATTGCTTTTGTAATCCTTTACTACTTTGAGTAGTGATAGGGGTTCTTTCCTTGGCTTCTTCAATGTAACGAGCCAGGGCTTTTCTTTTATTTTCTGGATCTTCAATTTGTTCAATAAGATCCAGAATCATATTTTCATCCTTTGTAAGGACATTGATATTTAAGCCGTTTATTTTACAAAGGGCTTGGTAAGAATTGCACCCACAATCTTTTTCTTCAGTGGATATTGAAGAAGAAGACGAAGTGTAATCAAAGTCTTCTTCATTATCTTCACTATCCTCATCCTCTGAGTCAGAGGTCTGTTCGTTTAATATTTGGGCTATTTGTGCCTTTATCGAACTATCAATGGCTAATGCATTGATTTTAGAAAAGGCTCTACAATTTGGGCTGTAGTGGCCTTTCTTTCCACATTTGTAACATGTGGGCTCCTTTTGTTTACTTTTAGTAAACTTGGGTTTTTCCTCGTAGTTGGGCCTTTTAGCCCAATTTTTCCTTTTTGACTTTTGAGGCCTTTTTGGCCCCTTTTTTGTATAAGGCCTATTATACATTTTAGGTGACGATTCTTTGTGTCTTTTATGGGTTTTAAGCCCAGATCTTTTTAGGATATTATGATATCCATATTGTTCGCAAAAATCTCCAATGGCTTGTTTTCCATGGATTTTTTCTTTATTGGCCTGGCGTTGTAGCTTAAGGTCTGTACAGAAGGCTAAACCTTCAGCTACTACTTCAGCAGCTAATTCGCCATATGTATAGATACCAAAAGGTATTGTACCATTGTGTTTGGCTTTGAGCTTGGTAATAAATATATAATCATTATTTATTTTGTGGAATGTTCACTACTTTATTTAAATAATTTTATCATTGGTAAATATTATTTTCTAAATTGGGATTAAGTTTGTTATTTCACATATTGTTTAGAGATAAATTGAAATGTACTATTTTTTTTTTAAATTGCACTAAAATTTTATTCTTTCTTTATTAATAAGAGAAAATATATTTACACATTCAAGTAGGATACACTTGAGTGAGTGAGATTCGAACTTAAATTCTTGATAGGGATTAAGAGTCTTATCACGATTCCTAAATTTAAATGTACTACTTGTTCCTTAAAAGAATAAAAAAAGAAATGCAGTTTTTGTTCTTAATTTAATTTCTCTCGCTTTTTTGTTTTTGTTTTTAAATAAAAATGTATCTTTTAAAGGCACATCAGATTGAGTTAGTTCTTTTGGGCCTTGATGGATCCAACACTGCTAAGAACAGAGTTGGCCTGTTATAACTATTACAAAAGATTAAAAAAATATGATTCTGAATATTTTACGCTTCTTATGTCTCTCTATTAAACCTTGTATTTCTAAATTGAGTACTACTATTCATAAAAAATTATAACAATCATAATTAACATAATTTCTTATTAATTAATACAACTTGGTAGCACTCTTCTGTACTGTTATTGTAAACTACATTGTACTCAATTTATTACTTAATTTAGGTCTATATCAAAGTTAAGATAGAGTTTTCCATTTGAGTTGACTCATTGCAACAATTATAAATTTCGATTAGGGTTGTAAAGGGGGTGAGTTAGGTCGACATGTTTAATTTCTGAATCATTTAACCCTAATTTAGACCCTACAAATCTAATAAATAAGTTAAGACCGGAATATTTATTTAACTTTAACTCAAATTCATTTTAAAATATCGGGTTTGTATCGGATAAATATGTTATAGTGCATTTTTTTGCTAATGTGTCATTATAAGTTGATTTGTTTACATCTCAACAATTTTTCCTCAAATAAGACCAATTGGCTGGCTCCTTAGGTCCACCAAATTTACTTTGTGGGCTCACACCACTTTAAAGTTTAGAGAATTTCATTTAAAGTCCTTCAAGTTCATATTTTACTAATTGGCCCAAGAGAGTCACCATTGGCTCTGATACCATTTGATATCTATCATAGGTTTCTGCAAAACAATGAACTCTTGTTTTAAATGATTAACTCATTGGGTATGGTTGACTAGTATACTTATAAATTCATGCTCTTATTGTTAATTTATTAATACGGGACTTATTTGCTCTTAATTCTCAACAAACTCAAACCAATTTAAAAATACTCATTTTGTGTCTAATTTAATTGATGATCGTGTTTGAAATTATCAACCTTAATTTCAACCACGATGAAGATGTCAAAAATGAGTACCACATAAACATCACTATGCTTTGAGCGCAAATGATTGTATTTCTAAGAGCCCTCGTATATAATTCGTTTGGATTTCCAAGAAATTATTAACATGTATTAATGACATGTTTTACTCACATAAGCAGGTAATCTCATACACTCAACCAATTAAATTTTAACTATTAGTTAATTGACATTTAACAAGGAAGTAAAAGCTATTAAATAATTAAAATACTTTCAGTAAAAAACAAAATCACAACTAAAACCATACAAGTATGACGAATGAAGCTTTGTAAGAAGTCAAATTAAATATCTAAATCAAGCTTAATTATGTCCTTATCAAAAGAGGGCATATACATAAAATAAAATAACCAAAGAGAGAAGTATACTGATTGATCAAGCAAATTAATCATGCATTAATCAACCTGATCCTAACTATTAGTATAAATGGACAGTTCTATAATCTATATAAATAAATGTTCAAGTTAATCAGTACTGAAAAGTTTATAGTAGCAAACTTTATGTCATGATTTCACCTAAAGAAAATTTATACTGCTTCCACATTAAGAAATCAACGTTTTTGTTTTTGTTTTTGCTTTTTGTTTGCTAATACATTTCAACTTAAACAATAAGTAAACTCTTAGTAAGTGGTGTACCATCACCTACTAATGTAATATTGATACTCACTCTTTCTAGCTTCAAATCAAATATTTGAATCACATTAATCTAAATGTCTCAAAGGCAATGACCAATGAGGTAAGACTCTTTTTAATTACCAAAAAGAATTAGCACTCCTACTAATTATGATGGTCAAATAATTTAGAAATTAAAACAATATTATTTATTTTTCAAAAAAAAAAAAATTAATGACTTATTACACTATAATTGATATGAGTGCAAATTTATAAAATCTTATAATTTTCTTACCAGAAATGAGAAAAAGTAAAGAAAATATGTGGCTGAATTGAGGGACCATTTCTTTCATTCTGTGAGACATGAGCTTCAAGGGTGACCAACGACCTAAAAGCCGCGTGATAAAAAGTGCTGAATAGTTCATCTGTAATGTATATATATTCTTTGCATGCATAAACAAAAAGATAAATATTTTCTTCAATATTCAATTCAATTCAATCAGAAGAACACCTACACTGCTCCAACAACAACCACCTTTTTCTTTTCATGATTTTGTTTAAATTATTTGTGTTTTTTAGTTGTTTCGTTTGAGATTATTATTTTTGTTTTTATACCAAAAAAAAATAAAAAGTTCCTCTCTCAATTTAAGATATTTAGCAATTTAATTATAAGCCTTTTTTAAATGGTTTTAGTTTAACTTTCAAGTCATTGTATACTTCTATTGTATTTCTATATTACTATATATATAGTGGAAGTGTGTAACAAACTAAAAATTTGGTATCAATCATGTTGTGTACATTCCGGCCTAAATTTATATATTTTAATATTATAAAAGTTAAGTTAATTTTAGTTAAATTAAATTATTTATAATAGTAAGAAAATTGTTTATCTTTACCAACATAGAAAAATTAATTTTCTTATTGTAATATTCATGTTATGAGTTATAGCCCGAATTATATATATAGTAAAAAATATATATATATAGCATGTTAATAATTTAAAAAGTCTCGAATATATTGTTAAAAAGCTCCATGATCCATCGAAGATTGAATTTTTTCCATTTCTTGTAATGTTAAATATATTTATGGTTATATTCTTAATCAAATTTGGCATTTCGCACCTTCCTACTAAAGGGACGGACATAAAAAAAAAATTAATAAACAAGCTGGTCTGGTCTGCACTAGTCTCTCTCTATTCCCTTTTTCTCTCTCTCTCTCTCTCTCTCTAGATCTCTCTATCTCAGTCATACTCATACAATAATATTACCAACCTTTTTCATGCAAGAGGTGAGCCACTAATCTTTTTTTCCACAAGCATTATACACACCTCCCACATACAGATAGGAGCATCAAAAAGCAGCTTATTGATTAAGAAACTCAAGAAATATCACCTTCCCAAAACCCTAGAAAGCAACAAAACAAAACAAAAGTGTACTAGTACTAGTACTAGTCTTAGTCAGTATATAGTAAACAAATATTAAACAACTCATTTTATTACTATATAAATACTTAAAAGGTTCTTCCTTTATTTTAGCTCCTTATTCTCAGCCCCGCCCCCCACCTCTCATCTTCTTTCTCTCTTGATTCTCCACTATTAACTATTATCTCCAAAAACCCATTAAACTTTACAAATTAAAGATACAAACACACCACAACAACTATGGTTTTTTCTTCCATTCCACCTGGTTTTTATCATGATCCATCCAATTGGCAACAGGTAATAATTAAATATTTTTTTCTAATTTTATTTCTCTCTTTCATATCAACCAATTTAATTAATTTTTCTCTCTTCATATATATAATCTTCTTTGTTAAAAAAAAAAAAAAGTATAACAAAATTCGAAAGCCAAAGGGTAAAGAAAAATATTCCATTACTTTTATCATCGTATATTTCTTGAATATTTTGAAATACACTATTTATTTGATTTCTAACTTTTTGTTTGTTTTATCTTGATTTGTATAGCAACTAAATCAGCCCACTGGAGGCAGTGGTGTTAATACTTCTCATCATCTTCTTCCACCACAACCACTACCGCCACCTCCACAACCTCATGGAGGTGGCGGTACAGGCACAATTAGGCCAGGCTCATTAGCAGATCGAGCTCGAATGGCTAACATACCTATGCCAGAAGCAGCACTAAAATGTCCTCGATGTGAATCAACAAACACAAAGTTTTGTTACTTCAACAACTACAGTCTATCTCAACCAAGGCACTTTTGTAAGACTTGTAGAAGGTATTGGACAAGTGGAGGATCTTTGAGAAATGTTCCAGTAGGAGGAGGGTGTAGGAGAAACAGAAGGAGTAACAAAGGAAGTAGTAGCTCAAAGTCTCCAGTCAGTTCATCTGATCGTCAAATGGGTACTAATTCATCTAATTCTTCAGTTACTTCAAATGCTATTGGTTCATCAACAGCAGATATTTTAGGCTTAACACAGCAAATCCCATCTCTGCGTTACATGTCTGGTTTGAGTAATCTAACTGAATTTCCATCCAATGAGATTGGGTCAAATTATGGATTAAATAATTACAGTGGATCAATTTCTTCACAAATGGGTGGACTATCTGGAGACTTGAATTTTCAGATAGGAAGTGGTTTAGGAGGTGATGGAGCAAGTGGGTCCCTCTTATCCGACCAATGGAGGTTACAGCCACCATCTCAATTTCCTTTCTTGGCTGGTGGCTTGGATCCTTCGCCAGGATTCTACGAAAGCGGTGGCGGCAGCGTCCAGGTACCGGTTATCAGATGAGGCCAAAACCGTCGACATCAGGGCTTACTCAACAGCTGGCAGTGAAAATGGAAGAAAATCAAATAAATTTGTCAAGGCAGTTGTTGGGATCAATAGCAGGAAATGATCAATACTGGAATGGTAGTACTGGTAGTAGTAATACTGCTGCTTGGAGGGATGTTTCTGGATTTAGTTCATCATCCTAGCAATTCACTGCAAAAATATTTTACTTAGAATGACAGGTAGTTTGTGATTTTTGTGATTTACTATTGAAATGAAACAGATTCGATCGGCATGGTCAAATATAAACCTAGAAATGGTAGCTTACTAATTTTCTGTTTTTGAATTTTATGTCACAACAGTTTATTTTCCTCTTTCAATGTTAAATTAGGCTTATCTATCTAAATTCATTCTCGCTGTTGTTATCGTTAGTGTTAGAAATGTAATGCATGCGCTTTAATGATCCCAAACACTAATGCTAATTCAATTCTACGAGTGTTTTTTCACATTTTACAAACAACTTTCTAAGGAATTGATCAAGGGATTTTTTTGCAATTAATTCGTAAAGTATTCTAATATTATTATATTAACATACTTTTTTTTTTCTTTCTTTTTTAATCTCGATCATTAAGTTGTTCAAATTGTGAGTAGTCAGCCTAATATTATAGAACTTTATCTTTCTTTCGTTTTTTTAAGTGCCAACAATTATGCAGTCAAGCTACAGTAGACTGTTTGACATTATAAGTCGTTTTGGACTAATACGAACGACTTTGACTGTCGTTTTTCAATTTGGCTCGATTTTTTGGTTTCTTTGGAAACCCCTAATTTGAATACTGTTTGATTAAATGAAGAGAGTGATAAATAATTTTTTTCCTAAATGAGTGATAAATAATACAAATTAATTATTAGACTGCTCCAAATTTGGAAAAATTCGTGTTTAACAATTATTTGTTCCTTCTGTGTAGTGTGAATCTCTACCTTGGTTGCCTTAAAAAAATGAAAAATTACAAAAAATAATGTTTTAAAATCTACAATAACAAAAATAACATCCTAATAACATTTAAACTGGTTTAAGTTGTCGGTAGTTCAATTTAAATTGATTTCAATTAGATAAATATTCAAAAAAAAAATGATATAATAGTCATTTTTATTATCAAAATATATAATTTGAATAAAAGATTGCTATTTTTGTTAATATAAATTTTAAAGCAGCAATTTTTATTATTTTTTTAAAAAAATATTAATAATAATCTTCTGGCCTTTTATCCATGTAGTCGTTCAAAATTTCAAGTTAAAAGACTAGAGCAAAAGGTAAAACTTGTCGGGACGACCAAAGCAAAAAAGCCATAGATTTTGGCAAAATTAACGTTTTCTAATGATCGATGTTTGCCCATTAATTACTAACTCCAATGCACCATTTAACCGATTGAACTGAGATCAAATGCTTCATACTCGTTTTTCTATGTGGATTTTGAAAACATAAAAATAAAGAAAATTGTTTGTTTGCTCTAAAACAGAAAACATTTATATTAAAATACACTTTTATTTTATATCCAACTCTCCAAACAGAAACCAAATTATTTTTAATAATCATAATTTCATAACCATATTTATATATGCATGAAGAAAATCATATTTTTTAAGTTTAATTATATGATATAACCTTCTTTAATGTATAAAGTTTCATTTTTAACCCTCCTTAGAAAAAAAAATATGTTTATTTTTTTTATAATATAAATGAACATATATTTTTTAATATTAGAATAAAATGAACATATGTTTCTTTCACTAAAGAGAGTTTAAAACAAAATCAATGGAATAATTGAATTATTTATGTGCCAAAGGGTATTTTTTATTACTGATTATTATATACATATATATTTTAATATAAGCACTTTTATTTATCACAAGTTGTAAGAAATTATCAATTTATGTGATAAAATATAATTGAATGATAAAAATGGGTCCTATGCTTCATCTTATTATAATATACTACTTAAATTGATAACTCAATCCAAGTAAAGTAATGAAAAGAATTTTCCTTCCCATATTCCAAACCCAATAACCCCTGTAATCATGGCAAGAATAGTGATTGAATGATTGAGTATAAGAGAAGGACTTTTCAATAATATTATAATATTAAACCAATACTGATTGCTCAGTATATATTGTTTGAGTTAGTTTTGGAACTAAAATAAGAGTACAAGTAAAAAATAAAATTTTAAAAATTAAAAATTGAACAAAATTAAAAATATATTTATTTTGTCATATAAATGAAGAAAAATGATTAAAAACAAAACAAACAAAATATAAATTAGTTGAAAGATTGTGCGACTATGCTATCGTAGATAAGTGACAATAAAATCTCCTTGTAAGATATATAATATTAAACCGCTAAAATATGTGAGTTGTAATGTTATTTCAAAAGAAAATTGTACATTTTAATATAAGTTTTTTTGTCACAAATAATTTCAATATCCATTATTGAGGGGGTGACATCCAATAATAGTTTTGATGGTAATAGTGGAATGCATTTGATTACATTCTAAACTAAACACATAAATATTAATTTTTTTTTAATTCCATTGCATATCACTGTCAACTTGAAACAAACTAAATAAGTAGTTTTTTTCATTAAAATAAAAAATCATAAGTATATATCATTAATATAGTATAACAAACAAGTAGAGAACAAACTTAATCTTGTTGGGATGGATATATTAATAAATCATAAAAAGCAAAACAGTTAGGCAGGTTTCTCAAAAGACATCAATTCCCACAACCCCAAAATTCTATTCCTTCTAAAACGTTGTAAACTGACCAGTCTTCTACTTTCACATGGTTTTCTTTCTTGAGTTTTTCATTCTTCTCTCTGTTTTTTTATGGTTAATGTCATTCTTCTCCTTTACTTTAAATTATATAATAAAATATTAATTTTTTTTTTGTAATTTTTTTTTTCTTTTGTGTATGTGAGAAAATTCTTGAACTTTGCTGTTTTGAATAGAAAAGAAAAACAGCAAACTGGAACAGAGGAGGAATGTTTTAATGGGCCTTTGGCAGCTCTGACTCGCGTGGGTTGATGGTGAGTCAAGTCTCTCTAGACTCTAAGAGACAAAGTACTGCTTTGTCAGTTTCTTCTGACTTGGCTCATATTCCTAGTGATTTGGATCCTACCTTGAACGCGCTTCTGTAATCTGAAACAAAGACTTTGTTTTCTTTTCTGTTTCACGCCGCGAGGAATTTATTAGATCCAGTGTCAGTCATATTGTGAGTATTTGCATGTATTTTTGGGGCAGAGGCTGCACGAGACCAGAAAACTTTTTTTTTTTTTTTTTAAATTTAATTAAATGTATATTTTTAATATTAAATAAATATTTTATTTATGATAATATATTATTTTTAATTTTTATATATATATAGTATATATTAATAACATTTAACAAATATATTAATAAAAATCACATTAATTATAAATAAAGTGATTAAATATGTATACATTTTTTTTATTTATTCAGCAACTATTAATGATACAAATAAAATTGTAATCATATATTATATAAAAATAATTCTTAAATTAATATGAAATAATCCAAAAAAAAAAAAAACCCTTTAAATATTTAACTTTAAATTCAATATTATAAAAACTTAAAATTAAAAAAAGAAACACCCAATAAATTTCATACTAAAACTTTTAAGATTTTATAATTCATATTATCATAGTTTTGTTTAAATCCAAATTTTAATATTTTTTTAGTCCTTAGTTTTTCATTTTTTTTATTAATCAGTCTTAATTGTTTATCAACAATATATCTTTATATTCTCAAATTTAAAATTCTAAATCATATTTTATTTTTTATATTTTTCAAATATTTTAAACACTCATATGAAGTAGTATTTGTCTCATCTAATTTTACTAGATTACTCTACACAAAATTATGACATTTTGGTTAAAAAAGGGTTGCCATAAAGTTCCTCACCTGCCGTTAGAAGTTTTAACTTGAGACCACGCGCTGTCTAAAGACAATGATGTGGCACAATTCAATCTGATGTTACATAGTTCAGTATGACGTGTCACGGTTCAGGTTTGTCATAGCACAATCCAAATCAGAAAATCACTAGTTCGGTTTGGTTCGATTCGATTTATTGTTCAATTTAGTCCATTTTACTTGGTTATGTCCCTATTATCCAATTTGGTCCATTTTTTCTCATGAAAACCACTAGTTCAGTACTATTTATATCAGTTCTTGAAATTTTCTTTTCGGTTCTTAAATCCTTACATCATTTCCTATTCTTTGTACTATATAATCATGACAAATGATAATACAATTTTAACTTTGGTTTCAACATCTGTGGAGAAATTAACTTTGCTTATTGTACAATCTAAATATCTTTAATACTAGAATCATCATTCTAAAGGTATTTTTAATACTATAATCATACTTATTGAGACAAATTATAATATCTGATATCAAATAATGAAAATGCATGTAGCTAAGAGGGAGAAACTCTCTTATATTCATGAGAAAAATTTACAATCTACAAAAGGAACAAAAACGGTATGATAATTGGTATGATGAAAACCAAAAGGTGAAGAGATGGCTCTTAATATTCATAAGTCCAAAAATTCTGAAGTGTTATTTATGCATACCCACTATTTTGAAATTTGGGATAGTTTGGCAAAAATATTTGATGATGAAAGTGACGAATTACATGTATTTGTCTTAAATAAAAAAACATTCACTAGACAAAATTGAAAATTACTCTCAGAATATTTTGAAAGAACTGAATCATTGTGATAAGGTAGTCATGAAAGATCCAAATAATCTAAAATTGTATCAAGAGTCTGTTGAAAGGTTGCGAATATATATTTTTCTTGTTGGATTGGATATTTTTTGAGTAAGTTTGTGGATAAATTCTACAAAAAGAAATCATCACAAATTTAGAAGAATATTATTCCTTATTTAGAGAGAGACAATACGTCAGATCATGTTGAATGAAAATTTCAGAGACTCTGATGCTTCCGGGATGATAATTCAAAATCATTTATTTCTAAATTAGCAAGAACAAATGAATTTAAAAATGGTTGTTGATAAAACATCAATCAAATTCACCATTGTTAGAAAAATGGTCATACCAAAGATCAATATTTTGAGTTTGTATGATATCCAAACTGGTGGGATCATAATTGTGACTCTCAAAAGAAAAACACGATTAAAGGTCTTGGGAGAAGGTCTTTAGCAATCCAGACTAAGCTATCTTATTTTAGTAGAAATATTGAGGATGTGCAATTAAGACTGGGAAGAATTCCAATTATGTTAACCAATTTAAGAGGGAGTGTTGAATTGTAAAATAGTAACTGTTGACATAAACGGTAGTCACCAAATACAATATGACATCTACCAATAGAAGCAACAACAATTCAATTTATAGATTGCAATTGTAATTGTAACTAAAATATCTACAGTTTATTGTCTATATAAATCATGTATAAATTCATTATAAATTTAAGAAATGAAAATAAGAAATAATCAGAGAACAAATTCTAAATCACTTGTTTGTTTCGGTTCAAACTATAAAAACCAATTTTTGGGTGTAGCTAGTAGTTGAAATTTAAAACTAAAACTTCTTACCATTCACACTATCGTAACTATAACGATTGAATTTAGAAGTGGGGGCAATCTTTATCAATGTAACGTGACAATAAAAAAAGTAAATGTAATTAGCCCCACTAGTAGTGGTGGCTTTAGAAATTCCTTTTCATATTTCCTTAGGTTGAATTAGGAGTAACTTTTGTCTAAAAAAGTATAGTACAATAAATAATCGGGTGCAAAGTTGGGTGTCTAGCTCCTGAAGGAAACTTAGTTGAAGATATTGTTGAGTTGGCAAAAAAGTTTGCATGAATTGATTGACAATTTTATAAGAGGAAAAACGAATAAAGTCGCTCATTAATTATTTGGCCAAATTTGCTATTAATTATCTTAATTGTGATGATTAACTCGTCTGGTTAGATGTATTCCCAATAATTAATTGTTCTAGCTCCAATATTGCTTTTGTCAAGAAAGTAATAACTCCTGCAAATAAATACTAATATTTATTTGTGTATGAGAGAACACTATGATTGTAATTGCGTTAGCATATATGAGATGATAAATTACTAAACACAAATATATTTTTCTTTTTTATAAAATAAAGGATTAAAATTATAAATAGAATCTCTCTATATCAAATATATATATATATGTTATTATAATTTGCACCGTTGTATTCTGCATGATGATAAATAGCAAGGAGGACAGTCTACAACTCTACATGGTCCAAGTCCAATTGAAGGAATCTTAATAAGGAGAGTTTTGCTTTTATCAGAACTAGACAACGAATAAAGCATGACAAAAACCTTCATAAACTAAAGCAGCCTCTCTCTCTCTCTCTCTCTCATTAAGAGTGGTACTTTCAACGGCCGATATTTTAATTCAAATTAAATCTATCAGTTTTAATTTGTTGTTAAGATATTAAATTTTATTTCTATTATAAAATGATAAATTGAATAAAATAATTTTTTATAATATTAAAATTTTGTGAATTTATACATGAAGACAATAAGGCGCTAATAACAAAATTAATTCCAAAATTGTCCAATAATTATTGCCAACTAGAGTTTTTATTTTATTTTATTTGAAACTCTATAATAATTTATTAACTTGTACATAATCAATTGAACCTTACATAATATATTAATTTAGTTATATATATATATATATTATTTAAAATTTTATTTTTTAGTCAAATTTCCTTAATTAGATGCACCTTCGAAGGGTGAAACAAATTGTCGAGCTGTAAACTAGTTTGATACATTATACCCAAATTGACTGATATTGGAAGAAGATAAAGAGATCAACACACTGATATTATTATAATTATTATCATATGATTTTAAGTCATATAATTACAACGAATTATTTGATATTGGATCGGAAATCCGGGACATTATATCATATCTCAAACTTGATTTTCCCTAGACGTACTTTAAAATAAGAACACACATAATTTCATTATGTGTTATGGCACATGGGTATGTGTCTCTTGCTGATCAACGGAGCAGCTTTCACTTTTCGTACGAAATGTCTTTGTTTAGTAATGCTAAGATTGAGTGTGCCAATTTCAGAATTGTTTTTGAAATTTATTTTTGCGTGTAAATATTAAGTGCTTTTAATATGCATCATCCTACAACTATGGTAAGTAAACTGGGCTAAAAATACTAAAATCCTTTCAGCATTACTGATAAAGTGAATTAAGAGTATCACCTCTAACTCATGGGGTTTTTTTCTTACAAAAAAAAAAAATATTTTAAAAATAAAAAAGTTATTCATTTTTTTTTTTTAAAAAAATTGACACTTGTTATAAGATAATAAATTTAGATACAAAAATATGAGTAAATTTATGTGTCATTAGCATTACTCTTTAGAATAAATACATGAATTTTAATTTCGTGTGCCTCATATTATTAATTATTTTTTAAGTAAATGATGATATAGTGTTATAGGTTAATAAAATATAAAATTATTTTATAAAAAGATATATAAGAAAAATAAAAATTAAAAAATATATATATAAAAGAAGAATAAGCAATCAACCAATCAAACATAAGTAAATTACTCCTATGTGGAACATTTTACTAAAAAAAAAGTCTTGTACTTAATTTCCAAGTTAAAAATTTTGATTTTTTTTTTTTTTTTAAAAGATAAAGACACATAAATCTTGTATTGATTATTGATAAATAACTTAATTTTAAGAAAAAACAAGATACACATGAGTTACGTAGTTAAAATTTAGTAGTAATCTTATTTTATTCCTTAAAATTATTGATTTTTTTTTTGGTTAAGTGGTGTTCACACCCTTTACAAATTAAGCACATAGATAGACAACGAGAATCCAATTCGTTATTAGTTCTTCTGACGAGATAGATTGTAATAATTATGAAGACTGACTGGCACTCTTCACGTTCCCCCACATGTTCTCAATCGTGTTTATGTCCCTCTCTTTAGATTGGCTCGATCGTGTTGTATTTCTCTAAAATGTTTATTCATTTCTCTAAAATGTTTATTCATTTTTCTTGTCGACCCCAATGTAATTAAAGTTAATCGAGAAAAATGAATAATACAACGCCATATTCGCAAAAAAAAAAAAAACTTTTTCACCAGTCAAACCGACGATTATTATATGGTATAGCTTGGTAATTTTAAAAAAAATATTATTATTTATATAAAATAAGATTATAGATGTAAGGTTTATGAGTTTTGGTAATTTTTATAGATAAAATAATTAATTATAATTTAATATCTAGACATACTTTTTAATCAAAAGTTAAATGCTGATGAAGTCGTTAAGTCTGCACTGCGTATATGACAGGTAAAATATGTTTCATGCATATACACTTAGTAGGAGCTAAAATAGAAAACTGTGCACGTCTCGATTGATTGAAGGGTTAGGTAGGTCGAAAGAGTTCAATCTGGATGCTCTCGGGTTGAGTTTTGTGATAACTGGATCGATCTAACATTTGCTTAATTAATCAAGTCAATCGTTGATTGATCGATTGAGTAGAATCTTGATCGATCTAGACTTGTTCGATCGACCGAACATTGATCGAATGCTCTCGGGTTGATTTTCTAAATTGCTGAGTGTAGGTAGATCGATCGAGTTATGTTCTCAATTGATCGATCGAGAAGAAGTATTCGATCGATCGATGTGTTTTGATAATTTGTTCCACTTTTCTTGCTTACCAATTTGACTCATTTAATATTAAAAACATAATCCTTATATGAGTAGAATTGTTGTAAAAGTAGAATTATTGTGAAAGCAAAATTCTTATGTGAGTAGAATTTGGCTTTATTATTAATTCTCCTTTATGTTAAATTGGACTCTATAAAAATAAATTTTGTAGAAGAAAAATACACACTTTATATAATATTTTCTACATCTGATTAAGTTTTTAAAAGAATAACTTTTTTCTCTTCATCTATTAATCTTAAGCATTTTCTTGGTTTAATTGTTTAAACATATTGTGTGATTATGTTTGAATAATTCATATGCCTAATTGTTCTTCATGGTATTGAGCTTTACATGATCGTTTTAGAGTTTGTAGCTGATTTAGTTTTTACAGTATATGCTCTTAAATCTGCTAGTTAAGGTTTTTTATTATTAAATCTTCTCTAGAACACTTTGCACTTGTATTACTTGTGCTAACATTTCAGGTACTAAAGGTAACGTGTTCGGTATTTCATGTGACTCAAAATTACAGAAGTTGATGGGTTCGATTGATCTTGTGTGACTCAAGTAGATCAGAACGTTAGTCTGGATCAGGACACCTAACTTGTAGAAGCTATGAAAGGAACGACAGCTCGTAAGTAAATTACATAAGGGAATTTATCTATAAAGGGTAGTTTAAGATCTGAGCTTGTAATTGAACATTGATTTTCATAGTGGATAGTTAGGTGGTCCGGTGGTTTTACTCTTAGGTCATTGTTGTAGCCTAGGTTGTTTTTACCTAAAAATTTCTTGTATTATTCTTTATTTTTACATTTTATTTTTACACGCGATTGCATGACTGGCCGTTGTATTTAAGTTACATAATTAAAATTCGATAAAATTGAAAATAACTTATTCACCTTTCTCTAGGTATATTTGGTCCGTAACCATGGATGGACCCAAGAATTTTTTTTTAGGATGGCTAATATATATTAAAAAAAATTCTTCTACAAAAAAATTTATTTATAATATCAAGATTTATAACTAACATTAAAAAAATATATAAACTTAAAAAGAAAACAAAAAATTATATATAAACTTAAAAAAAGCAAACAAAAAATTTATTTAAGTTGTTCCTACGATACTTCATAAAATTCATCAATTATCAAATAAGGTTTAACAAATCTAACGAAATAATAGTCAACTGTTATGAAGAAAGATAAGTGCTAAATATATACAAATTTATACTTATATAGGCACTCAAATTAATAATTATATGATATTTGTCGATCAAAAGTTTAAAAGTTATAATTTTTCAGAGTATATAACATACAATTATTGATTTGATTGTAAGTTTAAATACAAATATTTTGAATATTTAATATTTTTTAAAAAGAATATAGATAACTTTAATAATTTTTTTAAAAAAAACATTAGACTTTGACTTTATGCAACAGGAGCAAGCAACAGACCAAAAAACATAATTACAGAGTAGAAAAGGAGTAGAGTTGCAGACAATATAATACTAAAAAAAAGTATATTAGTTTAAGTTTATTTATAGAATTTTGGTGATAAATAATATATTATGCTTTACAAAAATATTAGTAATATTTATTAAAAATAAAAACCTCAAAAAGACTATATCGTGCATGAGTTTGTCACTAAATATAGTTTTTTACTTATTCATAGAGGTGACATTACCAACAATATTTTTTTTATATAACTAATTATTTTGATTATATATATATATATATATATATATATATATATATATATAAAACCCTTAAAAAGCTATCCGAGCTCAAGTCCGATATAGCCCTTAATATGGGTGTGTCATTGTCCGTAACTAAAAACTTTAACTACACACCATTCACAAGCATGATCTTATAAAAGTTTCTTCATATTTGCATACATGAGTTCTTCTTAAACCCACGTTTAAAAAGTCCAGGGTTTTTGAAAGAATTGGTTACAAGCGTTTCTTTACGTGGAACTACCAAATATTATTTTAAATTTTCAAGTTAAACTTACAATAGAAGAAAATTTAAACATAGGCATTTACAAAGAGAGAATAGTCGGAAAAATATGATAGAAATATAAATATATTGTTGGACTTATTTTTTAAAAATTTAAACTTTTGAAAGAATTTATATCTAATAATTTTTAATTTATCGATGATTTATAACTAATGAGTCACCTCTTTACGACTTCAATAGTCTAAATTTAGTACCGTTATTAATTTTAAATGATTTTGACTTATGAATTTATATGGATGAAGAACACTAAAAATTTTATAACTTGTATAAGATGAGCACTTTAATTCTGTATATTTCAATTAGAGAGTTTTTTTTTGGTCTTATAGTTTTAATTTTAGTATCACTTAAGTTCTAAATTGACCATTTACCAAAATTTAGAAGATTTGACCAATTTTTTAGGGCAAATTTGAAATTTTATTTAAAATTTGTTTAAAAAAATTGTATCTGCAAGATAAAAATTCAAAAAACCCAAAACCACCATAGCCACCCACACCCGCCACCCCTAGTAATGTCACCACCTTCATTACCATCTGTTGTGCACTGACGATGTTTAGCACGACGCTTGGTGCGAGTCCCATGATTCCCTTCTTGCCACCATTGCCACGAAACCCCTCAATTCCACCATAGTTGCAATCATCGATGACTCTCTCAAGCTCTACAAAGAATCTATACGCGTACCTCTAAATCAATTTGTTCTTTCCACAAAGAAAATGCTTTTTCTTTTTTTGCCTTAGTAAATTGGTCCAATGACAAACTTCAAGTTATTGCCTTTATCACAAGGAAGAATCTGTATGAATATGGCCTACAAACAAAACAAGATTGAGCTTTAAAATTTAAAACAACTTTATCCACCAGAAATATAACTTCAAAGAATAATGGGTTCCTAACTTGCTAAAGCAGATTATCATTGAGTGGAAGGCTCAAGTGATCCTTAGTATTGCCATTCTCAATGAGCAAAGTTAGGTTTGGGATGAAAATTACAATTTTGTCCTTAACAAATTTGGTCAATTCCTTCCAATTTTGGTCAAATTAAAGCTATGAGACTAAAATGATACAATTGAAAGTTACAAAATTAAAATACTATTCTTGCAAAGCTATAGAATTTCTAGCACCCTTCACCCAATTTATATATAACTTGATATTAATATAATAGTATTCGATGTATAGCTTAATTTGATACGAGTAAAGCCAATTTTAGGACTTCTAATTAGATTAGTAAACCTAAAGTGAAATGACGCTTTTATACTCAAAGCACATACAATATGGGTTTGTATTTCTTATAAACATGTATATAATAATATAATACATTATCTAGCTAGACAAAGATAAAATCTATGAATGAAATAAATTTAGATTTTATATGAAGTTTAGCAGAACTTTAATCAACAAAATTGGTGTCGAAATTATATAGTCCATTGTCACATTTAAATAGTGGACTCAAGTCGTTAATTGTACTCTATTAATTTAAAGGTAATATTAATTAGATTCAATTATACCACGTAATTTCTTTTATATACATAGTTTGGTTATTTAACTACACTTGGTAAAAGAATATCTTTATTTTTTTATAATGTAAATGAATATATATTTTTTAATATTAGAAAAAAAATGAACATATATTATTTTATTAAAGAAGATTAAAAATTAAAATTAGTTGAATAATTTTACTATTTATAAACAAGTGGTATTAATTAATCGTATATCTAATTAAAAGGGAAACATTTGGCCTAATTATTCTTCTTCAAAGTGCACTGTCGTGTGCTTCATGCAAAACATATTTATGTTTGTTGCCCGATTTAGGGTATAATGCAAATTAATTTTACTGTACGAGCTAATGTGTCTGTACTTGGATATTTAAGGGTGAGGATTTGGATATATGGTCAAAGTTTTGTATTAAAATACTTTTTGCATTTAGTGAGGAGTGATAAAGATACTGGAATGTTTAAATGCTTTGCTTGCGTGTAGAAGCACTCTGTTTTATTATTTAAGGGGTTGATGGATAATGATTTTATTTTTTATTTTTTTAAATAATTTTTTAATTAAATATATTTAATAATAATTTTTTTATTTTTAAAAAATTATTACTAAAATATAGAAAGATTTAGAAATCTTAAAAAAAAAAAAAAATTTTGAATCAAAATTTTAATTTATGATTTTTTTTATTTTAACAAAAAATATTTTTTCTATGAAATAAATCAAGTCATATAACTTTTGTATTCTGCAAGTATTAGAAGAAAATGATTAAAAACTTAAAATTTGTAAAAAAAAAAAAGAACCAAAATTTGTCTTTATTTTTAATTTTTTTTTTAAAAAAAAAGTTAAAAATATGAAGTCAAATAATTTGGAAGTAGTTTTTTATTTTTTTTTAAAAACTACTAAATAAAAATTATTATTAAATATATTAATAATTATTTTATCAAAGAATTAAAAATTATAAAATTAATTATTTAATTATAAATTATAAATTAAAATTATTAACAAAACATATTCTAAAAAAAAGCAGTTTTGTTTTTTTTGGTGACTCCCACTCCTTTATAATGAGAAAGCATGCTTTTGAATATTTTTCCTATTTTTATTAATGTGAATAAATTGACTGTTTCTCTTTCTTTTTCTTTTTCTTTTTTTGAAATATAAAAACCATGGGATATGAGAAATATGAGAAAACAAAGCTGGTCAATATTTCCTCCAATTCACAAGATTATTAGGGGTGTTAAATGGAGGTTTGAGATAAATAACTTGTATGTAAATTGTAAGTTGATATTTTTTAAAACTAACAAAAATATATTTAAAATTGTGAGTTTTGATCATATAAAAATTATACAAATTACTGAAATGCTATTTAAGGCTAACAAATAAATATACCGAAGTTCTGCCTACTCTGTAGGTAAATTGACTAGAGTTCCAATAACTCGACTGGTAACATCATTGAAGCTTAGCGACCTTAACGGATATGTATGTAATGTGTTACATACTATAGCATTGGTGTATGTACGTAATATGTTACATACGATGTAGATGTGTATGTAATGTGTTACATACATGATATAGGTATATGTAATATGTTATATACAACAGAGAAAGTGTATATTACATGTTACATGCAACAAAATGTGTTACATATAAGAAAGAGGTGTATATAACATTTAGCAGAGGTATATGTAATATGTTACATACAACAGCGAAAATGTATGTAACATGTTACATACAACACAACAAAGATGTATGTAATATTTTACATAGAACAGTAGAGATATATATAATATGTTACATACAACGATAGAGGAGTATGTAATAAGTTACATGCAACATAGATAAGAGGAAGATAAATTTAAGAAAATGCACAAAAACATATACTAAAAAATTTCACAAAAAGAATGACATTAATAAGTATATAACATGTTACATACAACGGCAGAAATGTATGTAACATGTTAGGTAAGGGTATATGTAACATGTTACATACAAAAAAAATAATTCCATGTTAATCAATTTACAAAGCCACTTATTAAAATAACATTTCCATTCATTTGTACAAATTGGAAGTGGAAAAGAGCTAATGTAATAGATAAATATTACATTATGTAATATTAAATCTTAATGAATTTATAGTCACTGATAAAATATGTGATCATGCACTATCAGTTCTATTGCACCTTCCCTTTGTTTTGCTTCAATGTTTTCTTATCTGATTTCTTCAACTTGATCATTAGAATATAAAGTGAGTTGACCTTGATTCTTAAATGACTTACTTCAGAAACAAGTGGCTTATACCTTGTAAATTCAAGACAACATTCACTTATTGGAAAGACAATATAGTATATCACCGCAACTAGAACTACAAATAGAGAAAGATGAAAATTAAACTAAAGCGTAGCAATAGCTCTTGCTCTAACGATGAAGGAAATATGATTGGGTTTTGTGGTTCTTCTAGACTATAATAGAAACTAAAACTTTAGAAAACTTGAAAGCACGTAAAATGAAATTCTCATTACATAACAGTAATTGTTTATAGAAGCTTATATATATATAAGCCTCTATAAACATAACACTATTATCCCCCCTTAAACTTAAGGGCATATCAGTGACACTAAGTTTGCTTCTTAACAATATAAATTGTGTTGTAGGTAAAGCTTTTGTTAGTATCTTAGCCTTTTGTTTGAACGTTGGAACATACTACACAACTACTTGATTGGCCAATACCTTCTCTCTAATGAAGTGATAATCCAATTTTATATGTTTTGTCTTTAAATAAAGAATTGGATTTGCTGTCAAAGCAATCACACTGGTGTTATCACACCATATAACAGGCTTTTCTGGTAGTGAAATTTTCATTTCACTTAGAACATCTTGAACCCATGAAAGTTCAACAACTATTGAAGCCAAACACCTATACTCATCCTCTGTACTAAACCTTGCCACTGTAGGTTGTTTCTTTGCAGACCAAAGTACAGGATTAACACTTAGATACACAATTAGACCTGATGTTGATCTCCTTATATCTTTGCATAATGCTCAATCAGAATCTCCAAAACTATTTTTCAACAAGCTAGAAGATTTCTTAAACTCAATACCAAACTATACAATCCTTGCTAAATAGCTTAATATCCTTTTGACCACACTCCAATTCCTTGCCTTTGGATTTTCCATGTACTGGCAAACCTTATTTATTGCATAACTAATAGCAAGTCATGTGAGAGAGACATATTGCAACACTCCTATAATACTTCTATATTGAGCTGCATTAGTATAATCAACACTACTATCTAGTGCTAGTTGAGTGGAAGATGACATAGGTATGGATGCTAGTTTTGCCTATAATAAACCTGCTTTTGCTAGCAAGTTATATATTTACTTTGCTTTATAATCAGTGAACCATGCTTTGTTTTAACGACTTCTATTCCTAGAAAATAATGTGGAAGTCTCCCATGTCCTTTAGAACAAATTCTTTGTTGAGTGTAGCTATGATTTATGTCACCTTACCATCATCTGACCTAATAATTATAATAACATCCATATAAACTAGGATGTACACTATATTTGTAGCAATTAAATAAAAAGTGAATTATCAGCTTTCGATTGAAAAAAATCAAACTCGATCAATGTTGTGTTACATTTTTTAAAC
The DNA here is from genome assembly GCA_029378325.1 of Elaeagnus macrophylla. Taxonomy (NCBI): domain Eukaryota; kingdom Viridiplantae; phylum Streptophyta; class Magnoliopsida; order Rosales; family Elaeagnaceae; genus Elaeagnus; species Elaeagnus macrophylla. The sequence continues at coordinate 107,164,523 of CM055640.1, read as the reverse complement.
TAGGCTCTAGGAGGCTGCTTTAATCCATAGAGAGATTTTTGCAGCTTACACACATAGTTTGGTTTGTTCTTGTCTTCAAAACCTGGTACCTACCTCATGTATACTTCTTCATTCAAAATCCCATTTAAGAACGTATTATTGACGTCCAATTGCCTTAGTTTCCAATTAAAACTCATAGCAATAGTGATAACCATCCTAACAATTCCGATTTTAATTACTAGACTAAAAAGCTTCCTTGAAATCAAAACCTGCTACTTGCAAATACCCTTTGGTAACTACTCTAGCTTTTAACTTATCCAAGTCTCCATTTGTTAGCTCCTTCACTCGAAACACCCTTTTATTATCAATAACCTTACGATCCTTAAGAGGAGCAACTGAAATCCAATTTTTATTTTTCACTAATGCATCATATTCAGCCTTCATAACCTTATACTACCTTCGATTTAACAAAGCTTGTTTTACTATCTTAGGCAAAGATATATGTTGACATGCATAGTAGAGCCTAGGCTTTCTAACACTAGCCTTTGATCTAGTGATTATGGAATGTTTATTAGACATGCTATTCTGACCCACATCATTTTCATGAACTTGCACATTTGAACATTGCAAAGAGTTTAATAAACTATTAGTAAGTGTAGAAACCTCATGTATTGCAGAATTTCGTGACTAGACATAGAATTAGTGTTCTTACTATTTCTTGTAACGTGATCAGAGGCTATATCCAATCTAGACATACTATTAGTACTATTTGAAAAGGATACATGATTATCATTCAGTTTCCTAAATGTTACTTGTTGAACAATTGACTGTAGTGTTGCATCATTAAACATATTGTTAGTATTATTTATAATAGGAACATCCATTTGAGAATTACAATTGTTAGTACTATTAAACACTTTATTGATAACAAGCAAAAAAGTTCTAACTTTAGAAGAAATAGTTTCAACCTTGAACTATACCACTGGAAACAAAGTCAAATAAGAAGAAACATATTCCTTGCAAAATTTAAGCAATTGTATCCCTTGTGTATTGTACAATATCCTAGAAAAACACAAGGTTCAGTTTTAAAATTAAACTTATGTGCACTGTATGGCCTCAAATGATGATGAAATTGACAACCAAAAACCTTTAAGAAATTGTAATAACGCATATTGAAAAATAGAACCTCATGAAGGCTTTTATTATTTAGCACAGGTGTAGGAAGTTTTTTCATTATATAAACTTCAAAAAAACATGCCTTATCCCAATATTTGAGAGGTATAAATGATTGAGCTAACAAGGATAAAGTAATTTCAGTAACATGTCTATTTTTTCTCTCAGGCAGCCCATTTTGCTGAGCTGTGTAAGGACAAGAGACATGTCTTTGAATACCAAAAGTTTGCAATAAAGGATTAAGGGCATCAAATTTTCTACCTCCATCTGTTTGAAGTATCTTAATTTTCTTACTTGAGGACAATTATGCTTCATATTTAAACATCAAGAAAGCTTACTTTACTTCACTTTATTTTACATAAATTAAATCCATGAATACCTAAATGCCTTATCTGTGAATAAAACATACCAATGCAAATCAAGATAAAATGGGTGTAGGATCCCACACATCTGCATGAATAATTTTCAATTAAAGACTAGATTTATTAACAACTGACTGAAAAGGTAGTTTATGATGCTTGCCTAATTGACTTGCATTACATGTTGAAGTATCAATTACAACATTAGCACTATGCTTATTATAATTTCTCAAAACTAATTTTACAATTCTACTAGAAGCATGTCCTAATCTTTTGTGCTAGAAGACATTTTCTTTATTACCATGAACCTTGTCCCTAATCTTTTCTACATGTGCTTCAAGTGCATGAATAGTTTTTGGTGTCAAAGGCTTTCATAGGTCTATCAATAGTGATATTAAATGCATACAAACCATCTCTAAGCTTTCCTCTAAGCAGAATTGCCCCTGTGTTCGTGTCCTTCACAAAATAACATGTAGGGTGAAACTCAACATTTTCATTATTATCTTTAGTAAACTTTGATATGCTCAGTAAATTCTTTGCAATTCTAGGTACATGTAAAACTAAATCCAAAATAAATTTTGCACTACCAATATCATTAGAGAAAGAAGACTTACCAACATTTACAATCTAAAGCCCATCTCCACTTCCAACTTGCACTTGCTGATATCCTGTGTACTCATTAATCATAGCCAGGTTGGAAGGATCAGCATTGAGACGTGGGGTGAGGCACCAGAATTTGGAAACATCGTAGGATCAGAGCCTGTAGGTGTTGATGCATGCAAGGTCATTGACTGTTGAACTGAATTTTGGTTCTAAAAAGTATTAGGCTGTAGTCAATTATTTGAAGGTTGAGATTGTACATAGTTTGTTTGTGGAATAAAAGAAGAAACTGTAGATTGATTATAAGGCATATTAGGCTGAGACATATTAGGTTGATTATAAGGCATATTGGGCTAAGACATACAAGATTGATTATAAGACATATTAGAAGGTCTGGGACCCATCCAAGATTGTTACATATTTGAAGTGACATTGTTAGGTTGAGGATAATTTAAGTAACCATTGAAGTGAAATGGTGCCATTGAAGGTTGATGCACAGGATTCACTTTTTGATTGACATTAAGATTTTGATCTGTTATGGGTGTGAAACTTTGATTACATCTATTCCAACAGTTCCCAGCAAAATGGCCCATCTTTCCACAAATTTGACATTGTAGTCTAAAGTTATTAAAATTCCTACCTTTGCCTCTTCCTGCATTGTAACTATTATTATTATTACAAAATTGAGATGCTGGTGGTGGTTTAGGACTTTGATCCATATTATGAGAATGTTGAAAATGAAGAGGCTGAACCTATTGACCTAATTGTTGAGGATTCTTGTTTGAACTAGATTAACTTGTGCAAGATTTACATTCTTGTTGCTAGTAAGACCAAGAGGCATTTGTGCAAAATTTGTAGCTGGTAGCACATTGCAAGCCATGTTTCTTCTCTCAAATTTTGATTCATGACTAAGTAGCTTGTGCATAACTTTAATGAGTGAAACTACTCCTTATTAAATGTTTACAACCATAGGATCATGACTCTTATCAAGACCTATTGCAAATACTCATAATTTGATCTTCTTCACTCACAAGACAACTAGCAGATCCTAACGAGAGGCAAGAGTTTGAATTTTTTGCACAAATTCACTAATAGATGACCTCCTTTTTTTTATAGAATTAAAATAAGCTTTGTACTACATGATCTTAGCCCTCATGTGTTGAAATAATTCTCAAGAATTGACCAAATATCAACATTGTTTTCACCTTGAGAAACCTTCTTTACAAATTCTTTTTCCATCGAACTGATAAGCCAAGAATAAATCATTTTATCTTGTCTTTGCCAAAATTGGTATTCATTATTGATTGTTCCATCCTTGTTAAGTTTTTTTGGACACCTTTGGGTTCTAAGAACAAACCCATCAATCTCATAACTTCTTAGAATATGCATGACTTGTATTTTCCACTCGTCATAACTGTTACTGTCAAGAGTCATAGATGAAATCTGATTATAAAAAGTAACTAATTCTTTTTAAGAGAAGCGATTGTTGGAATAGGATATGTTGCATTCGGATTTTGTTCAACAATAGGAACTCTTTGATTCATTTCTTGATTCATATTTTCTTGAAATTGAAAATATAAATTGAAGAACTCTTCTATCTTTCTTTCCTCAATCAAACTGCTTGAATTGAAGCTGAAATTAGGGGTGGGCATTTTTTTTTTCCAAAAATTGACCAACTAATTTGAGTCTAAGTCCAAATCCAGCCCTTTTTTTTAGGTTGGTTGGTTTGATAGGTCCAAAATAATACAAAATCGATCTTATCGCTTCAGTTGTAGGCCTGCCAAAAATAAAAAACGATAAAACCTAATCGACTTACACTTTTATATATTAATATTTTTTAAAAAGATTACAAAAAGATAAATAAAGTGTTAATTAATATTATACAAATATACAATGTAAAAGGGGAGCATTCCCATATGGCACATATTGATAGCTTTAAATTTATCAAGCAATAGATATAAGTAATGATAGTAGTTCTTATAACCGATAGTACTGTACATGTATGCTCTAGCTTTAAAAAAAGTATTTGTAAAGGTAAAATAATATTTGTACTTTTTATTGTATTTTTTATTATGATAATAATTTTTAAATAAAATTATAGGTCCAAAACTGCCAAACCAACCTCCCTTAAATCGACATTGTAGGTTAAGGTTGATTTTTCTTTTTAATATAGGTCAGCTAAGGTTTTGAATTTTTGAAAACCCTCAAGATAACGTCAGCTTGTAATATGACTTAATAGCATATCTACGGGACATACGCTCACCCCAAACTAAAACTATAAACTTAATAACTTTTTTATCTTTTCTTGCTTGAACTAAAAATTGATGAATCTTGTTTAATAGCTCTGATATCATGTAAATGTAAAATAAATCTTAAAACTCGACTATAACAAAAGATGAAACTTTAGAAAACACGTAAGTAAAATAGTTTTACTACTCTACATCATTTTTCTCTCTCTACTTGATCTCCTTTTGATTCTTTGAATTTCTCCTCAGTTTTCTTGCTACTTCTAGTATCTTTTCTGCAAAAGTTTCCAATATCAAACAAATAACTAGAACAATTTATGCATTTTTCTCGAATTTAGTTCAGGTTTATTTGTGAAGATAAAGAGAGAGATAAGAGTATACAAAGATCAGATAGTTGGTGGTGGAGATTGGAGGAACAAAGGTCTAACGTGTCGCCAATCTATGTCTTCAATGGTGGCTAGAGGACTAAATGTTTCTGCTCTATTTTTCTCCATAATTTGCCAGAACTCAAAATGCAAGTGACCGCTTAGATTTGAACAATGATGGGTCTGCTTGAAATATATTAGTGTTATAAATTGGTGCTAGCAGAAGTAAAGTTTGAGTTTAATTTATTTGCACAAATAATTAATTATGGGTAACGATAAAATAATAAACAATAAGAAAAATAAATGACACACAATGATTTAAGTGGTTCACCTTTTTAATATGAAAAGTCTACTCCACTGACGACGGTGCACCGAGAAAATTCACTATCAAAATTCAAATGGAGAGTACAAACACCAATGTTTGAAAGCCACACAAAAAATCAAACCCCAAATACACCAAAATACTCTCTATCAAAAGCAGTAACCAAACAGCAAAAAACAAATGACAGAATTTAAGCTAATATTACCGAACAATGGAGAGCGAATCTGATGGAGAATTAATGATTTTAATGTTGAAAAGAAATTTCCACAAATAGTAGCCAAAAAGGAGTACTCTTGTATGCTGATGGGTCTAAGGGATTAATCACAATAATTCCTAATTGTGATTCAATCAGGAAGCTGTTTGCTTCTCTTTGAATGACGAGCGATGATGTTCCTTTCTTTCCTTCTCTCCCAAATAGCGTGACTAATCAATTTTTTTACGGCTTGGGTAGCAAGGAAGTATTATGTATATATATAGGGGTGACAGTTCGGGTCGTGTTCGAGTTGACCCAATTTTAACCCGACACTAACATGACAAACCCGAACACGACCTGATTTTTTTTTTTTTTTTCTTTTTCCAGGTCATTTCGAGTTGACCCATTTTGACCCAAAATTAATTCGGTTCAGGTTCAAGTCGATTTTTTTCATGTCGTTTTTCGTGTCGTCAAAAATTTCTACCCCTAACGATGTGTATTTTGCCTTTCGTCGTATTAAACTATTAGAGATTTAAGGTTTACAGAAGTTATATGAGTTGTGACTTGTGACTTGTGAATGAGTGTCTAATAGATAGCTATGATTAATTTTTTTTTTAAAGAACGGGTCAACTGTAACCCGACCCCCTTTTTTTTTCATGTCATTTTGAGTTGACCCGTTTTTTACCTAAAATTAATACGATTCGAGTTCGTATAGGGTTTTGCATCAGTTTTTGTGTCGTACGAAAATTGCCACCCCTCTATATATATATACTTCACATCTAGGACAAGTGGACAATATTAAGTTAAAATTGCTATTACAAAAATGCTCTTTTATTAAATCCAAGTTTTGAAGCTACATAAATTACAATTAGTCTATTCTTAATATTAAAAAATATGTAAAGTTGTACTAGAAAATACTAACACCCTTAATATGGTATTAGTATTTACACATGATTATTAATCGGAGAAGAAATATTTGACAATTTCTTAATATTCCACCAAATAAACAGTACATTGTATATTTTAATTAATAAAGACTTTTCTCATTCATTATTTAGCATGCAGAATTAGCTTTCAAGATAGTTTAAAAAATAGCAATACAGACATTGATAGGATTGGTGATTTGGTTGTCAATTGAACAAAAATTTATAGAATTTTGATGAATAGGCACTAAACAAAATGGGTCCATGACTCCTAGAAGCTTACGGACTTGTGCAAACTCTGTCCTCGAAAAGGGTCATTAGGGAAGGAAAAAAAAAAAAAAAAGACGTATTATTTCTTTCGGTGTAGATATAGTAAAACAAAAATGATTATGTAGGGCCTCCAAAAACCTATCTGCCCACTTTTCTTGGTATCCCAAAGTTTTGGTATGCCTTGATCTCACCTCCAATCCCAGCTGTGACAATCACCAAACCCCAAGCTGTTGCTTGAATGGGTTGGTTTTGGTTACCACCAATATCAAGCCAAGACCAAGAAGAAGACCAAGATGATGATGATGGAGTTGGAGTTGGAGATGCTGAAATAGAAGATGGATCGTTGAACCTACTTGAGCAACCTTCTGAACTGAGTGACTCACCAATCCTAGATTCTGACCTACATATTTGAGAATTTTTCTCTTCTTCTGGAGGACTTGAATGGTTGTTAGTCTCAGAAGAGTTACTAGTAGGGTTTGTGTTTTTCTTCTTGGGTAGAGGTGGCAATAGCCTCTTGTTGTTTGCAAGAGCAGAGTTGTCTTCTTTTGTCGGAGAACAACATGCGGAAAGTGGTTGCGATATTTTCGAATTCTTTTTAGTTTGTAATGCTAATAGAGGAGGAGGTTGACCCCTTATTGTGCCTGGCCAAAACACTGCTGCTGAGATATCTTTACACTGGAATTGTTCATAAGATTGTGTGGTTACAACCTTTTTGTTTCCAGGATTAGTAGTTCGTTGTTCGTCTCGCCTCCAAATATAAACTTGGGAATCTTCACTTGCACATATCACATATTTTCCATCTTGACTGAAAGAAGCAGCAATCTGGCTACTTGTATTTCGAAAACCTGGTCGAAGCCAAAACAAAATCAACATCTAATAACCATTGAAATGGAAAACAATAGAGTTTGTTTGCTTCACATAGAATTAGTTTACAGGATTAGAATAGCTCTACCTTTGAACTTATGGACAACATTTGAACCATCCACAACTCGAATCCGAGAATCAGCAGAGGTAACAAGCACTTCAGATGGATTTGTTGGGGAAAACTGTATTCATATATAATAAATTTGCTTTTAGAACTAGTGATGCAACACATTGGAACAAATTTGAGTTAATTAGATTGCACAAGCTATAAAAATTTACCTGAAAACCAGTAATCTTTTTTATTTGAGACTTTTTCTTATTTTGGAGTTGAATCTGGCTTGTTTGAGTCAATTTGTTCTCTGCGTAGTCATATAAGAAAACTGACTCTAAGATTATCTACACAACTTGCATTAGGAAAATAATTATTGTGATCATATATCCATTCATACCATCGGCATCATATGTGCGACAACTCCCTTTATGTGAACCAATAACGACACTCTGTTATAACAAAAATATTAAGCATCACTAGGATAAACAATTACTATTCTAACTTATTAGGTTTTCTGTATTGATTAATCAGGATTTTAGGTAGCCCTAATTGCTAATGATATAGAAATATTTCTATTTTTATAAACTCTATAGTATTAAATTGTTATGTAAAATTTAAAATTGCTCTTGTATTAGTGTTTTCTACTCGGAAAATAGCAATTCCTTAAATATATAATAGTTTTCTTTGAAACAGAAGTTGCAAACTGAAAAGAGATAATGTAAATTAAGTTAATTGTACCTGACCATCAGGGTTATAGCAAACTGCAGTTACCATTTCATGAAGATCAGTCCAATCCACAACTTGCCTTTTAGGTATGTCCCAAATCCTAACTTTTGCATCAAGTGATCCACTAATGTAATAATCCTCATCCGTAGGATTAAAGTGTACACAAGTTACTGTTAAGAAAATTATATATTGGGTTTGTACATATAATTCTGCATACTCAAAGAAAAAGCTCATACAATTAATAGTATATGCATTATATGGTACCATAATCGTTGTGGGCAAATAATTTTAAACAAGATTTGTTTTCTATATCCCATAGCCTAACAGTTTTGTCCATTGAAGATGAAAGCAACAACTGCAAACCCATGAAAAACAAATTATTATAAACATCGAAACAAATGGGCAATTACCAATTCACTGACTTAAAACAATAAGGAAAAGTTGTAGATTATACCTGAGACATAGACCAGGACAGATCCAGAACATCATCCAAATGACCTTTGAAAGAGCAAATTGGTTTCTCAGACAAAGCAAACACTGTTTCAGGTACATGAACATAGTCTGGAATAAGATTGCCACATTTTCTACTAGTTGAACATTTGCCTTTCTTCTTCTTCTTCTCATTTTCTTGCAGTGTAGGATCACCAAGAGGCGCTGACCTATCAGGGGAGGGACGAAGTGAAGGATGAATAGGGCTATTACAAAGTGAGGGATGAAGAGGGGTTGTACCTCCATCTTCTCTCAAAGACATAACTTCACATTCTTGAACTTCCCATACATGGATTATCTTATCTTCTCCTGCACTTGCTAAATAATGAGCATCCCAACTAAACTTAATAGTCCAAATTGATCCTTCATGAGCTTGAATCTCTTGACATAAATGCAAAGCTGAAAACTCCTTAATTGACTTACCACTACTCCTAACTTTTACCCATTCAGAAGAACTCTCATTCTTTGCTTGTTTTTGCTCCAATGGTGGTGTTGGTTGAATCTCTCTGTCTTTTTCACCCATTAAGCCACTAACAGAATGAGACAAACCTTTTATACTATTCTTCAAATTAGCAACTTTTTTCTTACTCACCCTCAAACTTTTAGAAAATGCATTTAACTTTCTTTCATTCTCGCCATTTATATGCGAACCGTTTGCTCTGCGCATCAATTCCTTAACCACAGGGGAATATCCAACGCATTTATCAAACTCTTCAACGGTCAATTGCTTTCCCGTTTGGACGTCACTCAATTTGTTCCATCTACCTTCTTGATCAGCCTCATTGACAATAAACTCCTTCCCTGTATCCAAATTCTTGATCAACAAGAAAGCCCCAAATCTGGTTTTTGATATCAATGGAGTCATTGCTCCTCCACCACGTTTTCGAACGGTCCGATTCGATCCACCACAAACTCTCGGTGACACCCGAACCGACTCAGGATACATTCGAGCTTTAGCTGTGAATATCATCGAGTTGGTTCTAGTGAGTCGTTGTTTTGAAACTCTGCCAAACAAATCCTCTTTCCTCCTTTTGTCGAATGAAAAGGCTTCGATGTCTCCTTCGGATCTTGATCGAACAAGCAAAATTGGAAATGGAGATGGAGAAGAAGATACAGAAATCAAAGGCTCAGGTTTTTGTTCATCGGATTGAGGGGAAGAAACGACATTCTCAATCATTGGTTCGTTTTCGATCTTTTTTGAAATGGCACGTGGGAACTGAACACTAGTGATTGGTAAGAGACTTTTGTTAGAGGTTAAGCCCATACCTTGAAACAAACGTTTACGACGTTCTTTGATGGAACCAGGTGCCATCATCCAAACATCGTAGTCTGGCGATGGAGGAGCCAGCATTAACGTAGTTGAGCTAGCGCCAACGAAATTAACAAGCTCATCTCTGCGAACTGTGGAAGAGAATGACATACGACAGTCGTCGAAATCTTCATCATCAGACGAAGAAGCTTCCAAATCGAGAGGTGTAGCAGAAGATTTGCGGTCCACTGATTCGAAGAAATGATCGTCGTCGTCGTCGTCGTCTCTGAGATGGTCCCAGTTTACGATTGTTAATGTTCTTTTGGGTTCCATGATTTTGGTGCACGGGTTTCAGCGAAAAGAAAAAAATGGAAGAATGTGTTTTTTTTTTTTTTACGAATTTTGTTTCTTATTTTTAGTTGATCGATTAATTACTTGAGAGAAAGCGGAAGAGAGAATATCAAGGGAAGGAGTTCGTTAACATTTTGAGAAATTTTTGTTTTGTTTGATAGAAAATTGAATGGTCAACGAGCTAAATGACATCCCTGCATGGCACGTCTTTGGCGTTTGTGGATATTACATTATACGTGATGTGCGACGACGAGAATTAGGGACCATATTTAACTTACATTACATCGAAGATCCAGGTTTGTGTTTCATTTTAATGGTCTCACTATCGCTCGTTATAAAGACAAACTTAGTTTGAGTAATTATTTTATGGGAAAATAATTCTCATCTCTGAGATATATAGAATTACTCTGTATTATAACGATAAAAAATAAAGAAAAAGAAAACAGCATATTTGTTTTGGGTAAATGAAGTTCCTACATATTATAATTATTGAACATGATCAAGCATAATAGAAATTTTCAAGTAAAACACTCAATGAAAATTCCAATCCAACAACAATCACACAAGCTTAGAAATGATATCAAAAGTAATAAAAATATAAATAATAGCAAAGGAAAGAATGCACCAATTTACAATAGTTCAACCCAACTAATATGTTGAGTCTACTCCACTTTCTACACTCCTTTTAATGAAGATGAGTTTCACTAGCTTCACTTTGGAGATTACAAGTACAATAGAGAAATAGTTTAAACAGAAACACTCTACAAGAAGAAAAACACTCAAAGAGATCTTACAAGAAGCTTTCTCACCAACAATGGTGAAACTCTCCTCTTTTTCTTCAAACTCTCTTTTCTAGTTTTTCTCTCTAGCAAAATAAGAACACATTCTCTCTCTTAAAAACCCTAAGAGCTCTTAAAGATGCTTATATAGCACATTTACACAATTATAATAATGTCCAAACTATTACAAGCTTCATAGTACAAACCCATTGATGTGCAAATTATAGTACTCGCAAGTGTACGAATCATTTGTAGAAAGTGATAAGCAAACCTTCGAAGTCGATCTCTTAAGGAATTGCAATGGTTTTAAACAACCTTTTTCTTAATCTAATTAGAGTCCTAGCAACTAAAATACTAATTAAATATAATTCTAGTAACACTAAAACTCTAAATAACTAG